>OZ025239.1:558373-690873 GCA_964019155.1 Osedax fenrisi
CTAGTAATTATAATCAGAAGGTATACCCTTGTTACGTGGCACTTTATCATTGGTCGAGAGGTACGATGCGTTAAACTCAGTGACGATATAGCACTAGTGATTTGTTTACTTATGAAAGAGAAGTCACTCAGAACACTGCTATATAAGTGTCCTCCTCTTCATTGTGCAATGTCCATATGCCATGTCCTTATGAATGATCTGTTCTCGCCTATAGACATACCTACAGGCATACCCGAAGTGTACAGCGTATAGTGTACCGTGTACATCATATAACCATGTATAGCGACACAGGTATGCGGAGTGTATGACGAATACACATGCTCAACAATGTAGGTATATAGGCGCTTGTATACTTATAACCTGGTGGCTATGGGTCAGTGGAATACATGTAACCTGGGGGTTATGGGTCAGTGGAATACATGTAGCCTGGTGGCTATGGGTCAGTGGAATACTTATAACCTGGGGGCTGTGGGTCAGTGGAATACATGTAACCTGGGGGTTATGGGTCAGTGGAATACATGTAACCTGGGGGTTATGGGTCAGTGGAATACTTATAACCTGGGGGCTGTGGATCAGTGGAATACGTGTAATCTGGGGGTTGTGGGTCAGTGGAATACATGTAATCTGGGGGTTGTGGGTCAGTGGAATACATATACATATACATCTGCAGATACATCTGTTAGCATGTTCGATATACAAGGTAAACAAATGTTTGAATTTGAGCCCATATTAACAATTTTAATATTACTATTTTACGGTCGAATGTAAAAATGGGCTGGTGGTAAGAGGTTGCCCTTACCTCAAAGTTAACAGTTAATATTAGTGGTAAGAGGTTGCCCTTACTCCTAAGTAACCCGTTAAAATTAGTGGTAAGAGGTTGTATATATATATATATATGTGTGTGTGTTTTGTCAATAATTAAGTTTATTATATTATATGTATTTCTTTAGAACATTTACACTAATATCAGTACATACACTGATACTATCAGTACACTCACACATACGTAGGTTATTACTGAAGGTCAATACTATGCCAGTGAAGGTTACTCTTGTTATGAATCATACTTTGGGGCAATACGCAATGGTGTAAGGGTTAATGGGAGTAAAGGTTAATAGGGTACCGTTAAATGTGGAAAGGTTAAATAGGGAAGATGTGGTAGGGTAAGTTTAATAATAATATTACTAACTATTTCAATATTAAATAGGATTCGATTAAATAGTGTGAGGTAAAATAATGTAAGGTTTAATTTTGCTAGGTTAAACATAGCCTTAAAGAGCTTTTACCCTAAGCTTGTGTTATATCGTATTCAATATTTTCTGAGTGGAAATAAGTTGTGATTGAAAGAACATGGAGGTTAAGACGAGGACAACCGAATGAGGATAATAGAACATACTAGGTATGTGTAATAAGTATAATAATAGAAAATAATATATATATATATATATATATATATATATATATATATTAAACATATAGGATAAGTTATGTTTTTATAGGAATGCAAAAAGGGAAGAAAATTAGTTTATTTATAAGACGTGTATATTAGCATCTTATTGGGAGACTATTCTTAACTTATAATCATAGTATATACTATATACCTACTCCTACTTTCTACCTATATATGTTGTCCTTTCTCTCCATATAGGATGATATTATGTTTATAAGTAAAGAAACAGGAGCCATTTAAATACAATAATAGTGTGATAGAGGCTAGGTGGAGAAGATAAGAAGTTAAGAAGTTTTAATGAGGTCAAGAGTCACGAGTCACATGACATATCGAATAGCGAAGGTTCCATAAGAATTATACTTTTTAATATATATATATATATATATATATATTTAACAATACGATATATATATATATATAATATGTATGTGACATATGTAAAATATGTAGTGCATTTATATTAATCATAAAACAATTTCGCGCCATCATTTATATATTTCAATTCAAATGTGTATCGAACAATAAGCACATATTTCCTACACTGTGTGCATTAACATATTCTAAATAAACGTTTACTATAAGAATACGCAGGCGGCACACGGGTTTAAACGCTATTAATTATCGACACTTATTTATACGCTAAATAAATGATTTATAATGTTGGGTTTTTCTCTCAATATTTCACTTTGAAATAATCGATTACATAATGTCTGTGAGTGCACAATGGCTTGCGTAACACGTGTGTGTATGTGTGGGTGTATGTGTGGGTGTGTGTGTGCGTGTGTGTGTGGGTGTGTGGGTGATGTACGCACTTCACTGTGTTACGCATATATCATATTCTATGAGCTGTGTTATAACGAGAGATACAGAGTGGACCCATTGTATGAAGGCATGCTACTTTTCATCTTACAGTTTCCTAAACAATACGTTGTATTATATTATTTTATATTTGTCAATTGTAATAATATCAATGTTAACAATACATTATATGTACGCATATATTTATAAACTAAAAAACAAACATAGAGACGAAATATAAATAATAAAACATCGGTTTATTTTTTTAATACCAGTTTATATATGAACAAAGTTACAATATTATACAAATTAGAATCGTATATTTAGTAATTATTACCCACGAGGCTGCGGTCTTGTCACATGTGACACCTGACACGTGACATGCTTTATTTCACTAGTTGCGTTCTCAAAGGTTAAAGTTCGTGGTGTGATGCCTACGTAATGTTATGTCACTCGTTAACTGCGGCTCACTGTGATTGGTTAGTATTATCACGTGATGAATCACTATCATCAACGTGGTGTTGCACTGTGTACACTGTGAACACTTTGTACCCTATGTACACTATGTACACTTTGTACACTATGTACACTATGTACACTATGTACACATTGTACACTATGTACACTTTGTACACTATGTACCCTATGTACACTATGTACACTATGTACACTATGTACCCTATGTACACTATGTACACTATGTACACTATGTACACTATGTACACTATGTACACTATGTACACTATGTACACTGTGTACACTATGTACACTTTGTACACTATGTACACTTTGTACACTATGTACCCTATGTACACTATGTACACATTGTACACTTTGTACACTGTGTACACTATGTACACTATGTACACTATGTACACTATGTACACATTGTACACTTTGTACACTATGTACCCTATGTACACTATGTACACATTGTACACTTTGTACACTGTGTACACTATGTACACTATGTACACTATGTACACTATGTACACATTGTACACTTTGTACACTATGTACACTATGTACACTATGTACACTATGTACACTATGTACACTTTGTACACTATGTACACTATGTACACTATGTACACTATGTACACTATGTACACTATGTACACTATGTACACTATGTACACTGTGTACACTATGTACACTTTGTACACTATGTACACTTTGTACACTATGTACCCTATGTACACTATGTACACATTGTACACTTTGTACACTGTGTACACTATGTACACTATGTACACTATGTACACATTGTACACTATGTACACTTTGTACACTATGTACACTTTGTACACTATGTACACTATGTACACTTTGTACACTATGTACACTTTGTACACTATGTACACTGTGTACACTATGTACACTATGTACACTATGTACACTATGTACACTTTGTACACTATGTACACTTTGTACACTATGTACACATTGTACACTATGTACACTATGTACACTATGTACACTATGTACACTTTGTACACTTTGTACACTATGTACACTATGTACACTATGTACACTATGTACACTATGTACACTATGTACACTATGTACACTATGTACACTATGTACACTATGTACACATTGTACACTATGTACACTATGTACACTATGTATACTATGTACACTATGTACACTATGTACACATTGTACACTATGTACACATTGTACACTATGTACACTATGTACACTGTGTACACTATGTACACTATGTACACTATGTACACTATGTACACATTGTACACTATGTACCCTATGTACACTATGTACACTATGAAGCTACGGTGTATCGTGTATGTGACTCACATAATGTCAGGTATGTCAGGTATGTCAGGTATGTCAGGTATGTCTGGTATGTCAGGTATGTCAGGTATGTCAGGTATGTCAGGTATGTCAGGTATGTCAGGTATGTCAGGTATGTCAGGTATGTCTGGTATGTCAGGTATGTCAGGTATGTCAGGTATGTCTGGTATGTCAGGTATGTCAGGTATGTCTGGTATGTCTGGTATGTCAGGTATGTGAGGTATGTCTGGTATGTGAGGTATGTCAGGTATGTCAGGTATGTCTGGTATGTCTGGTATGTCAGGTATGTGAGGTATGTCTGGTATGTGAGGTATGTCAGGTATGTCAGGTATGTCTGGTATGTCAGGTATGACAGGTATGTCAGGTATGTCAGGTATGTCAGGTATGTCTGGTATGTCTGGTATGTCAGGTATGTGAGGTATGTTGGTAAAATGATATACGAATTTATTAAAATCGTTAATCAAATTATATATAATATTATGATCAGATGTATTATTATATTGCATACAACTATCCCTATGACATGTGTGTGTGTGTGTTATGTACAGTATACTTTACATACAGTATGCACTGTAGACTTATACGTCAGGTGTCACTTCCGATATCGTCAATAACTGAGATAAGCAGCGGTATGATAAGTGTGTGTTAGAACTGAAGCGTTTCATCATTATTGTATACAACCTATAGGTGTATAGGACGGAAGTCATGATCTAGTAGTATGTGCTATTAGCATATATGCTACAATACGAAAGTTTATATAACTTATATATATATATTATATATAATATATATATATATATATATATATATATATTAAGTTATAATATATAGTAATCAATTTGTAATTAGACTATATAAACTTTATATTATATTATTATATTATAAAGTAAATACTAGACTATTGGTAAATTATAAATTGTTGATTATAATCAGTATACTAAATCTATACATTTTCTAAATATTTAGCTCACATAGAACATTGGTCTAATTAATACTGTGGTTCATTTTCTGGTGAAACTATTTGTATAATATTCTTTTTTTCATATTTAATATTTTTATTAATTCTGTTTCTTTTTAGTTTATATTTCATAAGTGTAATTGGACAATTATTATTTGTATGTAAATTAAAAGTTAATTTTTCCTTTTTTGGTATTTTTTAATTTGGATGATATCCATGGAGTAATATGATGTTTTGTATCTATTTTTTATAAATCAAAGGACAGAATTTGTTGATTATTGTATTGACTTCGATACTAAATTGATCATAATATAAAGAGGATAAGAAATATTAAATACATGTTCCCCATTATGATTTTAGGTCTACAGCTCATTTCATAAGTTAATTTTATTAACATTTGTATTTCTAATACAACTATATTCAATATTTAAGGTAGGTACATTATCGATATTAAGAGAATAAGAGATATTAAGAGAATTATCTGGTATATCTTTATTAACACCACCATATAATAAAGCTATATTACTACCTATTAATGTATTACACTGGTTAACCTTGTGAGGTTTGGCTTTCATAAATGTTTTATAGACTATTTGTTTGCACAAGTTACAAATATGTAATTAATTTTTTAGATCAGATCAAGTTTTTTTTTCACTTTGAAATTTGTTGAAAAATTTGAAAATTTAGAACATTTTCAGAAATACATGTATAATATACATTGTATATACATATTACTATTTAATTTAGATGTATACACATACTTACATACTCTATATATATATGTTGTATATACTATATATTATATTTAATATATTGTATACACTATATTGTGTAATGTATTATACAGTCTATATATATACTCTATTATATACTATTATATATATATAATAACCATAGATTAAAATATCCGAATATTCATTCTACATTATGATAAGTTTTATTTATTATCTCCAGAATCTATCGTGTACCGTCATCGTGAAAGTGATGCTTTCACCAAGTCAGGTTCATACATATATTGCCATAATGTAAATGGAGTAGTTAATGGGAATACCCTATGAAACATAATAATATAGGTAATAATAAAGGTTATTCGAATGCTCATCACATACAAGTTGAAAAGATGTATTCCTCAATAATGGTAATACTGTTTTATTTCTTCTCCTGGGATATTCGCTATAATGTACTGAAAGATCCAACAACATGTCTATTATACTTGATCATCATTAACATGTGTTAATGATGATCATATGTTGATAAATAAATGTTATATCGGTACTCTTGGGACTATTGTATACAATCAGGATACACAAACTATCCATACTTTCTCCGTTTGCGAGAACGTCCTGCCTATGCTGATCATTGTACATAGCGTGATTTGTCAGTTAACAAGTATTTGTTTATTTATTTTAGCCTGGTTTATATAAGCCCAGCGAGTAAAGTAATCAAAGTTCGTAATCAAATTACAATCCAGCAAGTAATCAGATGACTATCATAGGGCTATGTATTGAGTACGATCACAGATTACAATTCGATTACAATCATTTATATTCATTTGATTACGAACTTTGATTTACATTTGTGATCAGTTAACTATCATTGATTATAATCATATTAATATCATTGATGTAAATTTATTCTATAAAGTTTTATTTTGTTAAGTTGACGATCAATGATTTCCAACTGATCGTATATAAATATTAGTGATCAGTTAACTATTATTGATTACAGTCAAATTACTATCAATGATTTAGAAGTGAAGTTGGTAATCAAAGCATAGTTGCTTATCAATGATTGTAATATGGGTGCAATCATATTATGATCATTTAAACACAAATCATGACGATGATTAAACTATAAATTATAGTCTATAATCTAACCGCCATTACTGATTACTTTACTTACTGGGAATTCCCAGTCTTAAGGCTAAGTAATAATCGCTTATAATCCAGCTATGATATATATATATATATATATATCCACTAATGAATTCCTGCTATATCTATTATGTTATTAGTTATTATACTATTAATTACCTACACATTAAACTTAGATAAATGAAGAATTTTGTAAAAGCATTGTATGTCACTTGAAGGGTCACTATTTTACTCATTTACAACAAAGATTTCCACATATCATTGAAGCTAAATTAAGGAGGGAATTTATAATGGACCAACAAATAGTGAATTAGTAAACAATACTACTTTTGATTTATGTATGAGAAATATTGAATTAATTAATTATTACGAGATGACTAGAATTAGAGTAAATTATTAAACAGTTTCTCCATAATCATAGATGTACAGAATATATAAATATTGTGGAAGACTTGCTTCTATGTTGTATATATATGGGAGCTCGTATGTTCATAACAATTTCCTCATTACAAATCTAGACTATTTTCCTAATAATAGTGTTGACTATAGACTATAGTGAAGAACAATGAGAGTGCTTTAGTCAGGATATTTCAACAATGGAAGATAGATGCAAAGAAAACGTAACTATTAAATATTAGAAGATTATTGTTGGAGTCAAAAAGTGATATAAAAGACTTCAAATATAATATAATCATTGAAATAATCTTTAAATCAATGAATATTATAATATTAACTATGTGAATTATTATTTTTAATCATTATATATTAAAATGTACCAACAAATATTGAAATAAATTCATTAAATTTCCATTACTTTTCTTTATTGATTGATAATTTATTTAAGCAAATACATAGCCGAAAATATAATCGAAAGTATAAAGTATAAATATTTGCTAACGATAACATAATTTATAGAAATAAACAAAGAATAATACGAAATTAAAAAATTAAAGAAATTAAAACGTTTTACAGTTACCGTAAAAATATACGAAAAACAATCGAAAGTAGAAATAAATCATATAGTAAAATAAACGAAAAATGATTAAAATATAAATAAAAGATAACGTAAAAATAATCGAAAATAGAAATAAAATACATTATTTTGTAAGTTGCATCGAAATATTCAATTTCAACTTTAACTTTGTAGAATTCTTCTTATCTTTATACCCTGTTTTAGTAATAAATTATTAGTTATATAATTTAATATTTAAATGTTAAATTTTAAATATATTATAAACAGAACATGTTAAAAATTAATTAAACCAATACTAGAATGAAACAAACAAATAATGTAATACTTACCAAAATCTGTAATAATAGTAGGTAGTACTTTATTAATTTTATATTTTAATTGTATAATAAATTTGAAACATATATATATATATATATATACAAACAGAACACGTTACAAATAAATAAACCAATATACCTATACAAAAACAGTTAATAACAATACATACCAATAATATTACGAATCAAACAATATAATACTTATCACTATACTCTGAAATAATAGAAAATTATTAATATTGTATTTTAGTAATATAATACATTTGAAACATATATACAAAATATATATAAAACAAAAATATAATACCAAACAAACAAAAATAAAATAATACTGGCCACTTTATCTGTAATAATAATGAATTATTAATTTTATATTATAGTATATTTGAAATATAGATATAAACAGCCTGAATTTTCTATAACAAAAACAAATTTATAACAAAATATAATACAGAACAAACAACAAATAAAATAATACTTCCCACTTTAATACTTCTCACATTCTTTCTATTTTTGTGATTTATCACAAATTTTCAAAGTTAAATAAAAAAAAACTTGATCTGATCTTAAAAAATAATTATATATTTTAAATAAGTACAACAAACAAGTTTAGAATCAGTTAAAAGAGCCTAAACTTCAGATAAGTTTGTTACAAATGTCGACCAGTGTTATCAATAAATGTTTTCGAAGTTGTCAACATAGTGATATACCCTATATATGTATATGTATATATATTAATTTCACTGAATAAACATAGTTATGCTAAAAATAGAAGTATAATAATTAAGAATATTTAAAAAAAGTCTATATTAAAATGACCACAAATAAAAATATCTGTATATATATCTTTTTTTTAAATTATAAAATAAATTATTAAAAAAGTGTATATCGGAATTAGATGCTCTATATAATCAAGTAAATGTGAGTGAACTCAAACTATGGTTTAGTCTTATTTTTTAATTTTAATTTAATACTGATTATTTCAATATCATTACCAATAGTAATTGGTAAATATTTTAATGAAAAATAGTCAAAAAATTGTTTTGTAAATATAAAAAAACACCACCACTTCTTTTTTTCTTCTTTTAATAACGGAGTGAATAATAATTTGTAAAACATTACAATTGTATAACTAAATAGATGGATTATATTTATCAGTCACCAAGTTTCAGTAAATATTAAAATATCTGATTTAACTATTAGAGTATCCATACAAATAATAAATTTATCAATATTATTATTGTAACTTCTTATTTAAATATTTAAGGTCATTATTGTTAAATTTAATTTTATATTAATTTATTTTGTATATATATATATTTATATATATATATATATATATATATATATTTATTTTTTAAAATATTTTATTGACTACAAAATCACGTGGTGGTTATGGGCGTCATGAGAAGGAAACAAAAATAAAATAAATAAAGTACAATAAAAATAAAGGAAAAGGTAGGTTACAATGTTAATAGGTGCGTGGAGAGTTTACATTTAAATAGTGACAAGGATTTCAAACACCTAATGTCATATGGTAGAGAATGTATTTTGTAGCTACCACAGAGAAAGCAGATTCAGAGTGAGCAGAGATAGTCGAGCGTTGCACAATTTTCATCGTGTGACATTTCCTGCTAGCTTATACTAAGGGTATGCATACTCATCAAGTCAGCTAGGTACTCGGGAGATCTAAGATGTATCACCTTATGGGTGATGCATAGTAGTCTGTACCTGCAGAGATATCTAAACTTAAGCCAGCCGAGTGATCGCATTAGAGTCGATATTGATACTATTGAAGAGAACTTCAGTTTATATAGGGTGCGTATAGCACGTCGTTGTATCTTCTCAAGTTTAAGCATAAGCTTTAGTGGTAGATTGCATAGAAGTGAGCAGCAGTATATGAGTCTACTGAAGACTAGCGAGTGTATTAGACTTTTAGTCATTGAAAAAGTCAATTTATTACGTGATTTTCTAATATTGTAAAGAAAATAGTTGGCATTGCGAATCATTATAGATATGTGGTCAGAGTAATCTAGGTGGGAGTTGATGGTGAAACCAAGAGTTGTTATGGATTGTGATGTAGGGAGGGCTAGTAGAAAGGGGTGGGTGATGATTAGGGGGTAGGTAGGTCTGGAGATAATTATGGTGTCAGTTTTGGTCATGTTAAGTGATAGGGAATTATGGGAGAACCAGTCAGTAAGTTCTGTGAGGCAGTTAAAAATAGACAGTTGAATTGAGTTGGAGTCACAGGAAATGGAAAAAGAAGTATAAATTTGTAGATCATCTGCAAAGAGATGGTAGTGGATGTAAGGATATTTACGAAATATGGATTGTATGGGTAAAATATAAATAATAAAAAGTAAAGGACCAAGCACGGAGCCTTGTGGAATACCATGAGTGCTGATAAACGGGGTAGAGAAGGATGAGTTGATTTTCACTGAAGAGGACCTTAAGGAAAGGAATGACATAAACCAGCTGTGTACTTGACCATGAATACCGATTTCATTGAGTCATAAAGAAAGAATGTCATGGTTTAGAGTGTCAAAGGCACTGGATAGGTCAAGTAACACAAGGTAGCACGGGGCTTTGTTGTCAAGGGATATTAGTAGATCATTAATGATAAGATTCAGTGCTGATTCAGTGCTCCGATGGGGTAAGTAAGCACTTTGAAACTTATCAATAATTTAATTGGTAGTGATATAGTGAATAAGTTGAGCAGATACAATTCGCTCTAAGGTCTTAGAGATTGATGAAAGCTGGGAGATGGGTCGATAGCTCGACAGGTTCGAGTGGCTAAGGGTAGTTTTTTTTATAATTGGGGTGATATATGAGTGTTTCATAGACTTTGGTACGATCGATGTAATAAGGGACGCATGAATGATCATTGTTATGGGTTCAATTAGCAATGGCGAAAGGGTACGAAGTAAAGTAAGGGGAATAGGGTCGAGTGGGGAATTGGATTTTAGGGATGTTATTATATATATATATATATATATATATATATATATATATATATATATGTGTGATAGATGAAAGACTCGATAAGCTCCGCTTATTCCTTCACCCAGGCAATTATAAAATCTGATTTTATTATTTATTATTTATTATATATATATATAATTATACTTGTAAGGTAAGTATAATTACCCTCACCAGATCGAGCTTGCTCGTTAATTCATGATATTATTTTTCCAACCTTCTCTATCCTCCATCGCTGTTTTCATCTCGTCTATCGTTGTAAGATTCGTATCGTCTCTTAGTTGATCGATATACATCTTTGCTGGTCGTCCGCGTTTTCGTCAACCATGATGTGGGTACCAGAGTATTATATCTATTGCCAGTTCATCTTTGCTTCACCAACAGTGTCCGGCAAACCTTAATCTTTGCATTCGTATTGATTTGCCTATGTTTAGTATACCACCATATAGTTATTCATTTGTTAGATGATCTCTCCAGGTTGTAACCGTTACAGCATGAAGCATACGAGTGTTGTCTCCGTCTACATACATACATAGTATTACATACATACACTCGCGAGATACATAACGTAATACATCATTTTTGATAATGATAAATAAATGCGCATTATAATAAATTATATGTCTGCTCCACTAGCTCTACTCCTATAGTATATGCCACTATAGTGGACTGCAACTAGTGTCTGCAACTAGTGTCTGCAACTAGTGTATTCCATTAGTGTATGCCACTAGTAGTGATGTAAATGATGCAAGTCAAATCTAAAGCATGATGTAGTCTCAGTCTCAGTTACCTAAAGTCTCAACTCGGTTCAGGCTCGTTTTGTTAGAGTCTCTGCTCGGCTCAGGCTCGTTTTGTTAGAGTATCTGCTCGGCTCTGGCTCGTTTGGTTAGAGTCTCGGCTCGGCTCAGGCTCGTTTTTTTCCCAAAAATGAACGTCTTGGCTCTGCATCAATAACCAAAAGTCTCGGCTCGGCATCAAAACCTCGGCATCATTTACATCACTTGTCACTACCACTAGTTTCTGACGGAAAACACACCTTTAGTGTAATTGAAATTACATGTGAAAATGGCATCACACATATAGTATACTATAGGATAAAGTTTAAATGTACAATACTACTACCCGGGTGCATGCCCATAGTCATGGAGAGGTGGGGCGGGGGTGGGGGCAAGACCCCCCTTGATGATCGACAGGGCCCCATAGTATTTTTTTAAATAATGTATTTAGATAATTCTTGCCATTTAGGTGATGATCAAAATCAAGGATTTTAAATAATATCTTATAATATACAAAGAAATAGATACTGAGTTATAATATATAACCAAAAGGATACATTTAAATGCTGAATATAATAACCGACAATACAAAATGAAATAATAAATATAATACAACTCATACTAAATAACAATCTTATTAATATAATATCAATACATAACATTAGATTATCATAACATATGATGAAACTAAATATAAATAACATTCTGAACTGATATATATTGTAATAATGTATTTAATAATTCGTTGTTCCCAATATATCACGTTGTTATGATAAATTCTGTATTGGTTATAAAGGTCCTTTGTTATGGAATTCACTATATATTGATATCAAAACCACTAACCCTTTGAAAAAGTTTTTAAATGTTTTAAAACAAAAAATTATTGGTCACTATTAAAGTCTTATTTATTTATTTATTTATTTTTATTCATTTTATATATATTTTTTATCAAATGATGAAATTCAGTAATTGGAATAGTTTTTAATTAAATTATTTTTTTACAATATTTATATATTTTAACAATTGTATTATCATTTGTTTTTAAATGTATTGTTTATTATTATTCTTATTATTATTTGATTAAATTTGTATTACGAGTTACCTATTATTATTAATATTATTATTATTATTATTATTATTATTATTATTATTGTTATTATTGTTATTATTATTATTATTATTATTATTATTATTATTATTATTATTATTATGTCTTGTATATATTTTATTGTAATTTTATTTATAAGATTTATTTTTCATTACTATTTATTATTTTTATTAACTGTTTATTATTATTTTATTATTTATATTATATTTTTTTATTTTTTATTTTATAAAGAGGAGGAATTTCGTGTTTTTTGTATATTGATTGTAGCGTGCTGTGGTGTATTATATGCCGAGTAGTAAGTTTACCGGTATGATTGTGGTGGGATCATCTCAAGGTATTAAGGATTTGGCACATCCTTACTGAAAGTTGGTAGCCTTATACTATTCGTTCGTTGTGGTCGTTTTATGAACTATGTGTTGTTTTTCCCTCTTTATTTGTACACGTCTTGTTTTATTGTTATTTTTATCTATTATTATTATTTTTATTATTATTTATATATAATACTTATTTGTAATTTAACTATTTTAATATTTAAAATTTTACTTTATATTTATATTTTACTTTTAATTTCCAATTTTATTTTATCTTTGTAAATTTTATTACTGTTTGTTTTTTTTCCATTCCTTTTGCTGACAGGTAGATATCTCGATAAATTCAATGAACTTCTATATCTACCTGGGTTCATTCTCGTTTATTACGACGAACCAATCTGATTATTATTATTATTATTATATTATTATTTAAATGAAAACCACGTGATATAAAATAAGTAGTTGTTAGGATTCTTTGAATCACTAGCTTTATATACGTAGGTATATAAAAGAATAATGTACTTATCATCTTATTTATTAAATTTTAATATGATGGCATAAAATGGAATTCAAGGCAGAATAAATTATAAACGAAATTGAAAAATACACTATATTTTGTATTACTACGATCATAAATGTCACTCAGTAAATGATTGTAGTAAATGATTATAAAAAATAATGAATTTATATAGATTTTTTATAAAGTAGATGTTTCGCAGTATTATAAAAAAATGTAAATGTCCTATTATACACAAACTATTTAAACATGATGATCAACCATTATGATATAATAAAATCAATAATCAGTTATAATTCATCACAAATTATAATTAGATCAATTCTGCTTTAGTATATTATTCAAAGTATAGCAATGTTGAATTAAAATCGATGCAATTAGTTAAAAGAAAAATAAGAAACTTGCAAATCATATTAGAAAGTATACTATATATATATATATATATATATATATATTATCTATATTTTTTAATTATTTGTAGATATTGTATGACATTTTATGTATTTTATATTAACTATTTTTATTATACTCACCAGATGCTGTTGACATATAATAATAGTATATATATATATATATATATATATATATATATATATATATATATATATATATATATAGTATACTATTATAGGTATTCCTATAGATATACATAAAGAACAACAATAACAATGTGTATATTAAAGTAGAAAATAAAATTAAAGAACTAATTATAAATTAAGAACAATTGTTCTTCATTTATAATTAGTTCTTTTATTTTATAGGTTAACCTTCAACAAATATTAGAAAGTATGTCTAGTTTGCAGACTTTTTAGTGTTAAGTAAGTTGATATAATATCTAATATTCATGTATTCGTGTCTCTTAACTAAAAAGGGTGTTAGTGATAATGAAGGACTATTAACCTATGTCCAATAAAATATAAACATGTAGTAATCAAGTATTAAGAATGTTATAGCATATCAATAGTTTCATTCCGTAATAATGTATTACTAATACCCAACTAACAAATATATACCTATAACAATATAATGTATATATTATACTTATCTTAAATAATTGTAATAAAATATATTATAAATTAATAAATTAAAAACAACTGATGATATACTTATAATTAAAAAAAATTATTTTAAGCAATTTTCTCTCTGAAAAATGATTAATATATTCAATATATCATTAAGGGCCGGGGTAACCTCGCCGAGTTTACATGTAAAATATAGGGAAAACTAGGGTCACTAAATGACTACTAATTTTAAATAAATGCATATATTCACCTAATTAATTTAACTTCAGTTAGATACATATAATATCTATAAAACTTATCTTATATCTAAACATATAACCACTTACAAGATATCGGTTACCACCAATATTTTATTATGTTTTTGTTTTTCCCATATTTATTTATATTATTTATAATTAGTATATTAATAAATTAAATTACTACATTATAATATGATAAAATGTTATCAGTAATATCATATGTATATATACTCAGAAATTTGTATAATGATTGAAGCAATTGGACAACAGTTTGAATAACACAAATAAAATTAAAAAACCTCTAAGATACAGCATTCAAAAGTTTTTATCAATATTTTTTTGAATAAATAACAATACATTTATGATATTTATACATTTTATTAGTATATACAGGGCCGGCTTAAGCATACTATGGGCCCCGGGCAAAAAAAACGTATGGGCCCCATAATTATTTAATAACATATTAAATGGGCCATTTTGGCAAAAACTAATATTTATAACTCTTCAATTTTATCATATGTTATCATTATACTAATTATTTTGTAATTTGTTTGTATACTTTAATCAACTCCTCATAATAATTTATTTTCTCGCATATATATTTAGAGCAGTGGTTCCCAACCTTTTTTCACCGTGACCCTTTTTTTTATAATTCTTAATTAAAAAATATACATGACCCAATGACAAATTTTATTTTGTTATTATTATACTTCAATCATAAAATAATCATATAAAAATTAATATACATATATTTAAATATATATTTCCATCTTAAATTTTTCTCGACCATAAATCCAATTTGCATATAAAAGCATTTATATTATTTTTTAGAAATTGGATCAGGACCTACACAAAATACTCAATGATCCAAGTATGGGTCATGACTCATGAGTCATGACCCATAGGTTGGGAACCACTGATTTATAGAGTGCATCAATATGTTGTATTACCGCTATTATCTCAATGTAACCTAATTGCAATACTTTTCTGATCGACTTTATTCTACAAAGTAATTAGCTCCACGGTTTTCATTATATCGAAGTCTCAAATTCTAAAATTGCATTTTATTGAATAAATACGTTGACTAGGGTAATGTAATTTAAGTTATATTTTAACATATATAATATCAGATATAAATTATGTAATTATAAGAAGTCCTCAAGAGACTGCACTAACATAATCTGCTTGCGATCACCATTTTATATTCGATAATGCTTTTAATAAAAAATATTATATTCTTCTTTAATCTAGATGTTAATATATTCTTTATATAGTTTGGCTAAATAAATTATATTGATTTGGGATGAAGGCAAAGAATATTGCTACACTTGTCGAAGATTTAACGGCATTTTGCCCAACCAGATTTAAGAAATACACAGTGTAGATATGTGAATCCATATTGACAATGGACTATTGTTATTATAATATATTTCATGTCATTGAATCTTCCAGACATATGCTGGCATTTTCATAACTTTGAGCTCTATAATCTATTATAATTATATTATTATTGAAAAATTCTAATAGATCGGTAGCTAAATATTGACCAATGTGATAAATTATAACTGATAAATTATAATTATCAGTGATAATGAATCTCAACGTACAACGTACGGCGTAAATCAATAAATAGCTATATAATAATAGTAGGCTATAATACCTACCTAACTTGATATAAATAACGATAATATATATATCGATGTGATATATATGGAATTGAGTACACTGATATATAATATAATATTTTGAATTTTGTATTTCTTCAATTATTAGTATAGTGATAACTTATCACCTATTCTCCAATACGGATATCGCCATTGTGTGTATTTATTTGTAAATAGATAGATGAGGGTGATGTCAATCTAAACATTCATTTGCAAGTAATAGGTGGATAATTGCAAAAATGCCTTTAGTATTATATGTATGTTATATATATATATATATATATATATATATATATATTTATAAATAATATCTGTTTCAATAAATATAATATCTTTCTGTAATGATAGTATGTTGAAAAAGATAATCATTTTATGTACATAATTCCCTTTCATCAATAGACATTATTAACAATACTATAGGAATAACCTAAAGCAGAATAATCCTATTTAAATTAAAACTATTATATATTATTATTATATGTACTAATACAACTATAATAATATATACACTATGAGAATATACACATTTGATTAATACGAGCATAAGATAGAGAAAGTTAATTATTTTGAGAAAAATTATTTTGAAAATATCTATTTTTTTAATTACTATAGCAATTATAAATCTATATAGAATATCGTTTTTTTCGTAATTTATAATCAATATAATCCTTTACAAATATCAGAAATCATAGTTAAAATATATCTTATAAAATATATTTAATTTTAATAAAAAAGAGTATACTTTTTGTTTTGTAAACTAATTATAGAATTATAAATTGTTAAGATTTAACTATGGTTAATAATACCTTAATACGTTTATCATTTATCACCTTCTAGTTTATCAAACAATTATTTATCAATCGGTTTCATACTATTTGATCTAACAATCAGAGATGTGTGAGAAGATCTATGTTATCACTATTAGCATGTGCTCCAAAATCTTCATGTAGCTGTTTCCACCATATCTTCGTGTCAATTTAGAAATTTTTGTAAAATTCACTCTTCAAATCGGCCTAAATGACTCATATTTAATTAATTTATTATATTATTTTTATTTTTTTAATTAGAATTAATAATATATAAGAAAAATAGTTAAGAAAATTTTTTTTTTCATATAAATAGTACAAAAAAAATGTCTCAAATAATTCATGGGCCCCCCAAAATTTGGGGCCCCGGGCAATTGCCCGATTTGCCCCCCCCCCTTAAGCCGGCCCTGAGTATATATAATGTTATTGTAAATCGGTCCCTATAACATGAATCCCTGCAGGGTGTACATGCATGATAACTGTACGTAACTTTTGCTACATAGTCTTTTTCTTGTGAGTTACAGAGGCGCCAGACAACCTCTTCAAATCTGTTTAATAAGATGCATATAGTTTAATATATAAAAACAAATATTTTTATACAATTCTAAAAACTTCCTAGTTATTTAGTATCTATGGAAAAGTAACCAAATACGGACACTTTAACAATAAATGGTTTTAAAATTGTATAACTCATTATTTTTATTCTAAAATTACAATATATTAATATTATATGATTATAGATATTATTTTTATTTTAACATTTTATTTAATCTTTTAATTCCATAGATAACGGGAGTGTCCGTATTCGGTACTCATATCCGAATACGGACACCCTGTATTATAATACGGACACCCTATATACCACTAGATAAACTAAATATTATTTATGAATCAATCAGACAAATTACAATTACATTATTTATAATTAATTATATAAATATTTATTCTAATTTAATTAGGTAATAATTTATTTATTTTTTATTATGTTTTTAATTAATAATACAATTTAAGTATCTAAATAATACAAAAATTAGATTTAGATTTATTGGTGGTATTAATATTATAACGCATGCGATTTTTATGAAAATCAGAATAGTTCATACGCTGCGCGCTGATTGGTTATAGGGTGACCGTATTAAGACATCTAGAGTGTCCGTATTAGGGACTTATATGACCTCTAGATATATACTTATAACTTAATGAATATTTGATAACAAATATAGAAATTATATACATCATTTTTAGAATGCTTTATTTTTTAATAATATAGTGTTATATTTTATATCGATACATTTGTATATTCTTGAAAAGGTTTTAAGTTGAAATTTTTTTTCATAAATTTAAAAAAATCAGTTTATTGGATATATCAGCAATATTTTGAATAATTAAAAAATACAAAATACTTTTTTAGAATATTTATATAATTATGGATATTTTATTCATTAACAACATTTTGTAGGATTTATGGTTTCTGGGATACCGAGAGTGTCCATATTCGGGCACTGTCCGTATTCGGTTACTTTCCCCTAAACTACACATTTATAAATGTTTTACTAAATTTAAATAAATGAATTATAGTTTATTATATAATATACCTACTGCTCTTACATATTTGTCCTTCATCGCTTTACTTCTTTTAGTAGGTGGAGGTATATTTATTATAATAAAGAAATACGTCTTGACAGTTAGTATATTTCAAAATAAATGGCACTATCACAAGACTACTAAATAAATACTTTCATTTCATTGGCAACATAATATATTACTATAATATACTATAAGAGTATACTCTTATAGTAATTACTATAGTATTATATTACTATATTACTTATAGTATTTAAATACTGTTATGTATTACTTGCAAGCTTGTATTACACATGTGTTCTTGTATTTAAATTTTTAAATTTGGATAAATATTAATATTATAAATAATGAAAATAAAACGTATCATAACTAAATATTATAACTAAATATTTGAACACAAATATTATCAAATATTTGTATGCATTTTTTTACAGAACTATGTTTAAAAACTCGATTTGAAATACTTTTAAATACTTTTACTTTAAACTTTATTTAAACCTATACCATTTTAAAGATAAATCTGTAGGTATATATTACCTATTCCATTTTAAAGATAAATCTGTAGGTATATCTATGTACCTATACCATTTTAAAGATAAATCTGTAGGTAAATCTCTGTACCTATACCACTTTAAAGATAAATCTGTAGGTATATCTCTGTACCTATACCACTTTAAAGATAAATCTGTAGGTAAATCTCTGTACCTATACCAATTTAAAGATAAATCTGTAGGTAAATCTCTGTACCTATACCACTTTAAAGATAAATCTGTATGTAAATCTCTGCACCTATACCACTTTAAAGATAAATCTGTAGGTATATCTCTGTACCTATACCACTTTAAAGATAAATCTGTAGGTAAATCTCTGTACCTATACCAATTTAAAGATAAATCTGTAGGTAAATCTCTGTACCTATACCACTTTAAAGATAAATCTGTATGTAAATCTCTGCACCTATACCACTTTAAAGATAAATCTGTAGGTAAATCTCTGTACCTATACCACTTTAAAGATAAATCTGTAGGTATATCTCTGTACCTATACTTTAAAGATAAATCTGTAGGTATATCTCTGTACCTATACCACTTTAAAGATAAATCTGTAGGTAAATCTCTGTACCTATACCACTTTAAAGATAAATATGTAGGTAAATCTCTGTACCTATACTACTTTAAAGATAAATCTGTAGGTAAATCTCTGTACCTATACCACTTTAAAGATAAATCTGTAGGTAAATCTCTGTACCTATACCACTTTAAAGATAAATCTGTAGGTAAATCTCTGTACCTATACCACTTTAAAGATAAATCTGTAGGTATATCTCTGTACCTATACTTTAAAGATAAATCTGTAGGTATATCTCTGTACCTATACCACTTTAAAGATAAATCTGTAGGTAAATCTCTGTACCTATACCACTTTAAAGATAAATCTGTAGGTAAATCTCTGTACCTATACCACTTTAAAGATAAATCTGTAGGTAAATCTCTGTACCTATACCACTTTAAAGATAAATCTGTAGGTAAATCTCTGTACCTATACTACTTTAAAGATAAATCTGTATTTAAATCTCTGCACCTATACCACTTTAAAGATAAATCTGTAGGTAAATCTCTGTACCTATACCACTTTAAAGATAAATCTGTAGGTAAATCTCTGTACCTATACCACTTTAAAGATAAATCTGTAGGTAAATCTCTGTACCTATACCACTTTAAAGATAAATCTGTAGGTAAATCTCTGTACCTATACCACTTTAAAGATAAATCTGTAGGTAAATATGTGTACCTATACCACTTTAAAGATAAATCTGTAGGTAAATCTCTGTACCTATACCACTTTAAAGATAAATCTGTAGGTAAATCTCTATACCTATACCACTTTAAAGATAAATCTGTAGGTAAATCTCTGTACCTATACCACTTTAAAGATAAATCTGTAGGTAAATCTCTGTACCTATACCACTTTAAAGATAAATCTGTAGGTAAATCTCTGTACCTATACCACTTTAAAGATAAATCTGTAGGTAAATCTCTGTACCTATACCACTTTAAAGATAAATCTGTAGGTAAATCTCTGTACCTATACCTCTTTAAAGATAAATCTGTAGGTAAATATGTGTACCTATACCACTTTAAAGATAAATCTGTAGGTAAATCTCTGTACCTATACCACTTTAAAGATAAATCTGTAGGTAAATCTCTGTACCTATACCACTTTAAAGATAAATCTGTAGGTAAATCTCTGTACCTATACCATTTTAAAGATAAATCTGTAGGTAAATCTCTGTACCTATACCACTTTAAAGATAAATCTGTAGGTAAATCTCTGTACCTATACCACTTTAAAGATAAATCTGTAGGTAAATCTGTGTACCTATACCACTTTAAAGATAAATCTGTAGGTATATCTCTGTACCTATACTTTAAAGATAAATCTGTAGGTATATCTCTGTACCTATACCACTTTAAAGATAAATCTGTAGGTAAATCTCTGTACCTATACCACTTTAAAGATAAATATGTAGGTAAATCTCTGTACCTATACTACTTTAAAGATAAATCTGTAGGTAAATCTCTGTACCTATACCACTTTAAAGATAAATCTGTAGGTAAATCTCTGTACCTATACCACTTTAAAGATAAATCTGTAGGTAAATCTCTGTACCTATACCACTTTAAAGATAAATCTGTAGGTATATCTCTGTACCTATACTTTAAAGATAAATCTGTAGGTATATCTCTGTACCTATACCACTTTAAAGATAAATCTGTAGGTAAATCTCTGTACCTATACCACTTTAAAGATAAATCTGTAGGTAAATCTCTGTACCTATACCACTTTAAAGATAAATCTGTAGGTAAATCTCTGTACCTATACCACTTTAAAGATAAATCTGTAGGTAAATCTCTGTACCTATACTACTTTAAAGATAAATCTGTATTTAAATCTCTGCACCTATACCACTTTAAAGATAAATCTGTAGGTAAATCTCTGTACCTATACCACTTTAAAGATAAATCTGTAGGTAAATCTCTGTACCTATACCACTTTAAAGATAAATCTGTAGGTAAATCTCTGTACCTATACCACTTTAAAGATAAATCTGTAGGTAAATCTCTGTACCTATACCACTTTAAAGATAAATCTGTAGGTAAATATGTGTACCTATACCACTTTAAAGATAAATCTGTAGGTAAATCTCTGTACCTATACCACTTTAAAGATAAATCTGTAGGTAAATCTCTATACCTATACCACTTTAAAGATAAATCTGTAGGTAAATCTCTGTACCTATACCACTTTAAAGATAAATCTGTAGGTAAATCTCTGTACCTATACCACTTTAAAGATAAATCTGTAGGTAAATCTCTGTACCTATACCACTTTAAAGATAAATCTGTAGGTAAATCTCTGTACCTATACCACTTTAAAGATAAATCTGTAGGTAAATCTCTGTACCTATACCTCTTTAAAGATAAATCTGTAGGTAAATATGTGTACCTATACCACTTTAAAGATAAATCTGTAGGTAAATCTCTGTACCTATACCACTTTAAAGATAAATCTGTAGGTAAATCTCTGTACCTATACCACTTTAAAGATAAATCTGTAGGTAAATCTCTGTACCTATACCATTTTAAAGATAAATCTGTAGGTAAATCTCTGTACCTATACCACTTTAAAGATAAATCTGTAGGTAAATCTCTGTACCTATACCACTTTAAAGATAAATCTGTAGGTAAATCTGTGTACCTATACCACTTTAAAGATAAATCTGTAGGTATATCTCTGTACCTATACCATTTTAAAGATAAATCTGTATGTATATATTACCTATACCATTTTAAAGATAAATCTGTAGGTAAATCTCTGCACCTATACCACTTTAAAGATAAATCTGTAGGTAAATCTCTGTACCTATACCACTTTAAAGATAAATCTGTAGGTAAATCTCTGTACCTATACCACTTTAAAGATAAATCTGTAGGTAAATCTCTGTACCTATACCACTTTAAAGATAAATCTGTAGGTAAATCTTTGTACCTATACCACTTTAAAGATACATCTGTAGGTAAATCTCTGTACCTATACCACTTTAAAGATAAATCTGTAGGTAAATCTCTGTACCTATACCACTTTAAAGATAAATCTGTAGGTATATCTCTGTACCTATACCACTTTAAAGATAAATCTGTAGGTAAATCTCTGCACCTATACCACTTTAAAGATAAATCTGTAGGTATATCTCTGTACCTATACCACTTTAAAGATACATCTGTAGGTAAATCTCTGTACCTATACCACTTTAAAGATAAATCTGTAGGTAAATCTCTGTACCTATACCACTTTAAAGATAAATCTGTAGGTAAATCTCTGTACCTATACCTCTTTAAAGATAAATCTGTAGGTAAATATGTGTACCTATACCACTTTAAAGATAAATCTGTAGGTAAATCTCTGTACCTATACCACTTTAAAGATAAATCTGTAGGTAAATCTCTGTACCTATACCTCTTTAAAGATAAATCTGTAGGTAAATCTCTGCACCTATACCACTTTAAAGATAAATCTGTAGGTATATCTCTGTACCTATACCACTTTAAAGATAAATCTGTAGGTAAATCTCTGTACCTATACCACTTTAAAGATAAATCTGTAGGTATATCTCTGTACCTATACCACTTTAAAGATAAATCTGTAGGTAAATCTCTGCACCTATACCACTTTAAAGATAAATCTGTAGGTATATCTCTGTACCTATACCACTTTAAAGATACATCTGTAGGTAAATCTCTGTACCTATACCACTTTAAAGATAAATCTGTAGGTAAATCTCTGTACCTATACCACTTTAAAGATAAATCTGTAGGTAAATCTCTGTACCTATACCTCTTTAAAGATAAATCTGTAGGTAAATCTCTGTACCTATACCACTTTAAAGATAAATCTGTAGGTAAATCTCTGTACCTATACCACTTTAAAGATAAATCTGTAGGTAAATCTCTGTACCTATACCACTTTAAAGATAAATCTGTAGGTAAATCTCTGTACCTATACTTTAAAGATAAATCTGTAGGTAAATCTCTGCACCTATACCACTTTAAAGATAAATCTGTAGGTAAATCTCTGTACCTATACCACTTTAAAGATAAATCTGTAGGTAAATCTCTGCACCTATTAAAATGTTATTATATAATTGTTAACACACACAAAAAGCGAAGGTTTCCCGGCCCTTAAGGGGTAAACCTTTATAGTGTTTAAATTTAAAAGATAGGGGGAAATGGATCAAATAAAAAGATCCAAATTACTGAGATAAAGTTAAAAGTGAAATTTTTTTAAATATATAGATAAATGTATACCTATTTTATATGAGCTTATAAGCTATCGTATACGACATATTAAATAATGTAAAATAAACTTTAAAACACATATATTTTTTTTATTGAAAACAAATTTTGTTTTATTATAATTGTTCCAAACTAATATATTTACATTTTCAATAATACCTAGTTTCATCTATATAGTATGTATATAATCTAACAATTTTATAAAGATTTATAAAACGGTTAAAACGGTGGAATATTCCAAACATTATAAAGTGTGTAAAATAAAATTCCGAAATATAAGATTCTAAAGTTTTTTTTTAATAAATACGCAATAATGTTTATTATATACAATATTCTATATAGTATATACTATAAATTACTATTTAAATTAGAATCAGTATCTAAATCATGATATATAAATTGTCAACTTATTTCTGTTGACCATAGCTTAAGGTAAGGAGCATTGGATAGATATCCTATAGGTAGTTGGATACCTTCTCCATCCGATCGCATTTCTACTATGTATATATTATACAAAAATAACTAGTAACCAAATAAGGGTACTGTTTTATGCCACGCCATAACATTTGTTAAATATTCTATAGAATTTTATTTTTGATGAAAATTAAAAAAGAGGTTTTAGAATTACTTTTACATCACAATAAAATGATTAACAAAGTAATATGATATTAAATATATATATAGGAATAATATATATATAATATATGAATAATGTATGCTTATATAATATAGACTATAGTATATTAACTATTATATTAAATTAATATTATTAATAAATAAAAAATAAATAATTCTGAATACCATTTTTTATAAATATTTTAAAAAAATATCCGAAAACATTGTTGTGACATTTTCTAGAATGATTTATTTAAATTATATATAATTATTAAATCATTTTTATCATTGATATGTATAAGGTGATGTAAATATTAGGATAAAGTGGAATAAAAACCAAAACAAAACCCAACATTGTGTACAAAATAGAGTATAAGTTGATTACATTATATTGTTAAAGTTGACTAAAGTTGTTTAAAGTATATATTGTCTTAGAAAAACTTTTCAATATGCTTTATTTAATGTGATAAATTTGATTATATTAAGAATATAATGTCTCATTTTTCCTTATTATTTGTGGAGACATGATCTATTTTGAATTTTTGAATAAAAAATGTTCTGAAAAATGTTTTGAATAAAGGAATATCCCATTTATTAATTATAATATACTAAACATTTGTAATGAATAAAATAATCAGTATTTTAGATGTAGTATGAGTTTTTTGTAAAAAAAAAAAAGATTTAGTTCAATATTTTATTATTCTACAAATTGTTATAGCCCATTTGTGGGCCTATGGGGTTTTGCCCTTCCCTTGAGCCAGTCCTTATTTTAAGAGAATTATCAAGAAATGTTCACTACAATTATTTTAAAACTTATAATAAGTGAAAATATGTTCATATAAACTTCAAGTCTAAACAATATATAGTCTTTAAAATATACTGGTGACTTACAAATATACTGGTGACCTTGCCCCTCCTCCCCCTACCGAACATTCCTGGCTTGCCCGGGTGACACTTATTTCATAACAAATGGAACTAGTGGTTCCCCCTATATATATAAAACTTACTGATTAAATAAATGATTGCAAACAAGTAAATAATCATATTATTGTTATAGTTGTAAACTGGTTATATTACAATACAATATATGATAATGTCATATAACCTGGCATGCATACACATATATGCATGCATAGACACACACACATATGTGTACGGGCATTGTTTTATATGTGTGTGGGCATGTTATGACCAATACTCTATAAAGTATAATAGTTAGGTGTAAGGTACTTAGGTATGAATGTAGGATATAAGTATTTGCGATTATTTCTTAAGTTAACTGAACTAAGATTGAATGTACATTGAATGTACATTTGTCATGCGAAATTCTATTTATATATATATATATATATATATATATATATATATATATACATCCGCAAGTGTATAGAAGACTACTCCAGTTTTTTTCGTATAATCTTTAAAATAAATCTAGATACACTTAAAGCGAATTTATGTATAATTATTGATATGCTATTCTTCAATATATATCTTAGCACATATTCAATATGCAGATTCATATTATATAACACTCTGTTATATAACATTATTATCCTATATAAACAGTTTTCTATTAACATTAATTTAATATTGTTTCAGTTTATAATTACAATATTAATTATATAGTATGTATATAGTATATAGTATATACTATAAACCCGATTACTCTAATATAAGTTATATAACAAATATATTACATTCCCTATGTATGAAACCTAATTACTAACCACTATATGCCGCTGCTAGCAGTAGTATCGAATCACTGAAATAGATTTAGGTTCAGGGCGGTTTCCATACAACAATGTTTTCATTTCTCTATTAAATTACATGCAATATAAATTAGCTTTTACTCGCCACATAGGTATTTATAGCATTTAAAAACTACATATCATATTACTTTGTTATATATTAGTATCGGATACTTAGTTTTCATCACATAAATACTAATTAAAAACATATTATTTTTCATTTTAAAAGTACATAGTTTGATATACATGTTTTGTATACAAAATCGTATTATACAATTTCGCATAAGCATTATATATTTCCTTAGATAATATGTGGTTATAGCAGGTAGGTTATACTTGGTTATAGGGAGCTCTCTTTTGTTTTTTTATATAATTATAATAATAAGAAATAATAATAATTTATTAAAATTATATCAATTAAAATAATATATATTTTACCATTGTTCCATTATACATTCTTCCTATTTTCTAATAACTTTTTTTTTCTTTTATGTTGGCCACTTCAATATTTCATTTTAAATATTAAATATATGTATATTGTAAATATACCCCACCCCCCCACCTTCACACGAGGACCTGGCTGGAGATAATTCATTTAGATGTAGCCATGACTAATAGTATCGTATAAGATAGATGTATTGTGGGTTATCTGTCATGGCATGTCTCTGTTCGGCGTACCTGGAGTAGTGCTGATTATGTTAAGGACAGCGTAAGGACAGCGTAAGGACAGCGTAAGGACAACGTAAGGACAGCGTAAGGACAGTGTAAGGACAGCGTAAGCCTTACGTTGTCGGACAATGTCACGTGATATATTTCATATGTAGAACGGTAAACCATCCAATTATTGTACAACTATACGACTATCCATTATACACACTCTAGTGTGTGTACACTCTCTAGTGTGTGTATATAATATATCTATAGTGATGTCAATTCTGCTCATTTTTAAGTATTGATGCAGACTCGATGTCATTTTCAAAAGCCACAATATATTATAACTAAAAGTATAAATGTAATCTCATATCTAAAATCAGTAGGAATTCAATTAATCGGTAATTAAGCAGTTAACTTCCCTTTTAAAGGGAGGCACTACTTTCACAATTTTATTTTTTTAAGGGAAAGGGAAATGTAAAATAGTTTCACTTAATCATTAATCGAAATATTAATGTAGTCTCGTGAGACTTCAGTATCAAAATGCATAGATTTATCCTTAGAACCGAAAGTATAAAGGATCAGTCTATATACGTCTATATCAGATCCATCTTGCCATTTGCCATCAAATGTATTTCTTAAATAGATGACAATAATGTGGATAAATATTTATATTAAATTTAATTTTAATATAAGAAATGAGTTTACTTGTACTGCATTCACGTGTATACATAGGTTACACATAGGTTACACATAGTTTATACATAGGTTACACATAGGTTATGCATAGGTTATGCATAGGTTATGCATAGGTAACACATAGGTTACACATAGGTTATACATAGGTTATACATAGGTTATACATAGGTTATGCATAGGTAACACATAGGTTACACATAGGTTACACATAGGTTACACACCTATTAGTTCATGTATTCATGTATTCATGTTGTCCACTTATTTCTCTTTAGTTTGATTTGAGTAAATAATATCAAAAAGATGATCGGCGAAAGTTAAATTATTACAAACGGACGTTTACCGTGTTTCACAAACAATAAAGTGTATCTTTAAATATATATTTATTTTAATATAATATAATAGAATATATTGTGAAATAAATATAGAAACTATAGACATAATGTCGGGTTTGTAGAAGTGGCTACTTCTACATAGGACCTATAGGTTCTAATAGTCTCAAGATCTGAGATAAATTGTCTCGTTTCGGATAGAGATCGTTTTATAACAAAAACATAAGTCTGTGATCTTCATCAAAGTTAAACGGGGGTCTTGACTCGAGTAACAAGAGCTCGACATGTAACAAGATCTCGGCATCATCTATATAGCTAGCACTCACACCGGCATAAGGCAAACGGTAATGCCGATGTAAGAATGAATAAGATGATTTAGTAGGGGAGTACATTTAACACGAATGTTCACTAAGGAAGAATACTAGTTAGATATCCTTTCGACTAGAGAATGCATTAGTTTTAATATTCTCTATAGATAATGTATACTATACATTGTATAGTCTAAACATATAGTCTACAGGATATCTCACTATTGTGTACTAATGTATACCTAATACGCTAGGGGAGAGTACTCGAATACTGATACCATAACAATAAATAACCAAAACTTTATTATTTCTTAATTACAAATTTATAATTTGTATATATATATATATATATATATATATATATATATATATATATATATTAAGTAGCTATATACTATATACATATACTAGCTATTTTAAAATTTAATTTAAATTGTTTAACTCTGAGATAGAAGGGGTGTCCATATTATGTGCACTACCGAATACCGATACATTTGCACATATTACTGACACCCTAAATATGTATATATATATATATATATATATATATATATATATATATAACTGCCTGTGTGGCTCAGTGGCTAAGGCGTCAGACACACAAGCAGTAGGACACGGGTTCGACCCTCGTCCGGACCATTAATTAATTTTATAAAATGGGTCTTAAAATATTATTTAGAAGTGATCTTATATAATTGTGTATAAATAAATGATCGGCTCTCGTTAAAACCATGGATGCCTTAACATGAGAGCGGCTTCGAAGGGACATTAGAGCCATATATGGTTATAAATGAAAACTTCATCTAAGTTCCTGGATGGGATGAAAGGACTCCACCAAATAAAAATAACAATAACAATATATATATTGTTATAACAATATATTTATGTATATATAAAATATAATTACTTGTATAGATTATTATTGATAATTGATGCATATAAGGTGCTATTACATACATTTAAAGTATATGTGTAGATACTCCATGTTAAAATTGTTATATCGTCTATATCAACTTTCTAGGCAAGAATGCTCGTCCCACGATATATGAATTTCAAAACAAAATTGGGATGTTGCTTTCTAACTATTATATTTCCGTATGTGCACCCAATACTAATGAGTCATTAGTAATGGTTATATTTACTCTTTAAAAACGCAATATAAAAGCCTCATTAACTGGTGTCCATATTATGTGCAATTAGGGTGTCGATATTATGAACATGTATGTTTCTTAGGAAAACGTTAATAACTTTGCACCCCATTATGAACAATATAAAATATTTCTATCACATTGTAAAATATAATTAGATTTAAATATAATAGATAATTTTTTAATTTTAAACAATTGAGAATCAATAAAACTTCAAACTTCAACATTTTTATAAATTTAGAGTCATAACGAAAAAATCAGTTTTTTTTATAATTAAAAAAATATAAATATTTAAAAAAAAATTATACTTATATGTATTAGAATTATATTACTTAATATTTCGTAAATTAATTATTTTTGATTGGAGTTAAATTTTATAAGATCTCTAGGGTGTCAATATTACGTGCATATCAGTATTTTAGTATTCTTCCTTATATATATATATATATATATATATATATATATAGGGGAGGGAATGGGGTAGTGGCCGAGGACGTAGTAGTGGCCGTTTTAATTAACGCTTAAATGGTGCTTGATAGGATAAAAAGTTCTATATACAATATTTAGATAATAAAAATATCTATAAAATATAGTAAATTGTTTTTTAAAATAATTAATGAATTACTATAATTTATTATATAATCATTTTTTTGTCAAATGTTGACAAAAAACATGATTATATATATATATATTTATGCTTATTTATGTGTAAGAGCATGTATATATATAATTAAATCATTGAATCAAATAAGGTGCGTATGCATCATAAATATAATTATTTAATATTACATAATTAAACAAATATAAATCGAATACATTAAGAGACACCTATAGTATTTTCTGGTACTAGCGGCCACTACTACGGCCTTGCCTTATTTGAGTGCTTTTTGTAATGCCTAATCAAACGTTTATATTATTAGGTTAAACACTTTATATATAAAAGTGAAATCACAATATTCTAGAACTATATGATTTCTAGTTTATTCAAAATAAATAAGAGCCTAAAATTCAGTATTTATCGATATATTAGAAATCTTCTGAGGCATATTAATTATCGGCCACTACTCCCTTCCCTCCCCTATATTGATTACATATATATGTATATAATAAAAATAACATTTACAAAATATGGTAACTACATTTTATTTTAATAACATGACCTAAAATATGCAATAATATATATTATAATATTTAAAATAAATTGATAACAATTCATATAAAAAAATGTATTAAATATAAAATATTGAAGAACATAATGTTTATCACATTAATATATATATATATATATATATATATATATATATATATATATATATACTAGAATATGTGAACACAACATAACTATTTGGTTCTAACTAACTTTATAATTAAAATGATGCAACTATAAACTTAAACACTATTAGTAATCAATAGTTCTGTAAGAAAGTAACGTTTGGTTATGTAAGAGGTTATGTAAGAGGTTATGTAAGAGGTTATGTAAGATGTTATGTAAGATGTTATGTAAGATCACGTGTGTTATATTGTGAATAGATTCGTATTTTACCTGGTCAACTATAAATCTATGATCTGTATATTGAATATGTACCTACTTGTATCAAAGGGCTTTGCATATATCTATATATGTAAGAATAGTATACTAATAAGTAGGATACATTCACTGAGATATAATCATCTATCTAGATTTCTTGTAGAGATTATACTAACAATACGGCATGACTTGTCTGCTACACATACGCTTGTGCATGTGTGTCATTGCTCATGCGCATGACATATATACATGCAATATACGCAATCTACAAGTTTAGTTGTCTTCAGATATAATCGCACATACCTAAAATTACTTAGTGGGGAATTGGTGCGCATACTTCACAGATCAAACAATGCAAACATGTATACTATTCGTCAATATATATATGTGTGTGTGTGTACGTGTATTTGTGTACGTGTATTTGTGTGATATCAAAGAAATGTTGGCACTTAGCCAACTGGTATTTAAATTCAAACCATATTGTGTGAGAACATACCTATAGGTCTATCGTAGGCCTATTTACATATAAAAACCCGCAACGGCAGATTTAGTAAAGATAACTCAACAAAAATAAATGTTAAATCATACAGATAAATATACATATATATATATATATATATATATATATATATATTGAATTGAATTGAATTGTTTATTTATACACCAATATAGCGGGTGTCCTCTCTGATGTATAACAATAACGAAAAGTGATAAAAACAAACGAATAGAAAATACAAAATAACAACAATTAAAATTAAATTAAATTAGATATAAAGATTAAATAAAGCGTATACAAAAATAAATTAAGAAGTGTTTGGATAATATGTTAGTTTCTTTCTGAAACAATATAAGGATTGGACATTCCGTAAGTCATACGGTAGGAAGTTCCATATGCGAGGAACAGCGGAGGAGAATGCGCGATTACTAAATCCGTTAAATAAAGTATTGCTCTTCAAAATAATTACATCCTATATTCGAATCTGCTTCAGTATGCAAATACGTTTCAGTTGATTGTGTAGATAGTCAGGCTATCTAGGAATATAGATTTATGAGCTAAACAAAGTAAACGATGTTTGCATCGCTTTCTAAATAATTGTCATTTAAGATGATGTTGGTGTTCATCTGTTTTCAAATGTTCACTACGATTGATATTATAAATAAGGCGTATAGAAGCGCGAATAATTCTATCAATCTTTTTTACCTCTATATTCTTTAAGTCACTAAATAATGATCCGCAATAATCAATTCTGGATAATACTAGAGCATTAATAATTATCTTAGTAATACGCTTAGAGCAATTCTTTCTAATATGACCAATCCTATAAGTATACATATATAATATTTATATATTTATTGATTATTAATTTATTATTTTGAATGAATTAAAATGTAACAGTACATGGAGTATTATAAAACAGTTTATAACTTGTAACCCTTATTACATTGCATTACATTCTTGTAAACAGTTCATTTTCTATAACATTATTTAAAATTACTTAGGTATATAAAAATGACTTGCCTATATAAAATGGATATTAGATCATTTTAAAATAAAACCACAATAATGATAATAGTTCTGAAAGGTGGGAAATTATATTCACACATATTAGATATTTAATTAATATAATATAATAATATTACAATTAATATGTGTTCCTTAATTAAATTAAATTTATATAAATATATATACAGTGAAACATCTATATAATACATTTTTTTTTTCAATAATTAATTTCTTATAGATAGGTTTTCTTATAAAGAGATTTTTACTTTTCCCATGATTTTAAGAATTAATTTATAATTGAAAATATATTATATAACCTTTAGGTTATATATATATATAGTATATGTATTTATTTAAAAGTAATAATCAAAATAATAGAATAGAAATATAATTTATTAAAAATATTTTTATAATTGTTTGTGTTAAAATAATTTTAGCTGTGCAGTGTACAGTTTTTAAATAATAGATTAACAAAGTCATAATACTGTGATGAATTGTTAAAAACTTTATATAAAATGAAAACTATAATATTCACGCTTCGACATGTCAAATTAAATTTCAAATTCAAATTAAATTTCATTAGATTTACATAGAAAATATAAATTATAACTCATCAATGATGATTATAATATAATTAATAGTATACTAATCTATTATATATTTAACAACTCATTTTATAATATAATATATTGTATCATCTAGTAATATATATAACATTGATATGATAACATTTATTAAGTAAACCTATAGGTAAGGGAAAGTCTCCTATTACCGACCACTAAATGATTATTTGTAATAACTTATTCAATATTAAATATATTTATTTGACAAATTTGTTAATAAGGTAATATTATGGCAATGAATAATGTGGCTATTTTAAATTTTTGATATAATTAAATTAACAAGAATAAACAGGGGGTCGGTAATCAGATATCTGTTCCTAATACCGACCCCCTAAAATAATCGTGGTATAAATAATTTTAGTATTATAATATCCAATCAACATAGTAGATATCCATAGATATAAATAATTATAACATGCACGAAATTATTTTGTTATTGAATTTATGTTTTAATAGTAATATTAAATTTAAACTTTATAGAAATTATATTAAAATAGTGTGTAGGTTATTATTATTATTTAATATTTAGTTAGTAATCAGTATGTATATAATAGAATGGAATCATGTATCCTTAATCTATATAAATGATACACTAACAACTTATGACATATTTTAAAGTAAAATACGGATCTATTTTGTTTGGATATTATAAATCACATGGGGTCGGTATTAGGGTAATGTAGGGGGTCGGTATTAGGAAAATCATATGGGTTGCTATAATTAAGATATTTTAGTTAATAGTTATTCAAATTGAATTATTTTTATAATAATTATAAACATTGTATCGATCTACAATATTATGCTAAGTATTAAGTTTCCTTTTAATTAATAAAGTATTTACAATGATTTAAAAAAGTTATTATTCAAATATTAAAAAAGTAAAAACAGAATATTACATTTTATCAAATAAAAATTGTAGGATTGAATATTTTGTAAAACAATATACTTATTCATATTTATCATTAAATTGCTAACAGTTCATGTATATATAAGTTTTTGATATCACTTATAGTTACTGAGATACGAGAGGGGGTCGGTATTAGGAAGGGGTCGGTAATCAGAGACTTTCCCCTAACTTTTTTTTTAATGTATGTCAGATTATAATTTAATAAATATTATAGCATTTTTATTTTACTTATTTATATTGTAAAAAAATGTAAATCTTGCATTTACATTAACCATATGCATATACAAAGATCACCGAGAGTATTCCAATAGAGAGGATTTATAATGTAATTCAATAGTAATTGATGGTGCAAAAAAAAATATCTAGAACAAAATCATGCCCCCCCCCCTATTCTGAAATCGTTCCGACGCCCCTATACCCTAGATACATTGAGTAGTTGTACTAGTAGATCATTTCTAAGAAGCCAATTTATGATTTCAGATGCATATTACAGAAGTTCCAAGTTAGAGTTAAGCGAGTTAACAGGAATTTTAATAATTAGCTGTATATCATCAGCATATATATGGTGGTAATATTAGGAATTTACTAATAATATTAGATAGAGGACGTAAGTAAATGGAAATATATATATATAATGAAACATTGACAATGTATTATTAGTGCACTTAAATATAAACGAAATTATATGTAGGGGAAGGTAGGTGTACTAGTGTGCATAATTCGCATGCTTTTTTGTAGCATAAGTCAAATAAATATGAACATATAGAATAATTTTAATTTTGTTATATATAATATATACAAAGTATTTACATTTATAATATGACTATCTTCGTTTATAAATAAAATGAAAATTTATGTTAAAATTGTATTAATTAATGGGCGGCAAATGTGAACACATGTGAACAAAATAATTTTTTAATTATTTGATAAAAATGATTTTATATTATAATAATAAAATTAAATCTGTTATCTTATAAATTACATATAACTTTTTATATAAAAGTAACTATACATACCATATAAGCGCATCATAAATTATCATATCTCATACTGTTTATCACAATTATCATAATATATATTATTTGGGTTTACGTTGATTTCCTATCATTTTACAAATATTGTATAGATTTCAAAAATGTAAAAGCAATAGAAAGATAATAGAAAGCTTGTTTGCATATATTATAATATATGCAAATATATCCGATATATCGGATATATAAATTATATTATTATTCTAGTTAATCTTATAACATTATCTCTATATAGTATTTGGTTGTGCGGAGTTAAACAATATTAGTATCATTGCTGAAGGTGACTTTTAAGTCAACGTGAAATATGTTGTGATCACGTGATATAGAGCTTGCCCACGTGGTCTAACTCGGAGATGTCATGCGTGACGATAATAAAGGTGTTTCAGATAACGTTGTTTATGATACGCAGTTAAAGTACACGATCGTATTAGTAGATAGAAGTCGCGAGTTTATGTGAAGGATTTAAGTTCGCGATGACAGTTCAAGTCGGTAGAAGGTTATATTGTTGAGAGATTTCTTAACGATAGAGTTTCAGAGAGGGTAGTATACTAATAGGATAGTCGTAGGACTTTAAAGAGACCGGGATGGTAGTGTAGGGGATGTTAAGGTAGGGGATTAGGTGAGCCAGGTAATTTAGTAATAGGTGATTGTAGTTAATTGGTTATTTTATAATAATTTATAAATGTAGGTGTATGTGTGAACAATAGAGAACAATAGAGAATAGTTTAAGCTATTTGTCACTGATACGAGTTTTAGTTTATTTATTAATGACAGAGTTGCATTAAGTTGATTGTTAATGGGACTGTGCTGAATGACGTGATCAACACAACGGATTGTTGGCGGTTTTGTTTTAAAGTAGGGATTAAGTATAACTTAATGGGAGCTAATTACAGCCTTTTAAACATTTGTTTATGTTTAAAATCTATAGTTGCGTTATCGTGTATATTATGAAATAGATAAATTATCTAAGATAATATATCCATAGGAATTCTATTCATAAAGATATGCAATAGTGTAGGTCTTATCAATAGTAATATCGAATTCACAATATGTATTTGTTGTAGTTACACAAATAACAATATGTAGGCTTCACGTAATAGTACGTACGTTAAATATGCATTAACTATTGCTCTATTATCTAATAATTAATTAATACGTAATAGTTATATTAATACGCTAATATTAGCGTATTTATATGTCAATTATATAATTAATTATAGATTACAATATTATTTATATGGAAGTTTAAATTATATATATTTATCATATTTTTTTGATTATTAATTTTTATAAAATGATATAGCGGGTTGTAGAAAAGCTTAGATTAAAGTAAAAATAACACATATTCTCAAAATTAAAATAATCTACCTTGTATAATGAATACAATTTAGAAACAAAATGGAGTCAAATGATTATTTAATATAATAAATAAATATTAAAGTGAAACAAAGTTATTTAATTTTAACATGAATTATTAACAAAAATTTTAAATTAAATAATTTGTTTAATTAAAAATAATAATAATAATACCATTATATTAATTATCTTCATAGACGCACATACTATTACAACTCACTAATATTCAAAGTATGTTTAACAGAAACTATATGGTATGTTATATTAATATTGATGTACCTATAAGTATATATATATATATATATATAATCTAATTATATGTACGTATACATGTTATGAATTTAAGGCTATAAACTGTATATATATATATATATATATATATATATATATTTAATATAATATTATACATGTTACTATTATACAATAATGCTGCTACTGCTGCTGCTGCTTATGTAGCACGGTATCACATATATCATGCATACATGTATCACATACTTGAACCACTTTTAAAGATAAGAATGTCCCCCTCCAAAAGCATGTATCTCTGTTATCCCACTAATACTAATGTATATCAATAGATAAACGTTCTTTTCTTTGAATATTTTTAATATCAATGACGATGCTAGTATTATAGATTAAAGTTTAAATCTCTAAGATTGTTCTTAAGATAGGTAGTTGTAATCCGTTATCACTCTCACCCTTTATAATGTAAGTGCATTAAGTATATCTAGCGTACACCCGTTGTTACCCGAATTAGAGTATAGTTATACTTGTATATTACACCCGTTATTATACCCGGTATTATACCCGGTATTATACCCGGTATTATACCCGGTATTATACCCGGTATTAGACCCGGTATTATACCCGGTATTATACCCGGTATTATACCCGGTATTATACCCGGTATTATACCCGGTATTATACCCGGTATTATACCCGGTATTATACCCGGTATTATACCCGGTATTATATCCGGTATTATACCCGGTATTATATCCGTTATTATACCCGGTATTATACCCGTTATTAGACCCGGTATTATACCAGGTATTATACCCGGTATTATACCCAGTATTATACCCGGTATTATACCCGGTATTATACCCGGTATTATACCCGTTATTATACCCGGTATTATACCCGGTATTATATCCGGTATTATACCCGGTATTATATCCGTTATTATACCCGGTATTATACCCGTTATTAGACCCGGTATTATACCCGGTATTATACCCAGTATTATACCCGGTATTATACCCGGTATTATACCCGTTATTATACCCGGTATTATACCCGGTATTATACCCGGTATTATACCCGGTATTATACCCGGTATTATACCCGGTATTATACCCGGTATTATACCCGGTATTATACCCGTTATTATACCCGGTATTATACCCGGTATTATATCCGGTATTATACCCGGTATTATATCCGTTATTATACCCGGTATTATACCCAGTATTATACCCAGTATTATACCCAGTATTATACCCGGTATTATACCCAGTATTATACCCAGTATTATACCCGGTATTATACCCGTTATTATACCCGGTATTATACCCAGTATTATTCCCGATATTATACCCGGTATTATACCCGGTATTATACCCGGTATTAATTCTATAATGTGGATCTAACAATATATATATCACATATAGATAAAAATAGCGAATGTATACATTATATATATATATAGGTAGTAGAGTGAAAATATGATATTTAGATAATTAAGAGAACGCGCGCAACACACGCATTTATACACGCGCAAATATAACTAATTATAATATACACTGATAGATAATAAGTTGACAGCTCAGCAGTGTACTTATACGATATACGATATACTTTTAATAATTGACACTTGCACTGGTTTAGCTAAGGTCTTTTGTTTGTGATTATAAATAAAACAATTAAATCTATACTCGTTCGAACCCATTCTTGGCCATACTACATATATATATATATATATATATATATATATATATATATATAATTCGCACGATACTATTACGAATAAACGAACATCAATGTTGGGCGATAAGACATTTTTTTAATTTCTTTTTAAAGATAATAATTGATATATTTTTATTTCTAAGTTGCGGGGGTAGTTTATTCCATCTAATTGTTGATTCGGAGCTGAATTTTCTCCTTTCGTATTTGATGCAATGGGTAATCGGTTGGTGTAGTTTAGTGGAATTGTTATTACGTAAAAGTCTAGTGTTTGGTTTATGTTTTATTTTGTTTCGTAAATTATAGGATAAGTTATAAGTAATAGTCTTTTTAAGTATTGTAAGTATTTTGTAGTTTATACAGTCTTCAGTGTTTAGCCAGTTAAGTTTGTTACGTAAGTCCGTAATGCTAGTTGTATAGTCAGTCTTCTGTAGTCGGTATATATTTCTAATTGAGCGGTTAATTATTTTGTCTAGTTTGACTATTTTCAGTTTTTCAGATCCTGAGAATAGTGAGTTGCAGTATTATAGTCTTGAAAGTATGAGAGTCTGAGTCAGTAGTTTTGTATAATTTCTATTTAAGTATGGTCGTATTTTTGTAAGGTTAAATAGCTGTGCAGTCGTAGATTGAGTAAGTAAGGTGTAATGTGTATCTAGATTAAGTTTATTATTGAAGTTGACGCCTAAGTATTTAACAGAATTGGTGGGAATGATTTTGTGTTGATTAATAATAATGTCAGGGAAGTAAGTATTTGGGTCATTAGTGATATTTAATAGTTCAGTTTTATTGTGGTTTAGTTGTAGGTTATTATTTGATAGCCAGTTTTGTAGTTCGTTTAAACAGTATTGTAATTGGGTAGAGTTTGTTATCGTTGCGTGTAGTTCTATGTCGTCTGCGTATAAGTTGTAAGTAATAGATGGATAACGTTTCATAATTGTTTGTAATGGAATAAGATATATAGAGAAGATAACTGTGGAAAGTATTGAACCTTGAGGAATACCGGTATCGATGGTATATGATGTAGAGTAGTTATTTCTTATTTTAATGAAATAATTTCTATCTTTAATAAAACTAGAAAACCATTCCATTGTTATATCTGGTATTCCTATGTTTCTAAGTCTTTCTAATAGCTATTAGAAATACTAGTATATCATGTCTAAGGGTGTCGAATGCAGAGGATAAGTTAAGTAGTATTAGCTGTATTGGTTGTCCAGTATCTAGTGAGTTATATAAGTCGTCAAAAAGAGAGAGTACGGTGGTTTCAGTACTATGGAGTTTACGGAATGCGTTTTGTCTTATGTCTAGCAACATATTTCAGTTAAGTAGTGTGAGAGTTGAGTATAAACCGTTTTTTCAAGAATTTTAGTTAGTAGAGGTAGTTGAGATATAGGTCTGTAATTTGAGAATGCAGATGAGTTAAGATTATGTTTTTTTATTATTGGCGTAATTATTGCGTTTTTGAGTACATTTGGAATAGTTCCTGTTATAAGTGAGTCATCAATTATATTTTTGTAAGTCAAAGTCAGAGTTTTTGTATTAAGTATAGAGGAATTGGGTCGTGTAGTGAAGAGCATCTACCAGTGACAATATAATTGTAGATTGCAGTATTAGTAGGTAAAGTAAAATGTGTTAGTTTCGAAGTGCATGGTAATATTTGGGGTGCATTGTAAAGAGGGTTAAATGTACAAGAGAGTCTATTACAAATGGTGTTAATTTTGTCTATAAAATATTCTGCAAAATGCTTACATAGTTGAGTGTGTCTTAACTATCATTGAAATGATAGCCCTAACTAGGTGAGATGAGAGAATATTGCTTAGATAGGCGACACATAGGATATGGAATGTGTTTATGGAGTGTATGTGTAATGTGTATAATGATACGGTGTTAGTATATAAAGCGATAGTAATGTGTATAATGAGACAGTGTTAGTATATAAAGTGATAGTAATGTGTATAATGAGATTACATTCTAAGTAGTAAAGATAACGACGAAGCTCGAGTTGATGATCCAGTGATAGTAGATCAATTGATACTCGGTAATCAACTAAATCTTATATTGTTATTATTATTATAATCATATTAGTAGACCAGATTAATTAATATATGTCAGTATATATAGATATAGGACAGTAGATATATGACAGTAGACCTATTGTATGAAAGTAGACACGTTACAGTTATGTTTTGAAGCACTTCTTGAACATGATAATGCTTCAGAGTTGGTATGTTAAAGGGTGCAAGATATTTAGGTGATGTTGTAGAATATACTAACAGCGAAAACTTGCACAATGATCACAATCATCAATATAATTATCAAGGGGGATCCCCCTCACGGTATATCAAGGGGGATCCCCCTCGAGGTATATCAAGGGGGATCCCCCTCGAGGTATATCAAGGGGGATCCCCCTCGAAGTATATCAAGGGGGTTCCCCTCGAGGTATATCAATGGCATGTGACTGAGTTCAGAGCGATGCGTATATCGAAAACATATATTCTATATAGACTAGGGAGTCGGTAATAAAAGTATATGTATGATTGATTGATTTATTGATACTTTATTTAAGCAAATGCATTTGCAAAATCAAATGTATCTGCATGTAGGTCGAAATATATAATCGAAAATATAAAGTATAAATATTTGTAAACGATTATTATGATATTATCTAATTGTCAGTAAAAAGTGTTAAATTGGGGATATCTTGCATCTGTAGTTAATACGGCTTTCTCTTTCTCTATAGTAACTATAGTTACGTTTATATGTGAGAGCTGTGAGAGATGTAAACAGATTAGTTAAATATGTTGTGGGCATGTTAGAAGTATATTTATTTGGTGGGATGCCGGCATACAATGTGAACATTGTTGATAAACGTATGTCGTACGACGGATCGAGAGTTATGATGGAAGGGTGCAAAACTGAAGTTTTACGTTTAATGTTTGTTGTAAATTACTGAGAGCAATAATCGTATACTTGTAGTGGTATTGCATGTGGGTAATTGTAATCGTATTGATTGATTGATAATTTATTTAAACAAATACATAGCCGAAAATATAATCGAAAGTATAAAGTATAAATATTTGCTAACGATAACATACGTTATAGAAATAAACAAAGAATAATACGAAATTAAAAATTTAAGAAATTAAAATTGTTTACAGTTACCGTAAAAATAAACGAAAAACAATCGAAAGTAGAAATAAATCATATAGTAAAAATAAACGAAAAATGATCAAAATAGAAATAAAAGATAGCGTAAAAATAATCGAAAATAGAAATAAAATACAATATTTTGTAAGTGGCATCGAAATATTCAATTTCTACTTTAACTTTATAGAACTCTTCTTATCTTGTTACCCTATTTTAGTAATACATTATTAGTTATATAGTTTAATATTTAAATGTTAAATTTTAAATATATTATAAACAGAACATGTTAAAAATAAAATAAACCAATACTCTAATAAAACAAATACTAGAATGAAACAAACAAATAATGTAATACTTAACCTACCAAAATCTGTAATAATAGTAGGTAGTACTTTATTAATTTTATATTTTAATAAATTTGAAACATATATATATATATAAACAAAACAAGTTACAAATAAACCAATATACATACCTATACAAAAACAGTTAATAACAAAACATACCAATAATATTACGAAACAAACAATATAATACTTATCACTATAATCTGAAATAATAGAAAATTATTAATATTGTAGTTTTGTAATATAATACATTTGAAACATATTTAAAAAATATATATAAAACAAACATATAATACCGAACAAACAAAAATAAAATAATACTTCCCACTTTATCTGTAATAATAATTAATTATTAATTTTATATTATAGTATATTTGAAATATAGATATAAAAAACCCACATTTTCTATAACAAAAACACATTAAAAAAAACCAGAAGAGATAATGCAATAATTACGATACAAAATGAAACATAAATCAATATAAAATTATAAATTTCTGTTAAAAAAAAGTTGTTTGTCAAAACAGATTTTGTTTATTTTATTTTTAAAAGATGAAACAGATACAGATTGTATTATATCATTATTTAATGAATTCCATATATTAACTGATCTATTATTAATTATATTTTTAATTGTATTATCAGAATTATGTATTACATTTAATTTTTTACAATTACCTCTAGTTCTACAATTATTCGAAATGTTAAGAATATCAGATATATTTATATCTGTATAATTATTTGAAATTTTAAAAATTGTAGTTAGATCTATTTTTAATCTTCTAAGTTCAAGTGATTCTAATTTAAAATATACTAATCTCTCTATATATGTTTTATAATTAATATTTGATGAATTTGTATATCCTACGCATCTTGCAATTAATCGTCTAGTAAATAATATTTGCACCCTTTCAATTTGGTCTATGAGACTACGAAATTTACTAACCTTTGAAAAAGGTGACCAAATTATGGATGCATATTCTAAAATTGGTCTGCAATAAATTGTATATGCATTTAATAATGCTCTAGGGGATTTTGTAGTAATGCATCTAAAAATTGAATTCAGAGAAAAATAAGCTTTTTTACAAATATAATCAATATGTTTATTAAATAAAAGGTTATTTTCAAATATTATTCCTAAATCTTTAAAAAAAGTAAAGTTTTCTAATTGAATATTATTTATAAAATATTTTGATGGAGTTACCTTCCCTAAAGTCATAACTGCACATTTTGATAATGAAATATTTAATTGCCATTTATTTGCCCATTGTGAAAATAAATTTAAATTATTTTGTAAAAGAAATCTTTCACTCTCAGATTCGTAAGAAAAAAAAAATTTTGTATCATCGGCAAATAAATCAATATGAATTTTTGAAGAGAATATACTAGGAAGATCATTAATATATAATAAAAATAAAATTGGACCTAAAACCGATCCTTGTGGTACTCCAGATTTTACAATAGAACTATTTGAAAAAGAATTTTCAACCCGTGTAATTTGAGATCTATTCGATAAAAAATTATAAAACCATTTTATTATTTTATTAGATATACCGTATGATTTTAATTTAAATAATAGTCTTTCATGAGAAACAACATCAAAAGCTTTTGCAAAATCAATATATATTATATCTACACATTTTTTATTATTCAATTCATTATACCAACATTTTAAACATTTTGTTAATTGTAATTCTGTGGATTTTCCACTTATAAAACCATATTGATATTTTGTTAATAAATTATTAGATTTTAAATACAAAATTAATTGTTTAGAAATAATACGTTCTAATACTCTTCACATTACACATGTTATTGAAATAGGCCTATAATTATTTGAATTTGATGGTCTCCCTTTTTAAAAATTGGTGTGATTATAGATTTTTTCCAAATTTTCGGTATATTACCCGATAATAAAGATGAATTAAAAATAATATATAAAGGCCTACATAATTCATTAGATAATAATTTTAACATAGAAGATGGTATCCCATCAGTTCCGAAAGTATGTGTAATTTTTAATCTATTTAAAAATATTTTAATTATTTCAAGATTTAAATCAATATTATCAAATTTTTGTTTAGTTAAATTATAAAATTCGGGTAAATTTCCATTATCATTTTGTTGAATTGAACTAAAATATGAATTTAACGTATTTGCTTTGTCGAGATCTGAAAATAAAATATTATTATTTGATATATCAATTAGAGGATATACTCCAGATTTTAAATTTTGTCTTTTTTTCATAAATTTATAAAACTTTAATTTATTTTTTGAATTAATTGCATTAATCTCTCTCTTAAAATTTAAAGATTCTAATTCTTTGGATAATTTTTTTTCTGCTTCTATCCAATTATATTTATATTGTAAATTAGTTTTAGATTTTCTAAATAATTTATTACTTGCTTCTTCAATTTCAATATATTCTTCGGAAGTACTGTTTCCCTATGTATTGTATTGTATGTAATTGTAATCGTAATTATAACGTAGTTTCTTTAAACATAAACACGTAGGTACCTATTCGAGTAGAGCCTATACTTATACTATCTTATAATGATATCATAGTTAACTAGGTAAGGTAATTACCCCCTAAGGTAACCTACTCTATCTACTCTATTATTTTAAGAACATTAGCATTAAACTTGTATTATATGGTAGTTTACGCGTTAGGAGTAGGGTGAATAATGTATAAATATATCGGTTAAGAAAATATTATAGTATTGATAAGGAATGATTCTGAAATGTCATGGAAAATTAGAAATGACGCATACATTAAATGTTATCCTACTCGTGATTATAAAGTATATTTTTAGGAGGTTACATATTACAGTGTGTTGGAAATATTAAGATAGGAAAGGAATATAGTGTCGGCTTTGGGAATGTTACAGACATTTATACGCTCTGTTGTAACTGTTACTAGATGACGATTTCGTATGGTATGTGATATGCAGGATTGAGTTGTAGCAGATTGCGATTGAGATTCAATATTAATTTATCTTTAGATCAACCTATATGTTGCATGAGATCGATAAAAAGTGAACTTATAAGCTACAAGTATACTTTTGTTTATTTTAATGAATGGAGATCTTCGAGGAGTTTGCATAGGAGTTTCAATTACTACCCGCTACTCGATGATGGACATGTGCGCCGTACTAGGGGGTGAGATGGGCAAGAGGAGACCGACCCTCTATTATTTATTAGGGGTGTATACCCCAATTAGTATGTATGATACACTCCAATTATTGGAGTCCAATAGGTCCTACCTATAGGCAGAGATGGGCAAATTTCAAAAAAAATCTATATTAGATACTGATAAAATATTTTGGATAATTTATATAATAGATACTGCTACTGATATTTTTAGAAACTTTATTATAGATACTGATACCGATACATGTATTTAGATACTTTTTATAAAATAAATTATAAATACATTTATATTTATTATATATCAATTATAGACATTTTAAATTTATTTTATTATAAAAGTATTATAGTAAATTATACTAAATTCATTTAGATCAAATAATTAAGCATAGCAAAGTATAAATATATAGGATAAACCTACAATATAAACGAAATAATAATAATATAATGAATATAAAATAATAATAATAATATAATACAAATTAAAATAAATGAGAATTGGATTTTAATATTACTTGATTGCTAAAATTTAAATCTGTCAAACTCTTTTCGGGTTATTGATTTGCCCAGCATATGAAAAAAGCCTCTCTATAGGTGCAGAAGAAGGCAATGGTGTATTAAATTTAATAAATATTTGTTTAATTAAATCATTATTATGAGTTTGTTCTATGCTGTTATTATCCGATTTTAGAAATAAATCAAGTGGATTTTCTTTATAAATATTTGCAAATTGAAAAAAATTGTTCTTGTCATCAATATCTTCATTGTTATCTTCATTGACTGTATGTTTATCTATAGAAAGTAATGCTTTATTTAGCAAACCTTTAACTTTTAAATGAATATGTTCGTTATTAAATTCTTTTTTAATTGTTATCCATTTCAATTTGAAATATTGATGGATAGACGTTGCAATTATTGCAAAATCAGCATCTACTAAATTTAAAATTGAATAAAATCTTTTCGTAAGACCATCATCGATCACTTTTACCAAAGGTTTAAATAATTCTATATTCGTATTATGATAACGTTTTTCTACATACTTTTCAGTGGCAAATAATGTTGGAAGTAAAACACCATAATATATACCGAATTCACCTTGCAGTTTATCTAAAGCCACAGCAATGGGTTCGACTAGGCACATTAAATTTTCTTCTAAAAATAATATATCATTTATATTAAATAGAGGTAATTTTAGCTCCATCATGAGTTTTGGTAATTTATCCTTATTCAGGGATAATACTTGATTGTATCTTTTCTGCAGATTAAGCATTTATATTTCACTTTATCTTGTTCACTGCTTATCACTGAAAAACACTTATTGCAAGTTATCAATACTGACGAAGTCCATTATATTGGCTTTACTTTTCCAGAATTTATTAAATCAGATAAATTCGACATATCATTTGTAAGTAGTAACCTATATATATAGTATTACGCTGTATACTTAAATTAATGCTGTACGATTGAAATCTTATAACAAAATAAATCATAAACTTTTATAAATGTATACAATACGGTATATAAATTATATTATAGGTTATATTCGGGAATATCAGCGGTTATATTATAAATTATATTATATATTCAATATATGGATATATCAATTTTATAAAATAATATAATGACAACAAAGAATATTTATGAAATTATTAGTAAAACATTGTCCACTGAAAAACTAAATATTATTATTAATAATAATGTATTATGTACTCCCAGGTAATATGTATTAATAATTATCATTATTATTATTTGATGTTATATATTAAATATAAATATGAAACAATTATTTTATATTAAACAATTATAGTAAAATATTAAAATTAGGACATTAATACATCAAATAATATTTTATATAATTATTAAATAGGTTTTTGATTATTCAAAACAAAGCACCAATGAATCATCAACATTAAATATAACACATTATTTTATATGTAAACAATTATAGTTGAATATTAAAAGTACATCAAATAATAGTTTATATAATTATTATATAGGTTTTTAATTCTTTTATTTAAATAAAGTACCAATGAATTCACCAATTCAATGATGCGTGTATATTTAATATACATTTAATTTAATACTATATTATAATAGATACCTATATTAGATAAAATGTTAGCTTTAATAGATACAGATATCGATACTTTAATAATTTCTATAATAGATAGTGATATTAGATAATAAAGTATCGGCGATAATGTATCGCCGATAATATATCGGCGATACTGCCCATCTCTGCCTATAGGTATATCAAGACCTCCTATAACCTATATAACCTCAAGGTTATAGGAGGTATTGGTTATATAAGGTTCCTATAGAGTATAATACGATGACAATTGTTAATTAATTAATGAATTGTTTAAATATTATAAACTATAGGTATATTATACCGTATATATACTAAAATAGCACCCCTCCCCCTAAACCATTCCTACGCCCTTACCTATACTCCTTACCCACATGCGATAGTAGGTAGATATTGTAATGTCGCACTCGCAGTGTAGTTAGATGTTATATCCTAACATCATATGCCAATTATATGATATTACCAGAAGAAATCGGGAGATCCCGTAGAGAACAACAGTTAGGATTGTAATTATAATATGATCACCTATAGGTATATATACTATAGTATCACCTAGATACTATCAGAATATATGTCCATTGGTAAATGTCAAATTATTAATTTGATATTAATTTAGTTGTTATTAAATACAATTTACGTTAATATGTTTACTTTATAGAGTTTTAAAATTTTTACATATATTTATATAATTACTAAATTTTGCGTAAACGTAATGTGGAAAAATAAATATGTAAGTAAATATATATAAATGAATATTTATGAATGTATATCCCTATATATATATATATATATATATATATATATATATATATATCCCAGCAAACAGTAATAGCCTCATAATAGCAGAATAATATACTTTTAAAATTAATAGCAGCGTAATAATAGCATAATAGACATTAAATAGCAACATAACAGCAGCATAATATCATGACAAATTAATAGCAGCATAATAGACATTTACTTACTTACTTATGTCGAATTTTCATTCGACCTGATTTCATTTTTCTCCAGTATTCTCTGTCGCTCATAACATTACGTATTTCTTCTACATCGTCCAACTCCGTATAATTTTTCAAGTTATCTATAAATGTTTTAGGTTGCCGTCCTCTGTTTCGTTTTCCACATATTGGTAGCCAGAAGATTAGGTCATACAAGGCTTCATCTCTGTGCTGTACACAGTGGCCGGCAATTGCCATTCTTCGATCCCTTATTACTTCTGAGATCTTCGGGAGTCCGATATACAGGATTTTATTAGGTATCTTGTCTCGCCATGAGATATTTAAAATCATTCTAATTAGCCTGGTGTAGCATCCATCTATCTTGTTTTCAAACGTTTTCGTGATTGTCCATGTTTCACTGCCATATAGTAAGATTGTTTCGATTATGTCTCTGAATATCCGTATTTTAAGCTTCCTATTCATGGTTGACTTCCAGATTTGCTTTAGTTTATGGCATGCTTTCCAAGCGATTGCCTTCCTTACTTCAAAGTCTTTAAGTGAACTTGCCATCCATGCTACCAGATACTTACAATTATCGACTACTTTAAGGACAATTATACATTTTGTATGAAGATTTACTGGTTTAATTTGGTTATAAGCCATTATTTCAGTTTTCTTAACGTTTATATGTAGACCAATTTTTGATGCTTCTTCTTCTACACATGTTAATAATGTTTGCGCCTGACATAGTCATGTGATACTAGTGCAATATCATATGCGTAGTTGAGATCAGTTAATATTGTTGCAGGATATCTACGACTCTTCTTGGGTTCAAGTTAGAATCCTAATTCTTCTTCTTTACCTTGGATTTCTGATCCAATTGCGTAATCAAGTACAATGATGAATAAGAATGGCGCTATTGTGTCTCCTTGAAGTACGCCAGAGTTTATGTGGTATGAATTTGTTTCGCTGTCTGGTGTTAGTACTTTAGCTTCTGTGTTTTCGTAAGTGATTGAAATCATATTTACTAAAGGTTTTGGTATTCCATATATGCGATTAGAATTTTTAACATTCTTCCTCTATCTATGCTATCGAATGCTTTTCTGAAGTCGACATAGGTGATTATTGCATTCATGTTCTTGGATTTCACCCCTTCTATTAATCGACGTAGATCAAGTAGGTATCCTATGTGTGTTGTTGAAGATTTTCTGGGCCTGAAACCATTTTGATTATTGCGTAGTGTTGCGCTTATTATCGGTTGTATTCATCTCAGGATAATTGTGTTTGTGATCTTTTGTGCTATTGCTGATAGAGCTATTCCTCTGTAGTTATCTACTTCATTAAGATTCCCAGATTTTGGAATAGGTATTATATGACAAGTAGACCATTGATTGGGCATTTTGCCATTCATGGGTAAGACATTTGCGTAATAGAGGATAATTAAGTAAACATTAGGGTATTTGAATATTTCTGGTAACATTCCATCTGGTCCAGCTGCTTTCTCATCCATAAATATTTAATGGCAACATAATAGCAGCATAATAGCACAATGTAAACATTTTAGGCTATTATATATGCTGTTATGCTGCTATTATGAGGCTATTACTGTTAGCAGGGATACTATATTTTATATGTCTCGTCCATCGATATAGAGAAACTTTTTTTACATTGATGGTTTTGTTATATATATATTCTTATTTAAATATTATATATATATATCTATATATATATATATATATTATATATATAATATATATATATATATATATATATATATATATATTATATATATTATATATATATATATAATATTTAAATAATATTTAAATAAGAATATATCTTGTACGTGTCCAAGAACCTCATCAATTAAACCGACAATTAAATTTAAGCACTGATAATAAGAAATAGAATTTATTTTCTAATTTTAAAACATTTAAATAAATAATAGATGTATATAATAGTCTTATTAAATAATTTATTAATGTAATCCGTAATAATTTAAACATATATAATAAATTATAATACATAAACATATACTGTATTATATCGATTAATTTTAGTAAGTAATTCTTATTGAATTAATGATTATAAAGAATATTGTATATTTTAATAATAAACAATTAAATTAATTACACAATTAATTAACAAAATCATTAATAAGTATACACAAGTATTTAACATATTTTCTTTTTAAATAAAATATATATACATTTATAATACATAAATTCATTTATTTAAGAACTTTATATTATAAGTAAGTTTTGGATATTTTAATATTATTGAAAATAATATTAATATAATTGTTTATATCGCTATAATAATTATATAATAATTATGATATTTATTATGAATATTACTTAAATATATTTTTAATTATACCTATTTATTATTATTTTTATGTATTACTTGATTATTTATAACTTCCGATACTCTCAAAAATAGATCAACTCATTTTAGTGAATTATTCACTGTATCGTAAACTAAAGTATTATAATAATTATATTTTATTATACTTAATATATATCATCATCGATAATCATACATATAAATATATATATATATATATATATATATATATATATATATATATATATATATATATATATATATATATATATATATTGTATTTGTATTATAATATATGTCTTTACTAATTAGTAAGAATATCAATATGACTATATTTTCATTAAACTATAATAATTTCTGTATATTCAATATATTATATATATATATATATATATATATTTATATATACAAGTAAAGCTATATTTTATCTAGCGTTAGATGAATATTAACTTTATTTAATATACATTTTGTATTAAATACTTTACAATAAGTTTATTTTAAATAACATTATTCAATATTAATTAAAACCCTGTATCATACTATAGTTTTAGTTGTAAATAAATTAAATAAATATAAATCAAAAGTGTAATTAGTAATATATGTAGAGTATCATTAATTCATAAAAATATGTGCATTCATCTACAATTAATTTGTCAGTATATGTATATATCCATATACTTTAGTATAGTAAGAGCTGATATCATCAACCAAAACTTATATTGCATATATCCTTATCATTATTATGAAATTTTTTAAATACAATAACCAATTATTAATATTTAATTGATATTTAATCATTCATTAATCACTTTAAACTCTAGATAATAGTGCGATCGCTCTCAATACCTCAATAATTGTATCCATATAATAAATATATCTCGATTAGGGCAACACTTTATGAATAATAAACTGCATTGTTCAACTATAGAGGACACTGATGATATATGTAGATAATATCGGAATATATAGTTAATGATTATAGTTTAAAATAAGATATACATCTATATCTGAATGCATTCTGTGTATTTTACGTTGTTATATCGTATAATGAATGAATTTATATACAACGTATAATTAAGTAAAGATTAACCGTTTAGTAATATAATAATTTGATATCGACTAGCGCACCTATAGTTGGACTGTAGAAAATATTACTTTATGCCGTAATCGCCTAGTTTTCATAACGCCTAACGCCTAACACATACCGATATTGCAGACGCAGACGAGTTACCGACAGATGGCGCACGATGACGAAACCAACGATCGTAAGCGACGACACCGTAACGACCAGCATCGCGAGGCTGAAAGAGGGAGCCACCACTCCGACGTCTCAGAGTCTCAGCAGCACCACCGAGCTAGTCATCGTAGCGAACACAGCAAACATCATAAACACGCCCACCACCACCACTCATCATCAGAAGACAGGCACCACAGTCACTCGGGTGATGCCAGTAAGAGCCGTCACGAATCGCCGTACGGTCGCCGTGTAGAAATCAGAGGTCGCGACCCCTCCAAAGGTCGCGACGCCGCGAGTAAACGCTCAACCGATGGCGGGGAACAACGTCGACCGGCTCGTCTCGCCGACAGGAAGTCGAAGAGTAACGGTGACCTTGAACTAAGGAGCCGAGTCGACCCCTTAGCTAGTCAACGTAGCCGCAGTAGACGCCGTCGTAACTCCGAGGAGAACCCGAGGCATGGCAAGGACAGACGACGTGGAAGTCCCACTAAGAAACTGATCGCCGACCTAGATAAGAGACAAGAACCCAGACGAGCGGAGAAGAAGGATTCGGAGATGCGTCGAGAGGTAACACTTGTGAAACACGACGACCGAGGGGTCAGTAGGTCAGTTAAGATCACAAACGTTGTGAGAACGGTATCCACTAACGGAAGAGATGTGCTCCCTAAGAAACATGACTCTGATCATAAGAAAAATGACTCTGATACTAAGAAATATGCCACCGATACTAAGAAACATGCCACCGATACTAAGAAATATGCCACCGATACTAAGAAAAACATCAACGATATTAAGAAACCGATCACTGATGTTAAGAAACATGTTGCAGACCAGAAAAAAAATACCACCGATTCTAAGAATTCAACAGCCGACACTAAAAAGTATATCATTGATATTAAGAAACATATAACTGATGTTAAGAAACATGCACCCAATGATAAGAAACTTGTCACAGATGATAAGAAACGAGGAACTGATGACAAGAAACTTGTCGTCAATGATAAAAAACATGTCAACAATGATAAGAAACATGTTACCGAAGATAAGAAACATGTTACCGAAGATAAGAAACATGTTACCGAAGATAAGAAAAGAGTATCTGATGATAAGAAACATATAACCAATGATAAGAAAAGAGTCAATGATGATAAGAAATACCTCGAAAAGAAGAGCAAGAAAAGTTCTCAGAAACGTAAAAAATCCAACGAAAACGTAAAAAAACTTCACAAAGCGGAGGCTCCTAAAAAAGACGTAAAACATTCCGACAGTGTCAACGATTCAGGCAATCCAAAGGTTTTATAGAACGCGTATCATAATTACATGTTTTAAATCAATTATTATTTAATAGACATCATCATAATATATTATATAATAGAGTTTCTGTGCGGATATTTCATATTCTTAACAAGTAGATATCAGAGTTTTTGAATATTTCTTAATATACATTTAAATATCACCCTATTTTATTAAAATTATAAATTATAAATATGTTTTCCTATTACGAATACCTTGTGGTACATGCAATTAACCACTGATTATTACCATCTATTGCAGGCATCCAACAAAGACTTTGATGCCGAAATCAACCCTAATCACACGAACCTCGCGTTTCCGCTGAAGCCAATCTACGAATACATCAACGATAGAACGCAAATGGTTAGCCCACATGCGACCAGGTTAGTAGTGTAGTGAGGTCAATAGGTCACCATCATCTCCGGCACACACACTATGTGACTAGCTAGGTTACTAGTAAGCTATCTACATTCGAGTTAGGGCTGGTTGTGAGAATTCAATGTAAAAATATAGGGATTTTTAAAAGTCTATTAGACTAAAAATAATTAAGTTATTTTAATTCTGTAAACGGCATATTGTAGTGTGGAATGTTCTTTATAAGAAACTATAACATCATAAGAAAATATTATGTATTTTAGGAAATATAAGTCTAATAATGGTAACAATTTATTTCATTTTATTTTTATTTAAAATTATTTTTTATATATGATAAAATGAAAATAAATGAATAAGCCTACATGATATAAACATAATATGTAATAAATACTGAACATTTCATCTAGTTATAAACATTATTTTCGGAATTATAGAATATATTAGGTTACAATTTAGCAAAAATAATTATTCTGAGAAAATCAAGTTTATAAATAGTACTAAAATTAAAATTTATATTTTATGATATTTAAATATATTATATTTATATTTTTTAAAATAGGTTAAGTTTTTATCTCTAATTTTCGGATATGTTATATATAACAAACTATATTTGATATTTTTCTAATAATTTTTTTTTTAATTTTTTTAAATATTTCAAATATTTCCACAACCAGCACTACAATATGCAGATTTCCTATGGTCACACAACTACTTGGAAACCAGTACACAACATGTATTGTACAGTGTGGATAGTCAGAGAGTTATAGTATGTGTGTGTGTGTGTGTTGGTGGGTGGGTGTGTGTGTGTGAGAGTCCCTACATTAGCTAATAGTCTAGCGTTGTGAAACCTGACATCTCAGACCTGAATCTATTGGTCGTTGTTGTAGTAATAGCTTAACTAGCATTAGACCACCCACAGTATAGTCACTTAACTAGCATTAGACCACCCACTTACATAGACGCTTACTACACCACAACATTATCATAACATTAAATAGTATTGATATAAATCTCATACTAATGTTTAGGTATTCGAAGCCATAATAATGAATATGTTCGCTCAGTTACTCTTTAGCATGACTACAACATACGCTCTGTCTACCTGCTGATCCACCTGATGCAGTCACGCCTGACTAACTATTCTCCTATAGGCGCCCCTCTAACCCTTCTCCTCCTCCTATACCCTCCTCTCTATTGACCGTGTTCAGATAGAGGAGATGTTCAGCTGTTTAACTCGACAGAAGCTTCAGGACATGCTACCCGATTCTCTAAGCGTTCGTACCCATAATGCAGCAGCAACAGCTATATTCCCCTATCTAAGCAACGTAATTATTACCTATTCCTTGCCGATGTTGACAGTAGTCGAAATCACTGAAATAGATTTAGGTTTGACGCGATTTGCATACAACAATGTTATTTAGTGTTATATCTTTACTTAGAAAATGTCGCGATGGTATTGAATAATCAACATTGTAACCTCACATATCGAGGGGTGGGGGATCATCCCTATTTAGCCCCGGTTAACTGCCCCACCCCATCAGATAACCCCCTATTAACCCTGTTAACCCCATCAGAATCAGAGCCGTGATGAACTGAAGAAGCGCTGCGTGGAACACATTGATCTTATGTCGAAGAAACGCATCAAACGACTGCTAGCGGGTTAGTTGTTGATAGGTCACTACAGGTCACTATAGGTCATTATAGGTCACTCTAGGTCACTATATCTAGCTATAGGTCACTACAGGTCACTATAGGTCATTATAGGTCACTATAGGTCACTACAGGTCACTATAGGTCACTATAGGTTACTATAGGTTACTATAGGTCACTATAGGTCGCTCTAGGTCGCTATAGGTCACTCTAGGTCACTATAGGTCACTCTAGGTCACTATAGGTCGATATAGGTCACTATATCTAGCTATAGGTCACTACAGGTAACTATAGGTCATTATAGGTCACTATAGGTCACTACAGGTCACTATAGGTCACTATAGGTAACTATAGGTTACTATAGGTTACTATAGGTCATTATAGGTCACTATAGGTCACTATAGGTCGCTCTAGGTCGCTATAGGTCACTCTAGGTCACTATAGGTCACTCTAGGTCACTACAGGTCATTATAGGTTACTATAGGTCACTCTAGGTCGCTATAGGTCACTATAGGTCGCTATAGGTCATTATAGGTCACTATAGGTCACTCGCTATAGGTCACTATAGGTCATTATAGGTCGTTATAGGTCACTAAGTCACTATATCTAGCTATAGGTCACTAAAGGTCACTCTAGGTCGCTATAGGTCACTATAGGTCGCTATAGGTTACTATAGGTCACTATAGGTGGCTATAGGTTACTATAGTTCACTATAGGTCGCTATAGGTCACTATAGGTCGCTATAGGTCACTATACAGTGTTAACAATGATAACTAATGGGAGAGACAAAGGTATGATGGTAATAATAGAGGATAATTAGTGAGTACATAGTAATGTGTGTGACAGCTTTAGTTAATGGGGGGGTGGGGGTATTACAGTGTGGTGGGGGGGTATTACAGGGTGAGAGAGAGGTGGGGGTGTTGATGAGATGTGGAGGAATACGTCCCAGCTTGCATATACTTGTAGTAGCTAGTAAGGCAAGAGGGTGTTCACTGTGTTTGTGTTGTAGCAGTAGCTGTAGCTGTAGCTGTAGTAGTAGCTGCTTGATCAACAACATCAACAAGTGCTACTGACAGACACACATACACATACACACTTGTATTGATATATCATACATGTATGTTTACACAGTATACATATAGTTATAACTATAGTCTATAGTTATAACTATAGTTCTCTAATGCTATTTAGTATATAGCATAGAATATCTTACTATACTATGTATTATTAATTTGTTTACAAAAATACTTTATATAGTATATACACAAATTGTTTTTTATAATTTAAATTATACATATTGTAGTGAAACAGATTGTGAATATTATCAACTAAATAGTGTGAATAGAACTAAATATATGTATTATATTATGCTATGTTACATTTAATTGTAAATATATGATATCTTAATAATAGTAACAGGAAACCTAAGATAAGCTACATGTATTAATAATCTAGAATTTGCAGAAGAGGTCTGTTAAAGGTGAATATTTGGAGATCAGTTTATAGGGTATACTAGAGTTTATTGAAGCCCATATAGGGAGGTTTTATTGTTGTCAGGATAAACAATGCATAAACCATATGACACTGAGAGGTCTGTACACACTGGTGGTTACTGTAACACACTGTAAGGCAACCAGGTACACTGTATTTCTTATCTGTAAGTATAGAGAGTTACTGTATGCAATATTAGTTAATAGATTAGAATAACTTATAGTAAAGGTGTAGAAAAAGATGATCAGATTAACAGTATTTAGTTCAGATAAAGGGCATACAATCTATATTTAGAAATTCATCATAAATGATATTCTCCAGCGCGCTACCCCCGCTACCATTGCATAACACCTTGACATCGTGATACCATGACACTAATAACACCGTGACACTAATCACACCGTGACACTAATCACACCGTGACACTAATCACACCGTGACACTAATCACACCGTGACACTAATAACACCGTGACACTAATCACACCGTGACACTAATCATACCGTGACACTAATAACACCGTGACACTAATCATACCGTGACACTAATCATACCGTGACACTAATAACACCGTGACACTAATAACACCGTGACACTAATAACACCGTGACACTAATAACACCGTGACACTAATAACACCGTGACACTAATAACACCGTGACACTAATAACACCGTGACACTAATAACACCGTGACACTAATCACACCGTGACACTAATCACACCGTGACACTAATCACACCGTGACACTAATAACACCGTGACACCCATTACGCAGGTGACACAAACTTTGACATTTCGTCTTCAGGAACAGAGGACACAGACAGTGAAGCTGAAATCTGCCAACCATCCAGCCATGGTATCTTACTACTACTACCACCTCCACCACTACTACTGATTCATCACTGCTTCAACACTACTACCACTACTACTACTATCACCCCCACCACTACTACCATTACCACAATAACCACTACTACTATCACTACTGCTTTCACTGCTTCATCACTGCTAAAACTACTACTATCATCTCCACCACCTCTACCATTATCACAATAACCATTATATCTATTTATTAACAATGTACATTTCTCTCTATTAATGAACTTCAGGTATTTCTCTACCTTGACTCTATATGTAAGTATAGTACATCTACATAGACAGTGTACTACAGACAGATCCATACATCAATATTGACACCAACACTGCATTAGAAATCATTATCATCTAGCTAGAACTTCACGAGTAACAATCGCATACCAGCCTGTCACTGCAATACTTGTTGTCATAGCAACCAACTAACACCAGTCTCTTCTCTAGATTCTCTAGATGAACAGGAAGATAATGATGTCGCCTCAACGATTGCAAGTGACCTTGACACTTCCGAGGAGAGACCCAACGATCATATCATCAATCTTTTAGTGAGGTTAGCTCTACCTCCACCCTATGGGGTTAACTCTGGGTCCCTTACTATCATATCATCAATCTTTTAGTGAGGTTAGCTCTACCTCCACCCTATGGGGTTAACTCTGGGTCCCGTACTATCATATCATCAATCTTTTAGTGAGGTTAGCTCTACCTCCACCCTATGGGGTTAACTCTGGGTCCCTTACTATCATATCATCAATCTTTTAGTGAGGTTAGCTCTACCTCCACCCTATGGGGTTAACTCTGGGTCCCTTACTATCATATCATCAATCATTTAGTGAGGTTAGCTCTACCTCCACCCTATGGGGTTAACTCTGGGTCCCTTACTATCATATCATCAATCTTTTAGTGAGGTTAGCTCTAGCTCTAGCTCCAGTGTTTACAAGAATATAATGGTGCAAAATATGGATGACTATTTTGTAATGTATTCTTAAGGGGATGTCACACACCTTGTTTTTGTGAAAATATTTTTTTATTTAACATTTTTTTTATTTCATAATACTATTCTATGATTTGTTTTTTAATATCTGTAAACAAATTATTTATGAAAACAGTCTAGGAATAACATAAAAGGTGGTTTATATATATTCATTATATATGATATATAATGTATTCATATAAATCAAATGCTGTTTTCTCACAATAATTATTTCGCGCTAGGTATGTGTATATAAATGTAGGTATCACAAAAACTATTATATATATTCTACTAATTTTTATTGCATTATATAAATAACATATATATGAATACTTAAAGGGGTTTCACACTGCTTCGAATTGTTCATTTACCTTCGAATAATTCGAATCGAAAATATTCGAATAGAATATTAAGATGCATTATGGGAAATAACCTTCGAATATTCGAAGCGTTCTATTTTAATTCGAATCGAATTTAAAATTCAGCTTGTTGAATTTCTGTGTATATTCGAATTAATTCGAATCAAATATCAGAATGCATTATTGCTTTCATTGTTTCATCAATGATATTTGATATCGTTGAAAGCCCTACCCTAAATATCGTTTTAAGCGAAACTAGAGAGGAACCAGTAGCTAGGAAATGCAAAGTTATGACTAGTCTCATTTCCGGAGATATACATTTTCTAAAATTAGTATCAATTTTCTGTATTTTATTCCGTATTTTATTTACTATAACTGTAAATGTGATATATTCCATAAGGACAGACTTTTTGAACTGGTCTGGATCCTCTCTAGCTTGCTCCATTATTGTTCTAAATGCTCCACCGAATTCACTCTCGCGGTTTTTTAGCCAGTCATACTGCCATAAACGCCGTCCTTCTATTGCTATTTTATATTCATAATTACAGCTTTACAGAAGCATAAACATAAATATAGATTCCTCATCCATTGTGCGAAAATTATAGTATTATATAAGTATTATATAATAAAATAAAGTAAAGTTAAATTTCAAATTTATTTTAATATCAACAACATGTATCTATAATCATTGTATGTATAATCATTGTATTTGACCTATATTATACCCATTGGCTATAAACTGGAATAATTCGATTCGACTTTTTAAAATAATTCGTAGCAATGTGAAACGATGAAAAATTTTCGATTCGAATATATTCGAATCGAATACTTTCGATTCTAATTATTCGAAGGTAAATGAACAATTCGAAGCAGTGTGAAATCCCTTTTAGGGTTGTGAGTTAATAAAAAACACGTTTTAAACAGACGTTTTAAACGCGTTTTAAACCGTTTTAAACAAAGAAAAAAAAACAGAAAAAAACGAGATATTATTTAATAAGTGTTTAAAATATAATATTATTATTATTATAATAAAGTAAAATTAGATTTCTTTTATATTTTGTATAATAATTGAAAAATTAATGATTATAATCAATACGTTAAATAATTATTTAATAAATGTATAAAATAAATATAATATTATAATTATTATATTAATCAAGTAAAATTAGATTGAAAAATTGATGATTATAATCAATAAATTAAATAATTATTTAATAAATGTATAAAATAAATATAATATTATAATTATTATATTAATCAAGTAAAATTAGATTTATTTTATGCTTTGATATAATATTGTATACTAATTTAAAAATGAATGATTATTTAATAAATGTATACAATTATTATATTATTATTATAATAATAAAGTAAAATTAGATTTCTTTTATATTTTTTATAATAATTGAAAAATTAATGATTATTTAATAAATGTATAAAATAAATAATATTATAATAATCAAGTAAAACTAGATTTATTTTATGCTTTGATATAATCAATTGTATAATAATATATATTATGTTTAATATATTTATTTTATAATAATTTATTATAAAAGAAATATGAAAGTTCATACATTTTTTATAATATTAATTATATACAAATACAATGTATATTATACATAGATTGTGATACAATCTCCATATCTATAGCATTAAATAATACATGAATAATCAGTGTTATATTGTAACAACATAAATATTATAATAATTATAATTGTCATACTAATGTAGAGTATGACAATATGATTTAATGATGCTAATAATACAGATACTATATTATTTGAATTAATAATGAATATTCATAATATGTATTACTTTATTATTATTTTATTATTTAATATCTTTATAATAATTTTTTTTGTAATAGAAAAAATCGGTTAAAAACCGAATAAAATGATTTAAAAACGAAAAAAACCGTTAAAAACATGTTTTAAACAAGCATTAATAAAAAACGCGTTTTTTAACAACCCTACTATTACAGGAGTCATTTTCTAAATTTGTATGTGTATAATTACAAAAAATAACAATTTCTATAAAAATTCCGTAAATTAAAAAAATAAAATGTGTGCATATATATATGTATATTATATAATATATATTATAAAAAATGCGTCCTGTAATATCATGTGTATACATTTAATGAATAGAATATTTAAAAAAATAGCTCAATTCAATGAACAGAATTCTGCGCGCCTAGTTTTGTGTAGACCCATTATTTGCTATCTCTATACATAGAGAGGTGGGCGTCGTGTGACATCCCCTTAAGATTTATAAACCAAATAATGTACTTGTTATTGATTTATAATCATATATATTTAGTGTTGATATGAAAAATGTCTATTAATTAATGATATGAGAAAATATATATGAATGTTATTGTTATGAATATAATCATAAATATAATTTAATATCTTCATTTAGGTTTCATATGTTTCATTTCATTATAATCGGTTTTCAATTAAATTTTAAATGTCATACAATTTCATATAATTTATCTCTATATATATATTATATTCTATTCCATCTATTCTATTCTATTATATATATATATATATTTACGGATTCATATTTTGGGTTTGTTTGATTTCATTGGTTTGGTTATTTTTATATTTTTTTTAGCTGAATTACAATGCGAATTGAACCTATAAAAGCTATAGTATAAGATTATGCTTAGTATAATATGCTTAATATACTATGCTTAATACGCTTTTATAAGCTAACTTTGGGATGTTCAATCTTTAACTATATATACATGTATACTATTATATTGTATTTACATAGCTACATGTAATAAGTGGTGGTAATACATCGTAAGTTATGTTATGCTGTTTAGTTTGTGATCAAATTAACAAGTTATTTAGTGGGTTCAGAGTGTGTTAAGATGTTTGTATGAATCATTCATTTATTTAAATGTATCCACAATCTATTTATTAATAATAGTTATTATTATTTATTGGAAGTGTTTCTCTTTTATAATAATATAAATAAATATGAATAAATGTCGCGTTTTTCTCCTAAAGGGTTTAAAAATAATATTTATCTTTTAAATTAATAATAATGTATTATTGACTTCTATATAGAATTTAGTAGACGTTATTAGAAGTTATTAGACGTTATTATAATGTAGGACAACCTTATACAACGTTGGTAATCAGCATCTCTATCATCACCTATTTCATTCTTTTTTTGTTTCTATTTTTAACTTAGAACAATAAAATTTTGATTAATATTACTATATTTAACCATAAATATTCAGCTATCTATTTCCTAGCAAATTTCACATTCGTACATGGGGTTAACACATTATAACACAGTAGCCCCATCTACCCTCATGTAGCCCCATCTAGCCCCATGTAGCCCCATCTAGCCCCATGATGTATTACTTGAATATACCATTGTTATGAGGCGATTACGCTATTATTATGTAATCATTACCCCCCCCATAAGCCCCCCCCCCTATAAGTGATATCCCCCATATGGTGGAGTATTGATCGAAACCGATCTTAATCTATGCATTGTAATAAATAATGCATGTGTGTGTTATGTATTATGTCCCGCCCCATACATTAGGCCCCACCCCCTTCCTTGTAATGTATTTAATAGCAGGTCGCAATATTAAATCCACTGATTCGTATATAATTACATTATCATTTTTTTATTATATATTTATATATATATATATATATAAAATCCAACCCAAACCACAATCTATACACAAACATATACAATGCACATGGATATACCGGCCACATTAGGGCCGCGACCTTGTTGGGTATTATCACCAGCAAACACATAGTCTATCACTGTCACTGTACACTATGTAAACAGCACATCCACTCAGAGTCACGTGTGCAACGTTAATGCATGACCTTCACCTCACAGATCTTCATCTGTAATCAACGAGTGTGTGTATATTGTTGTAAGATATAACATAGTATGATAAACCAGCTAGAATATGACTTTCTAGCAAACATTTCAGGAAATACTATTACACGCGTTATATAATGCACACATGCATTATTCCATTATCTACAAGGTGTATGCTTGTACTATAACAACAATATATCATTAACCCCTCCACCCCCCCTACAGTTCCGGCGATGACCTTGACATGGACCTCAATAAGTCGTACTCGAGCAAGATGGAGGTCAGTAATGATTCATCAGAACGCCCCAAAGTTAAGAAGAGGCACAGACGCAGTGAAAGGGAGAGAAACTCTTCACATAACAACAACAACAACTCCTCGCATGTCAATGATGACAAGGTTACTAAAGTACACACAGCGCTAGGTATATAGATGTATACACAGTACTTATTGAACTGTTTAAAATGAAAGTATACGAATAGTTTGGAAGGTAACAAAGTTTAGAGGGCAAATATTTTAACAAAATCAGCACATAGTACGCTAACAAAATTATTAAAATGCGAATATATTCAGGCAACTGATATCCGTAACATTACTAGTAACATTAGTGATTGTGCCATTACACTACATCAACATCTTTTGCTCCACTTACGTTAGGGAGAGATTATTGTGATCGACTGTTGCCATGCTTTCTCTTGACACCTATCACTATCTCTGATGATAATGTAGATATGTTATTAATGGTGTCATGAATAATAGTTAATAAAATATTATAGAAATTAAATTCTTCTTCAAATCATTTGAATACTTATTTAATATTAATAATGGATATTGATATGGATTTTTTGAAACGAATAATATAAAAGAGTTGAATTGTTAAAAAGACAATATTAAATACTGGAAAACTATTCATTTACATCACTAATACATAAAACAATAAATAGATTAGACTGTGTTACTTGAATGTTAACTAATCCCATGAATATCTAGAGAATACTTTTATCTTAAATAACATTTTCTATTTATATAGATATTCACGAGTATATCTATTTTCACATATAACATGAAAACTAGATTTTTCTTTAAAATATAAATTGTTATTAATATATATATATACATTTAATAAATAAATATATACTTTTTGAATAAAATAATAGATACTATTATATAATGAAATAATATTGACATATAGAAAAAAAATTAAAAATTATAATTAAAAAACTTGCTACTTTTAAAAAATAGAACTTTTCCCTAACATTACAGATAGACTTGGGAGTGTCGTACATTTCCTTAAGTCAGTGCCTTTTTAAGGGGTATTTTGTGGGTAATTTAGAACCCAACTTTTTAATTTTTTCCGACAGAAAAAATTAGATGTGTACTTTATTGGATTGTTTTTCATATAAAATTGAAAGCAAAATAATTATTTTTAGAATTTAACCCCCACCCGCTTTCAAATCCTTTAGAAAGACTTTAATTAAGCTCCTTTAAGGGTATACCGAAGTGTTTAAATATGAACAAATCTATAAAACATGTGTGTATAAACTTAGCAATGCAATTCTGCATCTAGAAATACCATCACTATCATGCTTTAGAAGCATACCTTTAACGTACACCATTATAGAATTCAACTTTATATCATTAATTATGTATTTTGTGAATGAAAATATCATAACTTATATAATAAGTGTTACCAATTAAAAGACAATTATGTTAACATATTTAATATAATAATAATGCATCGTCTTTGATGACATAACATAAAAGTAATTATTGATTATGTTAACTCCTATCTATATTGTTTATAACTTATATTATACCATTCAGTAAACATGTAATAATTCTACAATATGTTATGTATTCATTATGTTGGTGATCTTATAAACTAATGAAACAACTTATGATTTAAATGTTAATCAATTTGATGTGATGTTATCACCATTTACATCAGTTGCATTAGGAATCATCGTATTGCCGTTACGTATTGGAATAACAGGATTCGTGTAATGCCTACTGTATTAAGCCCCATCAATCAGCCCCCGTCGTTAAGCCCCATGATCAGCCCCATGATAAGCCCCATCGATGGTGCTATTGTTACGTTACCGTAACTAGATAACCTGAACTGATTGATGTGACAACTCCCTATTAGTCATTTTGACTTTGTTGACAACAAATATATGTAAATAATGATTAAAATACTCTTTCTATAGAAATAAAATCTATATTACTCTATCTGTAAAAATGAATGTCCATTTTATATCTATTTTTATATATAAAGTATACTATATATTTAAGTATAAAGTATACTATATATTATTAAATTTAATACAAAATAGTTAAATTCATTGAATAGTTTCATCTGTGAACATTAATGTTTGCTGTCTACTGAGATGTAACGGTCACTAATGTTATCTGTTATCACCCCATTCTTTATTATTACTCAATTTTAATTTTCTTATCTATAAGGAATATATATATTGATATTGATATCCATCTGTACATAACCACCAGCACCTCCACCAGCACCAGCACTAACCCTATCTCTACCTCCCACACACAGGAATCTAGAGCCAAGCCCGCAATCAAGTTAGGTAAACACGTGATCCGCATCACCACCGAAGATGACGACCTCGTCAAGGTCAGATCCAAGGTCAGACGATCAAGTGGGGCGGAGTCAGCTAGACGTAGACACTCCCCCAAGTCTGAGGTGAAGTTCCGCAGCGTACCGATTAAGTATCAGAGTACGTCAAAGGGGGGGTCCCGTTCTAGATCTTCATCACGCCCTAAACCCGCTAGCCCCACCCCCCCCGCTGTAACCCCCGCTGTAGAAAGGGAAGACTCACAGGATTTCGACATAATGCTACATGCCGATGCCTACATCTCTGATGTCAGCAGCATCGAGATATCAGACGACGAAGAGGACAACAAGAAGAGAAAGACGACTCAGAATGCTCCGGAATCTGATAATGAACAGACCGACCTTGACATCCTGGAACTAGAGATGAGGGCTCGAGCTATCAAGGCAATGCTTAACTCCAATCAGATCAAACAAAACGAGATCAAAGCCAAACTCAACACATAATCATCAATAAATATCATATCTATAATACACCACGTGTTTCCTCTCTCTGTCTTTGTCTTTAATGAATGCATGTTATATATGACATAGTATTTCACTGATGATAATGCCAATAGTAGAATATTAATTAAGTTTATTCGGTAAAATTCAAAACTTTATATATAATTTAAGATAATACAAAATATAAATAAAAAGATAATAATATCGTCTGCACTCCACATATGGTGGCATTGCACACCTAGTAACACCTAGTTAACATTCACTAGTAGGCTAAATCACAGGTAAACTTGTACATTTCACAGTTAGGGTTTCACGCAACACCTATATATATATATTTATAAATAAAAGTAACGAATTAAATTGAAAAATCACGCAAAATTATAAAATACAAAAAATCTCAATACTCGCCGACCCATCAAAGGTCGAGTTACGACCTCATTGACCTAGTTGACCTTGACATATTGTGCGTTCACACAGAGAATATGGTTCTGATGTAGGGGTTAGGAACTCTTCTGGAGCCACACGGGTACCACCAGCATAGGGGAGATCTAGTTCCACACATTGCCCTCATGGTTTCTGAACACGTCTGTATGTCCTCTCTGTTGATAGTGCATTGTGGGTAATGTTATTGTTAAGATTGGCAATCGAAGACTTACTAAAGATTCACTTGTATATTAAGGGGGGCACAAATACAAATACATGTTTCAGTGGAAAAGTACACACTGATAATATAGTAATGTATGTGTGTGTGTGTATGTGTGTATCACTATGTGTGTGTGTGTGTAGTTAGTACTTGAAGTGATGGGCAGGAACAGGTAAAGGACCTTATAAGATCATTATTTTACTTACAATCTTTTTATTTATAAGAATATTTTATCATATTATTTCCTTTTTGTGATAGTGAGTGATAATGAGTTGTATATGTGTAGCTTATTATGATTATTAGTTTTTCACAGTAGATTTGTAATCGATCTAGCATTATCCTACATACTTGTTTTATTATTGATTACAATCAAATATAATATATATATAAATATAGTTTACATATATCTATATCAAAAATAATAATAAATAAATGTCAATAATATTATAATTTGATGTTGTTGACTTTTAATAAAAGCGTAATATTAAGAATAAATTAAATCAGAAGGCTTATTTCTGTTAATGAAGAGATAAGATACGAACATGTAAATAATGCTAAGAACATTAATATGAGTGTCTATACTGAACATTCATTCTATTGAATACGTTATTGTTGTTAAGCCGTGTACACACCGCTAGCATCAAGCACGGCATCAAGTGCAGTAACAAGTCGCCGCCTAAAATCTATCAAAAGTTCTATTTTCGAGTAACAAGTCGCCGGTGCTTGATGCTCTCTATGTGTACAGCTATTTGCGCGGTACCAAGCGCAGTAACAAGTCGCCGAGCTCTGGTAACAAGTCGCCGTCAAATTCAACACGTTCCATTTTGATAAATATACCCAGTAACAAGTCTCCGGCCTCTAGTAACAAGTCACCACACATGCGGTACTTGATGCTCGCTATCTGGACACACATAATAATTTATACCTAGCATCAAGTGCAGTAACAAGCACAGTAACAAATCGCCGTGCTTGATGCTCGCTATGTGTACACGGCTTTATATTTAGGAATACATTTAGAATATATTAGATCAGTGTATGTGTACGAATATAGAACATAATATCTATTTCTATAGTGTATAAATTGTTTTTATTATTAGTATCTAGTATAAACAAATTAGTTGAAACTAATTATGTAACCAGTTGTGATGCGACAAGTATTCAAGTTATGCCCATACCTTTCATAGTGTTTGTCTAAAATCTACTTTAATATAAGACGAAACTATGATTTTAGAAATTAATATATATTTTAATAAAAATAATATATAAAAATCAGTAAATATAATATATTATCTTTAAAATAATATATAACTTGATGCATACAATTAATTATAAGTATCATAAGTAATTATTTATAAATATAACTGTATAAAAATATATATTAAAATGATAGTAAAATATCTATAATTTTTTTTAAACTGATATTACTGCTATTTATTGTTAATCTTAATTTTTAAGATACGACAAAACTATGATTTTTAAATTAATATGTTTTTTTATTAAAAATGATATCATATTATTTCTACTCAATAAACCATAATCAATTCAATATAAAAATCATTAAATATAATATATTATCTTTAAAATAATATATGGCTTGATGCATACAAGTAACTATAAGTATTATGAATAAGTATTTATAAATACAATGTATACAAATATACATTATGATAGTAATTATAGTAAAACTGTTTTTTTTTAAACTGATATTACTGCTATTTATTTTTAAACTTAATTTTGATTCTTTGAACATCCATAACTTATGATCTACTTGATACATTGTATATGAATCTTTCAGAACTTAATTTTAATCAAAATCACTTCATAAATATTAAGTAAGAGCTAAAAGAAAAATTTAGAACTGGAAATATTGAAAATTGCTGGACATTTTGTTATTTTAAAAGTATTATTAAATTAGTATTTATTAGTTCTCATTCTCATCGTCATATAATTCTATAACTTAATATATACATAGATATAAATGTAATTAATAAGGCTTTACAAAATGTAGCCATTCTCTTATTTATTTCAGAAGTTATAATACTTTTAGTTTAAAATAATCTCCTATCTTCACCTAAAATATTCATATGTTTCACCGACTCAGTCCGAAAGTTAACATGATTTTTAAAATAATTATATTTTATTAAAAATCAGTAAATTTAATATATTATCTTTAAAATGAGATATAGTTGATACATAAAAGTAACTATAAGTATCATAAATACAAGTGTATACAAATAAAGATTAATATGATAATCAAATATTTATAATTTAAAAAAAATGTGATATTACTGCTTTTTTGTTTAAAGTTAATTTTAAATTTTTGAAGCCTCATAATTGTTGATCTACTAATACATTTATAAAACACTTTCAGAACTTAATCATAATAAATATCTCATCATTTATATTAAGTATACTTAAGACCTAAAATAGTCTTATAATAGGGTGTTCACACGATGCGGGTTTTGCTTATCGTACGAACAAATGCTGGACCGAATTTTTCAAAATCATAGATTCGGTCCAGCATTTACTCGGATTCCTATTTTTCTCGTCGTACATCAAAAATAGAAAATATCCTATTTTTTGCTGGACCGAAATAAATGCTGGACAGAAATATCTTACTATCTTTGGTAATGTTTACAATATTTTATAAAATTGTTATACTGAATAATTTTCATATAATTAATCGTATTACTACAATATAAAATACAATATAAACATGAATTATATAGAATATATAAAATTAAATAATTCAGGTAAAGATATAATAAAAAGTAGTTTAATTAATGCTTTAAAGATCGAGAATTGTTGTAAATAATTATGCGTCCATATAGTTCTCGTTCTGCTATTTTCTAACGAATTAAACGAATTAAATCTACGCAATTTTGCCAATTATTAAACATAATAAATTATTTAAATAAGTATCCAAATAAGTATCCATACTTATAATAAATGTAATTATATTAGTTAAATTAAAATATTATTTTTATTTGAAATTTTTGTTTATTTACATTATTTTTTATTTCCGCTGTCAGTTATTGGTAACTACGACAATTTAAACCCGCATCGTGTGAACATCGTGTTTTTTAAATGCTGGACCGAAAAATGTCGGTCCAGCATTTGTTCGTACGACAAGCAAAACACGCATCGTGTGAATACCCTATAAGACCTAAGAGTAAAAATTTGTTACTGGAATTTGTTATTGAAAATTTCTAGAAATGTTGTTATTTTTAAATTATTATTTTGTTCATTCTTATCATTTTATAATTATCCTATACTTCTATTACTAAATATTATATATAAATCTAAATATAAAAATAAGACTACAACATTTAGTCATTCTCTTCGTAATATCAGGTTATCATACGTTTATTAAACATCCTATCTTCACCATGTAAAATAACAAATACATATATTTCACCAGCCCTTAAAGAATTGTTAATTGCAATTGATCTCTCTACATATGTGCACCATTGACTCTTACTCAACATACAAACAACGAAGATCTATGCAATGTATTACCCTATAATACAATATATTAATACATGTAATATGATATCATAAAGATGTTCCAAGAGTATGTCATGGATAAGGAACAACATATAGCACCCCTATGATATACTGACAGGGAAGGGGTATCACAAGTGTACAGGGTTGTGTGATGGTACTGAAGTGGAACACAAGTATTCTGGCTACTACTATAGCTATTACTGTGGTTACTGTTGTGGTTACTACTGTGGTTACTACTGCTGTGGTTGTTACAGCTACTAACATCTCATCTAGTGACTTAGGTCCCTCCTTGAAGTATCTGTCAGTCATCTGCATCAGTTCCAATGTGGTTTTGTTCTGTTGCGAGCGAGCGAGTGTTATTGAAGGTCATAAGATATAAAGTTGAAGGTCATAAGGTATAAAGTTGAAGGTCATAAGGTATAAATTTGAATTATTCATCGAATTAGAATATATAAAATGAATTTATATTGATATGAAACTGAAATAGATAGCCCTATAGGTATACATAATGGTAAATTTTTATCACATTTACATCACTACAATTAAAATACTACTAAAACTACTGTATAATCCCCACTTCCGTTACTATCTTACCCTACTATGGTTACCGTCTTAAATGTGTATATCACCCCGTTTATTAACCCCACTTACCAACCTACCACACACTAGTTACTACCTCACACCACCCCTCCTCATACTATGCTACCCCCACACCACCCCTCCTCATACTAGCCATTCTTAGCGCTATAGACTGTGAGACGAGCAGACTGAGAAGTGACATTCCCACCATGCAAGATAGACATGTGGTCACCATGATCGTAGCGTTGCTGTGCCTCATGTAAAAGTACTCCATCTAGTAGTAGTCAGGTAGTAGTCAGGTAGTAGTAGTAGTCAGGTAGTAGTAGTAGTCAGGTAGTAGTAGTAGTAGTAGTAGTAGTAGTAGTAGTAGTAGTAGTAGTAGTAGTAGTAGTAGTAGTAGTAGTAGTAGCAGTAGCAGTAGCAGTAGCAGTAGCAGTAGCAGTAGCAGTAGCAGTAGCAGTAGCAGTAGCAGTAGCAGTAGCAGTAGCAGTAGCAGTAGCAGTAGCAGTAGCAGTATCAGTAGCAGTAGCAGTAGCAGTAGCAGTAGCAGTAGCAGTAGCAGTAGCAGTAGCAGTAGCAGTAGCAGTAGCAGTAGCAGTAGCAGTAGCAGTAGCAGTAGCAGTAGCAGTAGCAGTAGCAGTAGCAGTAGCAGTAGCAGTAGCAGTAGCAGTAGCAGTAGCAGTAGCAGTAGCAGTAGCAGTAGCAGTAGCAGTAGCAGTAGCAGTAGCAGTAGCAGTAGCAGTAGCAGTAGCAGCAGAAGCAGTAGCAGTAGCAGTAGCAGTAGCAGTAGCAGTAGCAGTAGCAGTAGCAGTAGCAGTAGCAGTAGCAGTAGCAGTAGCAGTAGCAGTAGCAGTAGCAGTAGCAGTAGCAGTAGCAGTAGCAGTAGCAGTAGCAGTAGCAGTAGCAGTAGTAGTAGTAGTAGTAGTAGTAGTAGTAGTAGTAGTAGTAGTAGTAGTAGTAGTAGTAGTAGTAGTAGTAGTAGTAGTAGTAGTAGTAGTAGTAGTCAGGTAGTAGTAGTAGTAGTAGTAGTAGTAGTAGTAGTAGTAGTAGTAGTAGTAGTAGTAGTAGTAGTAGTAGTAGTAGTAGTAGTAGTAGTAGTAGTAGTAGTAGTAGTAGTAGTAGTAGTAGTAGTAGTAGTAGTAGTAGTAGTAGTAGTAGTAGTAGTAGTAGTAGTAGTAGTAGTAGTAGTAGTAGTAGTAGTAGTAGTAGTAGTAGTAGTAGTAGTAGTAGTAGTAGTAGTAGTAGTAGTAGTAGTAGTAGTAGTAGTAGTAGTAGTAGTAGTAGTAGTAGTAGTAGTAGTAGTAGTAGTAGTAGTAGTAGTAGTAGTAGTAGTAGTAGTAGTAGTAGTAGTAGTAGTAGTAGTAGTAGTAGTAGTAGTAGTAGTAGTAGTAGTAGTAGTAGTAGTAGTAGTAGTAGTAGTAGTAGTAGTAGTAGTAGTAGTAGTAGTAGTAGTAGTAGTAGTAGTAGTAGTAGTAGTAGTAGTAGTAGTAGTAGTAGTAGTAGTAGTAGTAGTAGTAGTAGTAGTAGTAGTAGTAGTAGTAGTAGTAGTAGTAGTAGTAGTAGTAGTAGTAGTAGTAGTAGTAGTAGTAGTAGTAGTAGTAGTAGTAGTAGTAGTAGTCAGGTAGTAGTCAGGTAGTAGTAGTAGTAGTAGTAGTAGTAGTAGTCAGGTAGTAGTCAGGTAGTAGTAGTAGTCAGGTAGTAGTAGTAGTAGTAGTAGTAGTAGTAGTAGTAGTAGTAGTAGTAGTAGTAGTAGTAGTATTAGTAGTAGCAGTAGCAGTAGCAGTAGCAGTAGCAGTAGCAGTAGCAGTAGCAGTAGCAGTAGCAGTAGCAGTAGCAGTAGCAGTAGCAGTAGCAGTAGCAGTAGCAGTAGCAGTAGCAGTAGCAGTAGCAGTAGCAGTAGCAGTAGCAGTAGCAGTAGCAGTAGCAGTAGCAGTAGCAGTAGCAGTAGCAGTAGCAGTAGCAGTAGCAGTAGCAGTAGCAGTAGCAGTAGCAGTAGCAGTAGCAGTAGCAGTAGCAGTAGCAGTAGCAGTAGCAGTAGCAGTAGCAGTAGCAGTAGTAGTAGTAGTAGTAGTAGCAGTAGCAGTAGCAGTAGCAGTAGCAGTAGCAGTAGCAGTAGCAGTAGCAGTAGCAGTAGCAGTAGCAGTAGCAGTAGCAGTAGCAGTAGCAGTAGCAGTAGTAGTAGTAGTAGTAGTAGTAGTAGTAGTAGTAGTAGTAGTAGTAGTAGTAGTAGTCAGGTAGTAGTAGTAGTAGTAGTAGTAGTAGTAGTAGTAGTAGTAGTAGTAGTAGTAGTAGTAGTAGTAGTAGTAGTAGTAGTAGTAGTAGTAGTAGTAGTAGTAGTAGTAGTAGTAGTAGTAGTAGTAGTAGTAGTAGTAGTAGTAGTAGTAGTAGTAGTAGTAGTAGTAGTAGTAGTAGTAGTAGTAGTAGTAGTAGTAGTAGTAGTAGTAGTAGTAGTAGTAGTAGTAGTAGTAGTAGTAGTAGTAGTAGTAGTAGTAGTAGTAGTAGTAGTAGTAGTAGTAGTAGTAGTAGTAGTAGTAGTAGTAGTAGTAGTAGTAGTAGTAGTAGTAGTAGTAGTAGTAGTAGTAGTAGTAGTAGTAGTAGTAGTAGTAGTAGTAGTAGTAGTAGTAGTAGTAGTAGTAGTAGTAGTAGCAGCAGCAGCAGCAGCAGCAGCAGCAGCAGCAGCAGCAGCAGCAGCAGCAGCAGCAGTAGTAGTAGTAGTAGTAGTAGTAGTAGTAGTAGTAGTAGTAGTAGTAGTAGTAGTAGTAGTAGTAGTAGTAGTAGTAGTAGAAGTAGTAACTAGATACTAACAGCATCGGTACAACTCGTACAAACAAAACTATTGTCTGCGAGATGATAGCTTCCCAGCAGCAGGTTAGCGACGCACAGCATCAAGCCGTACGATATAGCCATGATATACAGGTAGTGATTAGCTTCCCCAACGCAGTTATTCATCCTGCCAATCAGTGTGCAGAACATTAACCAATCAGCGTTCACAAATCGTAATGTAGTCAACTTAATAATATAATAATAATCTTTTATTAGAAGATGATTTTTTTATAATAAAAGAACTAAAATAAAATATTCACTTCTCACCTTAATTAATAACAATAAGCTAGTGACTTGCGCTAGTAAGTGTATAGTGTATTTCTGGTCAAAACTAATAGTTCACTTGTACCTTAGACCACTACTTCCATAGATTATGTAACAAGTAGTATAACAGGTATGCATGGTCATCAGCCTTATTTACAGAACACAAGTTCATTCATTTTAATTATCCATACAATATTTATATTTATTATAATTATAAAAATAATAAGTGTATAAAATAAATGTATAACGTTGATGTAAGATTATCCCTAGTACTGGGAGAACCTCGACATAGAGAATGTGGAGTAACAAGCTATGGAAGTCATATCCATATGTATTTAACATGTACCCGTATGTATTTAACATGTACCCGTATGTATTTAACATGTACCCGTATGTATTTAACATGTACCTGTAGTACATGAGGAGTCTAAAAACATCACATGGTTTCAGATCGTAATGTGAATGACAATCATCACATGCTTAGCTATCTCCGTAATATTAAGGATTGTCCTAGAATAATTCTTAGATATCTCCATAATATTAAGGATTGACCTAGGATATTTCTTAGCTATCTCCATAATATTAAGGATTGTCCTAGAATAATTCTTAGCAATCTCAGTAATATTAAGGATTGTCCTAGGATATTTCTTAGCTATCTCCGTAATATTAAGGATTGTACTAGGATGCACAACTGAGCCAGATAAGTAAACGTCTAATATCGTCATCACCTCAGCCTCTATTATCAGTGATAGTTAACGCAAGCTACGGGGTCATCACTAGGTATGGGGGTGGAGAGGGGTATGGGGTGGAGAGGGGTGAACCAGATACAATGATGATCCATGCGTATGACACACTGATGACAGCGGGAGCAGTGGTGTGGGGAGGGGTATGGGGGTGGAGAGGGTATGGGGGTGGAGAGGGGTGAACCAGATACAATGATGATCCATGCGTATGACACACTGGTGACAGCGAGAGCAGTGGTGAGTCCTTGCTAGCTTTATGTCCTTACATTTCTCACAGTATGTCTTCTCATCTGTGTTATGTTACATCAGGAGGGGTTAATATAGGTGTAATATCGTACAGTATTGCTTACCCCTCAAGAGGGGTTAATATAGGTGTACTATCGTCAGTGATGGGCAGGATCGCGATCCGATCTGGATCGGGATCGGATACGCAAGCGGGGATCGGAATCGGGATCGGCAAAGGATCAGATAACAAATGTAGGATCGGGAAAAGGATTGGCGATCCCGATTCCGATCCATAAAAAAGGATCGGTTCCCATCATTGCATATACGATACTCTAATATTATTATATTAATTTATAAGAATATTAACAACATTTTAGTATTGTATTATTACATTGATATGATATTGTATTGATCATTATTTTGTAATGTTTTCCAAGGTCTTGCAAGACTAAGTTAAACCTACGTATTATTTAAATAATAATTGTTATTTTTACCATAATAGAATTTAATAAATTGATATCATATAAGTAAACCACCGACTTTGACTCAACGTTGTACGTTGTACAATGAGTAGATATTTGTATCCAATTCAATGCATTTATACAAATAAAGTATATTTAATTCACTATATAGTGACTATATCATATAATCTATATGAAATATATTCAATATATGCATTTAATTCAATTGAATTATTATTGAAATATAATACAATATATTAATAATATATTAATAATAAATATTATTTACAATTATTAATAATTTATATTAGGCCTAGGTGGGTATTATAACTACATATATATTGTTTCGAATTATGAAATAAAATCGTATTAATTAAATATATAAATAATATTGTGATCGTGATCGGGATCGGGTAAGAAACTTAGGATCTGGATCGGGATCGGGAAAGGATCGGGTAACGAAGTGAGGATCGGGATCGGGAAAAGGATCGCATAAGAAAATAAATAGAGGATCGGGATCGGGATCCAGGAAAAAATTATCGGTGCCCATCACTGACTAACGTATATTAGTAAAGTATTGCTTACCCCTCAAGAGGGGTTAACTCGGGTTTCAGGTTTCATTAATCGTGATTGATTCTCTTTAATCTACTGCTCAGTAATTATTCTAATTTAATATTTCGTGAGGTGTACAAATAAATATTTTCGAGGAATTAATTAATATAGTGTAATTAATGATTCAGTAATTATACAAGGATTTAATATAATATAATTATGTGATGTTACGCATAAGTACTCTGCACTATCGTGTAACTATCGAGTGCTGCGGGGTCGCTGTGAGGTCACGGTGTGAGGTCACGGTGTGAGGTCACGGTATGAGGTCACGGTGTGAGGTCACGGTGTATTGAACCTGTTGAGGTCATGTGATCGGAGGTTACGACTCCGGGGTTAGTGGTGGCAAAGTTGAGAACACTGAGCAGAGTGGCGAGGAACAGCAATCCGTAACCTGTAGGTCGCAGTGAAGGTAGTTTATACACATTGTTGGCAACTAGTAATCTACACTCACACTCTATCTCTATCTCTCCGTGTAAATAGCACTCTATCACAATCGTATTTGCATGTAGTATAATGATGGCAATTAAACTATATAGTTCTGCCGCACTGCTCTCAGCACACTGTATACCGCACTGTACAACACTGTACACCGCACTGTACTGTGTACAGTGTACACCGCACTGTACTATGTATATTATACGCTTACATTACGCTAAGGCTAATATGCCATACACAGAGGTTGATATGAACTGTCTACATAAAGATTGACGAGCGCTCTAAACTCGTAATAATGGAATATCTATTCATTTAATTTAATTTTTTTACCGATTTTGGAATAAATAGATGCTAAATGGAGGCGGGTATGATATTACACACACCAGCGACTCACGTCTAAAACTGAGGAGGTACACTTTAGAATATGAGCGCTAATATAACATATATTCGTATATTCGTAAACATTGAACACGTTGGCTCCATTAAAACTGCTGCGATTATAATCGTTGAGTATTCGCAAAGACACGCGTATATTCACAAGTGAGGTATCATCTTAAGGACATAACTTAAGGACATAACTTCAAGCAATGACACATGTATAGTATGTACTACACACGATTACTTACAAACTGATATCGCGGTGATGAGATGAATGGAGGCTGCGTGTACCTCTGTATTGCCCCCATTGCCCCCACTGCTGCCCCCACTACCTCCTCCTCTGTACCGAGAGTCCAACACAATCGTGAAATATGCGTAGGACGTAGAAAACAAGGTCGCGATCAATACAGCAGAGGTTATCACACCTACAGAGGTCATCGTGAACATAAAGATTATCATTATTATCACAGTAAATATATACATATATAAATTAGGAATATAATATTGAATATTATTTGAATAAAATATTATATAAAATGTATTCTAAATTTACAATGACTATTTATTATTAATCTATAGATTATTAGATATTAAGATAGCACGGATTTCATTATATTTACTCGAGGAGTTATGCTGCATTAAGCAATTGTTACTCACGAAGTAGAAATAACTGGGGTTATCTGGAGTTGTGGATATTGGGTTTAAATCTTTTTTAATTTTAGTGTTAATTTATGTTATCGATATTTATGAATAATTTGATCAAAATTATCTAGTGTCAATAAAAAATCCTATTTCTCTAAAATATTCACTAATTTTAAATATTTTGTGAAATTATATTTTATTATTTATGATGAACTCAGCTAAAGACCACTATTATAACTCCAAAATCCCAGTGACATCAACAACCATAGATTCTAGATTATTGAGATGTTGCCAACTATGGGCATAACTGTGGTAATAGATAAGAGATGAAGCGCCACGTTACCGATAGTTACAGCGGTTACTACCTAGGGGGTCACGGAGGATTCGAATCCTTGCTATCATGCAGGGCAGGCGGAATGTTAGCGGCATGAATCCGCAGGTAAGATTGTCTGTAGGCATGTCTCTCTAGTGGTGGACGTCGTCGTTAGAGTGATGAGTAATCATGTGATATACACTGCCAATGATTAGGGGCGCTGGAACGATGGTGTGTATGTAGGGGGGACCAACTAATCAAAATAAATTGTGTGGTAAAAGTGGGGGGGACCAATACATATGAGGTTCCCCTAGATTGTAAAATAGGGGGGACATATCCCCCCGTCCCCCCAAGTTGCAGCACCCCTACCAATGATGTATATGTGTGTAAATATTATTTACACTTTTTTTTAATTGTTTAATTTTGGTTATTATTTTCATCCCATATAGGAAAGTAGATGATGTTTTTCATTACTTATAACCAAATGGCTTTAATGTCCCTTAGAAACTACTATTAACTAGAGCAGATTATTTATGTATACACAATTATATAAGATCACTTATAAATATAATTTTAAGACATATATATATAATATTGAATATTAAATATGATTAATTATTAAATTTATTTAATATAATTAATCATATTTATTAAATAATTTAATATTAATAATGATATTATAATATAATAAGTATAATAATTATAATTTATAATTATAATTATATAAACCTGCAATAACATCGATATTGGCATTTTCATAATATCATCATTATCAACATCTTTAAATAAAGAAGGATTTGTAATTTGTATAGATTTGAATACAGAGGGTGAATCAACTTTTTCATGTTGTAGTAATATTGTTTTATCTTCACCGTTAAGCTCACAACTACCAGAATTTGAATCAAATTCAGTTGCCATAGATTCTATAGGTATCATATTTGCAATGAATTATATTACAATTATTTATAAATACTAATTTGATTATTAAAATTTATACTTGTTATAGTATAGTAAAATAAAATTATTTCATATTATTTCATATGGTATCTATGATATCTTTTAAATCTATCTTAAAAATAAATATAAAAAACTTATTTATTTACAAATGACGAAATATATACTGTAAATATATATTAATGTATTCAAAGATTGAAGACAATTATATTAATCATTAATACCGGCATTAATATTTGATTCGCAAAATCTTCGGATACTATCATATTTATATTTAAATACGAATCTATTGACTATAAAAGTAAATTATACTAATCGATACCACATTTATATATATACCAGTATTGTTAATAAATACCCTGGAATTACTTACCACCAATATTCTAATGATATTATTATTATTTCTTTAGTAATAAATTATTATTATTAATACAAGAAATACAATACTGTTTTAACTTATATTAAAAAATAAATACCTAAAAATTACTTATTACTTAATTAATTAAAGTAAATCTACACTACTAAACTTTATAAATATACCAATTACTTTCCCTGATATTAATACCAAAAACTGCAACATAAATCAATAATATACCTATGTGTTTTAAATACTACATACTTATACATATAACCATATATCAGAAACATTACCAATAAAGCTACTGTCAAAACTATTTACTATGTATGATTAGAAAATCCATAAAAAATAATATACTTAAATACTTATATTTTCCGAGTAGACTTATCGACTCTATTTATAAATTCCACCAAATATAAACTTTATCCTATAAATATAATTATAAAGTCTACAATTAATCTAATTTTCAATTAGAAAATATTCTGCCCAATATCAATATATAAATACATGAATACACTAGACATATCGAAAATAGGTTCACATATTAACAGTAGAAATCGTAGCATCATACAACACTTAATATATTAATGTATAATTCATGTACGACATTGTATCAAGACCTCCTATAACCTCGAGGTTATACGAGGTCTTGATTGTATGTTGCAGGCTGCAACGCCGACTTAAGTATGGCAATTACTTATTATTAAGTAAAGCAAACGAGATAGTAATACCAAATATATATATATAGGAGAATATCGAATATGGTTCCGTTTATTTTTGATTAAGATTGCCGAGTTCAAATTTAAAATATTTTAAATGTATCGTAGGTACTTTAAAATTATAACAACAATTAATTTATATATATATATATATATATAATATTATATATATATGTTAATATATTAATATAATATTATGACATATATATGTACCAATATATTCTATATATATTAATTAATATATATATATCGATGATAATAAGTTGTATATTATAACTCATATATTATAAGTCATTTGTTTAAAGTTATCTACGTGTTAAATTATATTAAAGGATACTTTTATTATCAGTAGCTCAATGAAACAATTATATATATTTTTATATAAATATATTAATTTATAAATTAATTATTTAAAGTATGGGATGTATGCATAGATTTAGAGTACCTGTTCTGGTACTCTAAATCTATGGGTGTATGTAATGATATATTAGAGGACGTATAAATTATATGTATAATTCGTAATAAACTATGTAATAAATGTTTCTAATAATAAAATAATGGTAATTAATAATAATAAATTATAATCCATACTTTCAGATTACACTTGAACTCCTAGATATATTTATTTAATTGATATATACATTGATATTTATATTAATATATCAATCATTACAATATATCATGGATTGTTTATATATTGCATTGTAAAGTAGTAACCTATATATAATAAAATATGTTTGTATTCTTTTTAAATTTTTATAAACTGTATTTAAATAGTATTATGTATAATATTAACTATTTAATGTATATCAGATATTTTCATATTTTAATTTAATAATATATGGCGATATATACAATACAGCATTCTCTTAGTTTTACAACCTACTTATATAATAGACTAATTAATAATTCTTAATAATATGTAATATGCTTGTAAAATAGAGTATATTTATGAAGAATTAATAATAGTTTATTATCAAATAAATATGGAAATATTCTAATGTTAATCGATGTCAGAAGATGTTCAAATTATTGTTCTACTGATAGTATCTACAAAATATATACCTCCTATAACCTCGAAGTTATATGATGTATTGATATTATCCAAGATTTTGCGAAGCAAACAAAATTGAAAAAAAAATTCCTTTGGAAAATCATTGATATTATGCTTTACAAAATATGTGGGGTCCATTATAAGTCAATGCTTTAAATACTATTTTTGATAAAAATCTTTGTTGTTTATAAAAATATTATTCCAATTGTATTCAAAAAAATTTAAATTATTTTTTAATATCTTTTGAATACGATTATGAAATATCGTAGTATTAATTAATATGTTTCTTGTTTAAATATTACATTTTTATAATTATAAAATGAGTAAACATAAAGGACCATACGTGAAAGCATTCAGATTAGGTATTTCATAATTAAATTGATTTATTAAATATAATATTTTTTTAAATATTTTTAAAATGTATCCATTTTATATTTTATTAACCATGATGTATATTTCAATTGTTTATAACATAAATTATATATAAATATACAAGTATTATTATATGAATTATTATTATCTATATATATATATATATATTCTAAATATTTAATATATTGTTGAATCATTGATTCAATGATTATCATTATCATTATCATTATGATAGTCTATCATCCTAGGACTATCATTTGTAATTATATTATATAAATATTTTAAATTAATTTTCTAATTAATTACGATTAAAAAAGTATATAAATTTTATTTATAATTATTATATATTATAATAATATATATATATCATATATTATATGTGTATTTATTTTTTTATGGATAGGTTAATATCAATAATGTAACTAAATTTAACAAACTTATTTTTTCAAAATTTCGATAGATATTTGTAGACACTCTGCCACTAAATATACAATTTCATTTAATTGAAATAAACAAATAAGTTTGTATTAAAATCATATTTGAACTAGTTTCATAGAAATACTAGAATATGATGATAGGTCAATCTCTATTATAGAACAACAGTATTGATATAGCTTACGTAGTGAAATAAATTATTTATATTGTTATAATTAATATTATTACATAGACTATTTTATTAGGAATATTTTGAAATAAATGTCACCATCAAGTAAACAAAAAATAAGATCTAATTTGTAAGCTAATTTTAAAAGATATATATGATAATAAATGTTTAAAGTACTATTATATGTAATTATTGTATATTTAATCAGAAATAATATTAAATTAGACATATATAACATAGATTAATGCTCATATTATAATAGAATTATATATTTTATACATTTTTTATAATTTAAATTCATATATTTATTTTCAGCTCATCAAACATTATGCATTACGGCTTTCAACTTTGAGACTAAATCTTTAATCGTAAGTTATCATTCCTATATGTATATCAATATTTAATATAATACAATTGTATACTTTAAATATAATGCGATATAGTAATATTAACTATGGTTACAAATATGTATATATATATATATATATATATATATATATATATAATTAATAAAGACTATTTTATAGATATAACAGTAGAATAACAATAACAAACTATAATGTATAATTACAGAAATATAACTCAATATTATCATAATACGTAAGTTCATTTATTTATAGAATTATAATGAAATATTAGTAAATATCATCGCAAAATCAATAGATACTGTAGTACATAATTTAGTATTGAATTTAGTAATTATAGAAATGAATATAATTAGTAGTTCATCGATATTAATAGTGTTTGAAAACAATGGTCATTAAAGATAAATAATGCATAATAAAGCTGCAGTAAGATCCGCTATCGAGCTATAATAGAGCCATATACTTCACCAGATAATAGAGTTATAGACATAGCCATACCAAAGGGCCGTGGATGTTACCATGTGAAAGAGCCATATTTATGTAGTTATATCCAATGATATCACAATACGATCGACCCCTACATTTGATGGGTGTAAAATAGCTGCGGTCAACCCTCCCTATGCGGAGAACTGTTGATATATCCCCCCCCTATAGGGCTACGTAGAACCAGGGTTGACGGTTTTTTATGGTTTTTTTGGTTTTTTTGTGTTATTATGGTTTTTTTGGTTTTTTTTATAATTAAATGTTAAGATTATTAATTAGAAAATATTATATATACCTAGATCGATTATTAAATGTCTGTGCAAAACATACATATATAGAGTAAGTATAAAATATACAACACTAATGAATATTATTTATATATATTAATTATATATATATATATATTATTAAATTTTCAATAATATATTATTAATATTAAATGTTAATAAAATTATTTTATTAAAATATATTTATTATAAAAATAAAGTAAAATATAATAAAAAAAATAGTTGCAAATTGTAACAGAATAATAATTTAAAAAAATAACAATACAGTAATTAGAAATATAATCAATATAATTCTCGCAATAAAATAACAAGTTACAAATTGTAACAATATAATAATTTAAAAAATAATAATAATAATAATTAGATGATTTCTAATAGAAATATAATCAATTTAATTCTCGAAATAAAAAAACAAGTTTTACAGCTTTATCATTGCCTAATCGATTCCTTATTTTTGATTGAACACTTTTATATTGTTAAAAAAACCAAATAAACCAAAAAAACCAATGGTTTTTTTGATCAAAAAACCCAAAAAAAACGAACCAAAAAAACCGCCAACCCTGAGTAGAACTGTTGATATACCCCCTACACCCCCCCCCCTTATACCCCCTCACCCCCCCCCACAGGGTTATGTAGAACTATTGATATACCCGCTGCGACCAGATCTCCGCCGTCTGAAGATCAACAGTAAACAATGCTGCATCTATCGGGTGTCAATCAACGAGATGTGGGATGCGGCTTTCTCTTACAATGACCCCTCCATCGAGATCTGTCAGGGAGACATCGACGAGTTAGTTGCTCGCCTCGTCTGATTGGTCGATACTCTTCTCACTAACGCTAATATCCGTAGTCGCTAATTTATTATTTTGATTTTAAATCGATATCAACTCTATTTTATATATATAATTGATTAACGATTAAAGTAACAAATCTGGATCCCCGGTTGTCATATAGGTCCATATATATCACCATACGATAGGGCTATATATATATATATATATCTATAGATAAAGCCCTACTTTGATGGGTGTAATATAGCAGCGATCACCCTCCCCCTATCATAATAACCCTCGTGATGTTCCCCCCCTTTAAGCATGGACATCGACAACTTCAAGAAGTCTTACTTCAACGTCATGCACTCTGTAGACTCTCAGAATGGTAACGGAGAGATCACAGTGAAGATGCCACAGGAGACGAGCCTCATCATTCAAGGTCACGTCCTTCACCCGGCCGCTTAATATTAGTGTAGGACTATACTGATATACCTGTGTAGCGTACATTACTGATGTAACTAGAACACAGAGAACACTACAATAGTCAGTTATACTGTATAGGGGTGTTTCACTGGGGAACCTATATGTTGTATACTTGACATGCTTTCTAACAACGATTACTCCTCCTCCATCAGAAATGAAACCGTTTCGCTTGTGCATCGAGTTCTCATTGGAGCAACCTAAAGGCGGCATTAAGTTCGTAGTGCCAGACATTGACGGTTCGATGCTTGACCGAGGCGCTCATCTGTTCACCTACGGACACGAAAGCTCTTCTAGGTAGGTCACTAGGTCACACTAGGTCACATTCGAAGCACTGATATCACTAAAGCCTACATAGCTAAGAATTGAGAATACTTCTACACCCTAATTATTTAATAGACCTTTCAGAAGAGAATTTTATGGTTTCACCTTACATATACATTAACTGTTTATTCATTATCATAATTTAGACGTTATTTATCAATAAATTAATTGTTATATTTTTCTTTAATTGTTAACCTCTGTTTTACTTTATCGATAAATTCCTTAAATAAATCGTTAACTTTTTCGATCAATTCCTTAAATTTCAATTTTGTTCTCAATTTTTTTATTTCTATACTTCTCTATTAGAAATACAATTTATTTAATCAAACCCTAATTACTTATCTAGTAATTTGATTATAAATATATTTTATAACTTAGTGTTAAATGTTTTGATTACAAATATTAATTTATCAACTTAACAACCGTAGTCACCACCCCTATCACTACCCCTCACTACCACTCACTACCCCTCACTACCCCTCACTACCCCTCACTACCACTCACTACCCCTCACTACCACTCACTACCCCTCACTACCACTCACTACCCCTCACTACCCCTCACTACCACTCACTACCCCTCACTACCACTCACTACCCCTCACTACCCCTCACTACCCCTCACTACCCCTCACTACCCCTCACAACCCCTCACTACCCCTCACTACCCCTCACAACCCTTCACAACCCCTCACTACCCTTCACAACCCCTCACAACCCCCCACTACCCTTCACTACCCCCACACACCCCAGACTATGGTTCCCGTGCATAGACTGCTATCAGGAGGTGTGCACATGGAAGCTAGAGTTCAGCGTAGATATCTATCTGACTGCGATATCGTGCGGTGATCTAGTGGAGACTGTCTACACTCCAGACCTTCGTAAGAAGACCTACCATTACTATCTAGCCACACCCACAGCCGCCCCTAATATCGCCCTCGCCGTAGGGTTAGTGACACACCGATGTGTAGATGTGTTGTGATAACCTACCTTACCATGACTACTACATCACCATCACTACTACATCGCCATGACAACAGTCCGTTTGAAGTTTACGTTGACCCCAACATGCACGAGGTCACCCACTTCTGTCTGCCTCACTTGTTGCCCATCCTGCGTAATGCCACCGCCTTCTTACACGAGGTTTACCACGTCTTTAGTTGTTCCCCCAGTTAATAGGCGTACTTGTGTATAACTTACTAGATTTGCTCACTAATTTCTACTGATAGTCTCTATACTATTTAATTAAATTTCTTTCGAATATAAAGTTGAACAGTAACCTATGTTGTAGCTTTATGGTTTATGATATTGTTGTTATTACCATGGTAACCATACAAACACTTACATACTCACACATACATACACATACACACACACACACACATACACACACACATACATACACAGGCATTTGAATTCTACGAGGAACTACTATCTGTGAGGTTCCCTTACTCGTGTTACAAGCAAGTGTTTGTTGACCAGGCTTTTGGGGATATGAATAGTTATGCTACCCTTACTATCTTCAAGTTAGCACCCTTACTACTACCCATACTACTACTACTACTACTAGCACTACTACTACTACTACTACTACTACTACTACTACTACTACTACTACTACTACTACTACTACTACTACTACTACTACTACTACTGCTACTGCTACTACTACTACTACTACTACTACTACTACTACTACTACTACTACTACTACTACTACTACTACTACTACTACTACTACTACTACTACTACTACTACTACTACTACTACTACTACTACTACTACTACTACTACTACTACTACTACTACTACTACTACTACTACTACTACTACTACTACTACTACTGCTGCTACTACTACTACTACTACTACTACTACTACTACTACTACTACTACTACTACTACTACTACTACTACTACTACTACTACTACTACTACTACTACTACTAGCGCCACCTACCACTAGTACGACCACCACTACTACTAGCGCCACCTATACCCCCCATAGTACGAACATCCTTCACTCGGAGGCAATAATAGACCAGACTCCGATCAGCAGACAGATAATGTCTGCAGCAATCGCTCAACAGTTCTTCGGCTGTTTTATCAGCATGGACACATGGTAACGCATGCACACGCACGCACACACATGCACACATACACACACACTATCTTACTATATCAACTTCAATTTAATACACTAATTATATTTCCAAACAATTTATTTTTATTAATATTATTTATTTTTTTTTTTACGGATGTCACCATAACTTTATATCTCACTTCCGAATAATTTATTTAAAATATAATTTGTTGTGACTAAACAAATGATACTATTGCTACTTCTACTTGTACTATTGCTACTTGTACTACTGCTACTTGTACTAGACCTACACACACGTTTGATTGACAGGTCAGATGCGTGGCTCACTAAAGGAATATCAGGCTACCTGGCGTCTCAGTTCCGCAAGAGTTCATTCGGCAATAACGAGTATCGTTACTGGGTTGCCAAGGTCGGTACCTGTCTCTTTATCAGCATAACCACCCAGTAACCGTGACAACGTGCCTAACAACCTAGTAACTATGACAATATGCATAATAACCCCTATAATAACCCCTATAACAACCCCTATAACAACCCCTATAACAACCCCTATAACACCCCTATAATAACCCCTATAATAACCCCTATAATAACCCCTATAATAACCCCTATAATAACCCCTCGTAATAACCCCTACAATAACCCCTATAATAACTCCTCGTAATAACCCCTACAATAACCCCTCGTAATAACTACTATAACAACCCCTATAACACCCCTATAATAACCCCTATAACAACCCCTATAATAACCCCTCGTAATAACCCCTACAACAACCCCTAACAACCCCTATAACACCCCTCGTAACAACCCCCTTACGCAGGACCTACATGATGTACACACATATGAGAGAGATGTTCAAACTATACTGCTAGATAAGACCCCGTCCACTAAACTCCGTTAGTGTGTGCAAGTTAAGTAGGGTTATATATACATAGTATAATCAATACGTGTACATAGTTATGCATGTGTGTAAAGGTGTGTATGTATGTATGTATAAAGGTGTGTGTATGTTTCTAATAGGTTAATACTAAACATTTAATAACTATACTAGGAATATATTTCACTATAAACTAAAATATCAATTTTTAATTGAAATATGAAAGTGAAACGACACCACACTTTATGTCGCATACAATATACACACCACACACTACACGCACCACACACTACACACCACACACTACCCCCTACACCACACACTACACACCACACACTACAAACCACACACTACACACCACACACTACCCCCTACACCACACACTACCCACCACACACTACACACCACACTACCCCCTACACCACACACTACCCCCTACATCACACACTACAAACCATACACCACACACTACACACCACACACTACACACCACACACTACCCCCTACACCACACACTACACACCACACACTACCCCCTACACCACACACTACACACCACACTACCCCCTACACCACACACTACCCCCTACATCACACACTACAAACCATACACCACACACTACACACCACACACTACACACCACACACTACCCCCTACACCACACACTACACACCACACACTACCCCCTACACCACACACTACACACCACACACTACCCCCTACACCACACACTACACACCACACACTACCCCCTACACCACACACTACACACCACACACTACCCCCTACACCACACACTACACACCACACACTACAAACCATACACTACCTACCCACCACACACTATACACTATACACCACACCACACACTACCCCCTACACAGATACCAAGTGTGAGAACTACGCCCACACACAATCCCCCCGTTACATCGAGATGTTCACTAAGAAGTCGATACTTGTGATGAGAATACTGGAGAGTAGGCTGGGCAGAGATCTCTTTCTTCAGGTATCACTCATTCTTATAGTGTTCCTCCTCCCCCTCCTCCTCCTCCTCCTCCTCCTCCTCCCCCTCCTCCTCCTCCTCCTCCTCCTCCTCCTCCTCATCCTCATCCCCCTCCTCCTTCTCCTCCTCATCCTCATCCTCCTCATCCTCCTCATCCTCCTCCACATCCTCCTCCCCCTCCTCCTTCTCCTCCTCCTCCTCCACCTCCTCCCCCTCCTCTTTAACCTATATAACAAAAGCTGATAGTTCTCACTGTTGCCACCAGGTGTTCAATAAGATGTTATCTCTAGCGATGATCGTGTCCCAGCAAAAGTTCATCCAGAACACGTGGTTCAATATGTCTTTGTCTACAGTGGCGGTTAGTATATCGCTATGGCAACCATATCTTGCCCCCATCCGTATCAATGTGGACCCATATCTTACACCCACCCATATCATTGTGGTCCCCATATCTTGCCCTCATCTATATCATTGTGGCCCCATATCTTGCCCCCATCTATATCATTGTGGCCCCCATATCTTACACCCACCCATATCATTGTGGTCCCCATATCTTGCCCCCATCTATATTATTGTGGACCCATATCTTACTCCCATCTATATCATTGTGGCCCCCATATCTTACCCCCACCCATATCAATGTGGACCCATATCAATATAGCCCCCATATCCTAGCCCCATATCAACATGCCCCCATATCCTAGCCCCACATCAACATGGCCCCACATCAACATGGCCCCACATCAACATGCCCCACATCAACATGCCCCCATCTATACCTAAGTCTGTGACTTAAACACTTGGATTTCATAACAATGTGTTTCTTATAGTAACAAATATGTAAGCAATATTATATCTAAATATAGAATATAGTTAATATGTGTTATATATTAAAGACCTACATAATGTTAATAACCCCGCAGCCAGCCATACCACACGCCCTGCTTATTAACCCCTCCCCCCCCTACAGTTTGTGAAGAGTATATCGACAGTAACGGGTAAAGACGTGACAGACTTCCTGCGCCAGTGGGTGTATGAAAGCGGGTGCGCTCGGTTCGTCTGCACCTTCGCCTTCAACCGTAAACGTAACATAGTCGAGCTTTATCTCAAGCAGGATATGTCCACCAGGGGGACACTTAAATTCGCGGTTTATATTTGCCTCTAACCTCTAGCCTCCCTGTGAACATCTATTCCTCATCTTGACCTTCCGTTATTATTAATACGGTTTCTTTATTTAAATAAGCGTACCAGAATCGTGAATCAATATTTAAAGTGTTTTAAATTAATTATTAGAAAGAGAAATATATTCATTATTTTTTTTAGGAAAATTTCAATATATTAATGTCATAAATGATATTATGATATACAATGATATATAATGATATTACAAGTATGTTCTGGTGATCATTAATAATAAGTTACAGTTTGTATGAGAAGTAGCAATACACAAGAATGAAATAGAGATAATATGTGGCGGCTTATTCACATTTCAGTGCACAGGATAACTTATATTTCTCAATAAGAATGAATTCACCATAGCCTATACATATAGTACCATTATTCAATGTAATTACATGTAACATTGTAAGGATAAAGATAACATGAATTGAGTGTAATAGTGTATCAGTAGTAGTGTACAGTGATAGTGTAGTGTATCTGTAACATGTTAGGGGTGAGTTGTAATACTGAATTAAGTTATTATCTATGAACTATTGCAATCAATGTTATTTATTCAATTAATGTTATCTTTAACTTTATGAAGTTATATAATAACATTTAATAATTGTAATATTTGTATATGCTATTGTGAATGTGAATTAATTCCTATTTACAAATATAATTTCTCACATGCACTGAAATATAAGAAAAGTCATGAGATATACACTGCACATGTTCTCTATTTTATAATTATTTGTTGCTACTTCGCAGATCCCCCATGATGATGATGTTGATGATGATGATTAAAACACACCTAATTCTATTATAAAATTCTTATAGTGTGACATTAATATATAAAAAACAATAAATAAAAGTAATAATTTGTACAGACAAGTGTACAGCGTTGTGAAAACTAATATATTCAAAGTTCAGATATCATGAATAAGGATGTAATTCTTTAGTTTGTGTTTGTAGCTGATTGTTGATGTGTTAATGATTTTGAGGGATGAAGGCAGTTTATTCTTAATGAGGCTGGCGCAAACAGAGTAGTTACGCTTCCCAAGAATGGTTCAGTCAGGATCGTATAGCTAGAGGATCGTAGGTTGTGTGGTGAAGTATGTAGTGCAATTAGTGGATAAAGGTGATCGGCTTGTTTTTAACCATAATTATTTAGTGAAAGTGATAGTGTTATTATTATGTTCATTTTTATATACTTGATACTTTATTGTTATATTGTTGTATTAGATATATATCAATATAATCATAGAAACCTAACATACCAATATGTCCATTAAGGGTTCACAAAAATAATGCTATTTGTAACTCTATCTAAAAATGCTAAAGATAAATAACTTATAGAAATAATAATATAATTTTTATTTTATTCAACAGATACTTTCCTCAATCATATATAATGGATTTGTATAAATATAATTAATTTAAAATGGTTTAAAAAAATAGTCTCAATTAGTTAAATATTTATTTTGTTATCTTTATTTTTAAAATGCAAGTTTATAATATACTCATAATTTATTTAATTAATATAGAATATAATAATACATCCTGCAAGATTTAAATAGTGTTACATGTTATACATTTACAGTAACAATAATAAAAATCAAAAAAGTAGTAGACATTTGTAAAATGGTAACAATTTAGAAAATGACATTCAAAGTTTAATAAATATAATATTTACAATTTCCTGTCAATTTCAAATAATTATTATATCGATTATGCTCAAAAAACAATTTATATTGATATTAATACTCAAAAATAATGTGAGAAATTTTACAAAGTTATAATAATATAACAAACAAGGATAATATGTAATATTATTGTTAAAATAAAAATATTAAACTTTCACTTGCAGGCACGTAATACATCTATGTAGATGTGTTAGATGTGTTATATACAAAAGGAATAGTTTTCAAAATATAAATAGCCTCATAATTATTTGTGTTTTGTTTCTTTATAATAATATATATATATATCTTTTATTATACAATCTTTTATTAAATATTAAAGTTTATTACTTATAAAAAGTTTTTTTTATTCCTATGCATTTTTCTACTAGTATAAGTGTGTGTAAAACTAATGTCTACAATATGTACACTATACACCCCCTACATCACTACACCCCTACATTATACTACTCCGCACCCCACCCCTACACTATATTACCCCACCCGCCCGTGCGCAGGGCCCGCTGACCGTCACCATACAAGAACTGGACGGAACTTTCACACACGTCTTCAAGATCGAAGAGGGCAAGAACAAGTTTGAGATCACGTGTCACTCGAAGAGCAGAAGGTCACCAATAGTTCAAGGTCAACTTCCTCAACTAACCACGCCCCCTCCTCCTCCTCACACAGAAACAAGAAGAAGAAGATTCCTTTGTTCACCGGAATAGAAGTTGACATGGATCTCAAGGACATGGAGTTAGTACATGTGTCCTTGACCCTAGGTGTTTGGCACATACATCATGCTGATGGTGATGGTGATGATAGTGATGGTGATGGTACCATGCATCAATAACACTGTGAATAAGGGTTGACAACGATAGCTATTCAATATTCCTATTATGAATGAGGAACAATATAAACCACTTTAGAAAAGAAAAAAAACTTCATCTGCTAATAAATGATAATCTCTAATGATAATCTGTAATGATAATCTCTAATGATAATCTGTAATGATAATCTGTAATGATAATCTGTAATGATAATCTCTAATGATAATCTCTAATGATAATCTCTAATGATAATCTCTAATGATAATCTCTAATGATAATCTCTATTACAACAGCTGTGACTCCCCTGTGTTATGGCTGCGAATAGACCCCAACATATTAACTCTACGACAGGTATGTTAGACCTCTATATACCCTAGTGGGGTGGGGCGGGGTTAACACTAACCTACCCCCCCTCCTTCACAAGTCTACACTAACCTACCCCCACTCCTTCACAAGTCTACACTAACCTACCCCACTCCTTCACAAGTTAACACTAACCTACCCCCCACCTTCACAAGTCAACACTAACCTACCCCCACACCTTCACAAGTCAACACTAACCTACCCCCCTCCTTCACAGGTCAGAGTGGAACAGCCAGATGTGATGTGGCAGTATCAGCTGACTTATGAGAGGGACATTCTCGCACAACTTCAGGTTACAGATGTAGTAAGAGTATAATAATAATGCTTTGATAATCACATGTGTAGTTAATGCATTTAAATGGCGGTATTATAATGTTTATTAATACAAATAATTATTAAGAAATAGTACAGGAGCCTCAATATAACTAGTACAATTCATGGATAAGAATTATTCTATATTAATATATACTTTAAGATTTCAAATGTTTATTTCTATTACTTACCAGCACTCCCCCATAATGCATACTGGCTTACTTATCACTCAATAGGTGGCATCTCATTACAATACTATCATGTGATACAGAAATCATCTGTTTTTATTCAAATCTAAATAAATTTATAATTTTATTTTCCTTATATGCATACATATTGATTGATTCTGTAGTTAAGATTCTTTAAGCGAAGTTATATTTGAAAATATAAAGTTGAAATATTTACTAAATTATATCGTCCAATCTAATTACGCAAAAAACATAATACATACGAATCTTTTTATTAAATTTTGTAAACCAAATTATATCGTTTCATAAATTATAATCGCATTTAAAATGTGGAGAATGTTTACAACCTGGATTTATTATCTACTATTACGGGTTATCACATGTAAACAGTTGAGAATGGTAACAACCCCTGTATCTGTACTGATTATGAAATAAAGGTGGCGCTACTGATCATCATTAAAAAACGGGTGAATCTGACAGTCGTTATAAAAGTCGAACATCACTGGTAGCCATTTTGAGAGATATAAGTATAATACAACAACGTATTCATTAGGTTTTAGTTTACTATACATCGGCAAGCGTAAATCTATTATTTATTTATTATGATTTTTTAGTATACTTTTGTTGTTGTTTCATTACAATAAACTTCATATCTCTATCTACGTCTGTCTATCTACATGTACACTACTCTAATATGTTAGTTACCCCCCTGCCACCCCCCTGTTACAGGCTATAGAAGCCCTAGGACACTACCCATCCCCCGCCACCCGTCTCGCCCTCACCGATGCCATCGAAAATGATAAACTTTTCTATCGTGTACGTATCGCCGCTCTGGAATGTCTCGCCAAGGTTACGTCCTATACATCGTGTATGTCCTTACTGTAGCGCTAGTATTCGGAGTGTTCTTGCGTGATGAACCGATAGTTATTTATACCCATACTTGAGTGGAGCAACATTGTTTCTCATTAACAAAAGTGTAATGTAGGATTGTTTCTCATCATGATGTCTTCATTTCATAATTGTATAAATCAAAGTGTTTAGATTTATGATATAAAGTTGATATCCAATTAAATAGCATATATGATAATAACAACCCCCCCCCCCAATATTTATATTACAAGCGGTCTGACCTCTTCTGATCGTTGTACCCCATCGCGGCAGGTAGCCAATCAGATGGTGTCTACTTGGGTAGGCCCTCCAGCCATGATCAACATCTTCCGCAAGATGTTCTGCTCCAGCAGCTGCAACACTATCATCAAGATGAACAACTTCTCCAACTACCAGAACTATTACATTCAAAAAGTTAATACTAACAACGTACACCACAATATGTGCATTAGCCACTCCCACAATATATGTTTAAGGGTCTGTGCAGTGCAAATTAATACAAATAATGTAGTCTAGACTTTTTTGATGTGATATTTTTAAAATATAAAATGAATCTATAAAAAATATTAATAATATTATATTATTTTTTCTAATTTAATAATCAAAATATTAAAAAAAAATAATATCAGATTTTAGAAATTAAAAAAAAGAAATGTAACTTAAATATATAAAATGTTATTATTTCTAACATTATATATATATATATATTTATTTATAATATATATTTTTATATATCATAACATATATAACTTTTAAATAAGTATTTTTTTTGAAAAAAATATAATTAATAATTGTCACATCCAATTTAAATTATTTATATATATAGTTTTAAATTACTAGAATTCAATATTTGGTATTTTATTTACAATAATATAATGTGATAAAGAAAGCATTTGTTTTAAATTAAAAGTAAATTATAATTTTATTTTCCCTTCGTATATTTATATATTGTATTTGTATATATTTTGTCTTTAATTTACTATGAACTTTTATTTTTTAAATAATTATACTTTACAAATAATCATTAGCATACTTATATTGATTAACATTTATTTGTACGAAGGAACAACTTGTGTATATGCATTAATGCATGTACAGATATGCATTAATGCATGTATATATGCATTATAGATCTTTACAATCAGATTGCTAAATAGTGTAAAGATATCACACATAATGAAGAAGTAAAGTAATGTTTTAGTAAAGAACAATGTTTGATATTAAACTTACATGATGATATATATCTACCGTGTCTTAGCCCCTCCCACAAGCGAAACTTAACCACGCCCCTTAATGCATGTAGGAGATACCTAAACTAATGGCTAGGTTAAGAACTGTACACGGAATATGTCCCCCTGAAGTGTTCCAGTTCATCCTCGACCTGTTCAAGTATAACGACAACACCCAGAATAAAGTTAGTATCATCAATAACCACCTAGCTAACTTGAGACACATATGTTGTATAGCATGCTACCTAGCAGAGTGTATCATGACCGTGTAATATGATTATGTGTAATTAACAAATATCAATATTTCATTATATTATATAATAACTACTACCAGTTCCCCCATCATCACCCCTATCACTACCCCCATCACCCCTATCACCCCCACCACCCCCATCACCCCCATCACCACCCCCACCACCCCCATCACCCCCATCACCCCTACTTGCAGTATTCAGATAACTACTACAGAGCTGCCATTATTGATGCTTTAGCATTAACTGTCACTCCAGCAGTAACCACTGTCACCATCACGGGGTTACTAGTAGTACTTATTATAGTTACTATAGTTACTAGTAGTACTTATTATAGTTACTATAGTTACTAGTAGTACTTATTATAGTTACTAGTCGTACTTAAAGAACAATTACTAATAATAAAGTAAATCATTTACAAATTATAAAGTTATTTTTTAGAAATTTATATTTACATATTTTAGAAACATAACATTTAATATCACAAGTATTCATTCATTACGTAACAACTGACCACTACCACCACTACCACTACTGACCACTACCACCACCACTACCACTACTGACTACTACCCCCTCTATACAGATTGGGTCCCAGTACTGATGCGTTGACCACAGACACTAGACTTATCCTTGAAGAGGTCACGCGATACCTTAACCTTGAGAAGTTATTGCCATCCTACAGGCTTACTGTTACCGTTAGGTTTATATCGTCCTTTAACCCTACCTTGACCCTACTTTAACCCTACTTTAACCCTACTTTAACCCTACCTTGACCCCACTTTAATAACCTTTAAACGGGCATTTCGCTACTATTTCGATTAACGCCCACTTGCAAGAAATTTATTCTGAACCGTAACCCAAACTCCCCCCACTTAACCTTTAGGTCCCCCCACCCCTTAATCTATGTACTACCCCTCCCCACCTATAACCTAAGCATCCCCACCCCCCCCTATAACCTATGGGTCCCCCCCCCCCTTAACCTAAGTACCCCCCACCCCCCCTATAACCTATGTGTCACCCCCCCACAGTTGTATCAACGCCATACGTAAGCTACAACAATTCGGTCACCTACCCTCTGACCCTACCCTATTCGAGTCCTACGTTAGACCCGATAACTTCACTGACGTCCGATTGGCTGCCCTCACCGCTCTCATCGACTACACTAAAGGTTCATTGTTGTTAACATAGCTTTATTTTAGTTTATACACATAGTTGAAAGTATAAAGTTAAAATACTTGTTAATGATGACATACGTTATTGAAATAAACAAATAATAATGACTTATAGCTAGCTGTAGTAGGGCTAACCCTATTAGCATTATTACTTATCCTTCACTGTAGTAGGGCTAACCCTATTAGGGCTAACATAACTTTCCCCCCTCTACCCCAACACCCCATCACACCATCACAGTCGAGAACAGTATAGACATGCTGTTGAAACTGTTGGAGATGGCAAAAGATGATCCTGAACCTTATGTACAGTTAGTAGGCCGTTGTTCAGTTATCTCGTAGCTCATTGGCTGTTCATCTAGTACATCATGTGACTACCATCCATAGCTTAGTTCGTTCACTTAGTATTGAATGTTTGAAGATTTCTAAGTATTATACTCTTAAGTATCTATAATACATTCATATAATAAGATATTAAATAATAACACACACACACACACCATCAAATTGTTATAGAATTAATAAATGTATTAATTGCATTAATAGCTTTTGAATCTATGTGATTATCTGAAGATGAGTGAGAATAGCAGTAAATAGTATTCACAGTGGAAGTTTATCATTGATATATCAGTTATGAGTTTAGATTAATCATTAAAATGTAGACATCACATATGCTTCATGGCGTTACTTACGTTACAATTCTATATCATGTATATACTTTTATATAGATAAATAGATAGATAGATAGATAGATAAATATATAGATATATATATATATATAGATAATTTCTACTAAACCTAGGTCTTAATAAGCGTGATATTAAGCTACTCAGTATACGTGTGATTGCCGGTGGTCTCGATATTTATCGAAATTTCTGCCGTAGTGAATTATTGTAATATGCACATGTTTTGTTGGCCCCTGCCTTGCCTACTTATGTGTTTTACTTTATATTTTTATATGCGTTTATACCGATAATTATCGGTATAATATATTATAATAAATGGGATTATTGATATTTGTTGTCAATCCAATAAATTTCTGAAATAGATATATATATATATATATATCTATATCTCATTAACATGTATATATACATGTTAATAAGAGAAACAACTATTTCTATTATTCTGAACACAACGTTTGATTGAGAGAGAGTTCTTGTGATCTAATAGAATGTTCACTATTACATCTAAAACATGATACTTCTATATTGTCAACAACTCTATTGTCTAATTATTATACAATCTTCATTGCTAGAATATCTTATCAAACAGCTATCATATACAACATTTCATATGACCAATGTAAAAGTAACTAACTCAAGTATTATATCGCCATGAATACTACACACTATACTACAAACTATACTACAAATGCTGAGTGCTTAACTAATACAATACCATGTATTGATACGATGTGTTATTGTGTATAACGCAGTCATGCGGTTTTATCTTAAAATAACAATGACGCTATTGCTTGTGCTGAGTAGTTAACCTCTACGCTGACCTCTACTATGACCTCTACGCTGACCTCTACTATGACCTCTACGCTGACCTCTACTACAGACACAAGATCCTCGAGTACATGAAGGATGCCCTGTACGACGTTGAGAGCGGCTCTGTGTTGCTCAGCGATCATGTCAAGTATCAGATCTGGTCGATGATGAAGTAAGTCTACTAGCGCCACCTATAATCTGATGTAGCGCCACGCCCCTTTCAACGCAATGCCACCCATCATCATCACCCCTAGTAGTCACATCATCACCCCTTTAGGGCGTATTTACGGAGTAAATCATCACAGATTAGAATCTGTCACGCCCAACTTTCACCTTTTCATTCAATCATAGAAGTATGTCGTAGATAGTATGATGCTGTGTAAATATGTTCTTAGGGTGTTGTTTTGTGACAGGACAGACGGACATCAGATGATACAACAGTAGACTGTCTGTTCAACGTTACACGCTACACGATGCACGCAACACGATGCACGCAACACTACACGCATCACAAACACAACCCATCACACACTCTTACCCTCACACTCATCACCTCTTCGTGCACCTTCATCACCACATCACTGTTTCATGCATGCATCCTGAATTAGTACTTAGTAGTCATAGGCATATGTGTGCAGTGATGTTAGTGTAGTTCCACCACTACCTCACCCTCACCATACCTCAACCCCACCCCCACCCCACCTCACCCCCCCACCACCACCACCCCCCACCACCGCAGCACACATTTTAAGCATGACAGCCGGTTACGTTGCGACACAATGGAGTTATTCATCGCTCTGTTCTCCAAGACTGCCTTCATTCCTCCGGAATCATCTAAAGAGATAGAGGTGAGTCATACGCAGGTCATACGAAGGTCATACGTGTTATGTAACATCTACACACCATATCATAGGTCACACCATTCGGAATCACTAAGAAGAGTTCAGCTATCTTCGAAGTTAGTAACCTCGTCCGTAATAACTAGTGATATGTTGTTCTGTAAAGCTGTGCTCATTGTGTCCTATGGTACACCACCACCACTGTATCACCACTGCAGTATCACCACTACTGTATCACCACTGCAGTATCACCACTGCTGTATCACCACTGCAGTATCACCACCACTGTATCACCACCACTGTATCACCACTGCAGTATCACCACTGCTGTATCACCACTGCTGTATCACCACTGCAGTATCACCACCACTGTATCACCACCACTGCTGTATCACCACTGTATCACCACTGCAGTATCACCACTACTGTATCACCACTGCAGTATCACCACTGCAGTATCACCACCACTGTATCACCACCACTGTATCACCACTGCAGTATCACCACTGCAGTATCACCACCACTGTATCACCACCACTGTATCACCACTACTGTATCACCACTGCAGTATCACCACTGCAGTATCACCACCACTGTATCACCACCACTGTATCACCACTGCAGTATCACCACTGCAGTATCACCACCACTGTATCACCACTACTGTATCACCACTGCAGTATCACCACCACTGTATCACCACTACTGTATCACCACTGCTGTATCACCACTGCAGTATCACCACTACTGTATCACCACTGCAGTATCACCACTGTATCACCACCACTGTATCACCACTGCAGTATCACCACTGCAGTATCACCACCACTGTATCACCACTGCAGTATCACCACTGCTGTAAGCAGAGAGGTGTATGCATAACTGCAGTGTTGTAATACTCACATATTAAACTTGTATCCCTAGCCCACATTACCCCAATATTACACCTATTACACCCCCCCCCCCATTTCACCCCTATAACACCCCTATTACACCCCACCACACACTCATTACACCTCTATCACTCCCTATCCCGTTAAGTCGAAGAGTTCCAGCCAACTGGTCAATGCTTCAAGGTCATTCACTGGTTCAGAACCTATCCCTCTTAATGAAGACAGTCGATCTCAAGACGGTCTCATACGGGGCAGTATCATGGTCAGTCAGTAGTAGTAGTTAACCATTACATTATTTCATTTTCATAACTTAATTTACTAATATATAATATAGACTAGAATATATATTATACAGAATATCATATTTAAATTCAATATAAAATATATTATTATTTATAAATTATTCATTTTATTTTATTTACTTTTTATTTACTTATATAATGTCGAAAAAACATGAATAACATTTCTCGAAACCCATATAATAAAATAAGGACTTATTAAGGACATATTAAGATTTGCGAAGGCCACCAGAGAGTGGAAAAGTTAAATCTGTAGTATGTAAATTCTGTATAAATGATGGTAAAGAGAATGTGGGAGATAATGCTACACGAAAGTAAACAGCATCTGTGTATATGTACAATTAATTTAAAATTAAAATAAACAATATAAAAATTATAAAATGGTTTTAATTTTACAATAAAGTATTTAATAATTAAGTAACTTAAACATTAACTTTAATGATCATAGAAACATGAATATATATTTTCTAGTACTATTACCAATATAATTTTGGATATTTGACTAATAGCTTTTATAGCCTTTATAGTTTTTACTTAAATTCATGCATGCATGAATTCTATATATATATATATATATATATATATATAATTATATATCTATATATATTTTTATTTATAAAAAGTGCACGAATTTTGTTTAACTCGTGTAAATGTACGAATTTAGAGAGGCTTGATCATCATTGATCCATTATTATCTTAGTTTATTCTCATATCATCATTATCATTATTATTATATAAACTAATATTCATCTTAGCAACTTTCCCTAATACCCTGTATTACTATCTCATCTCTTATTGTCCCTGCATAACGTTATAAAAGTTTAAACCCTAGTTATCTCTTATATGTAACCCCTTTAGTAGAGTTGCCCCTTATCTGCAATATGTAACCCCTTTAGTAGAGTTACCCCTTATCTGCAATATGTAACCCCTTTAGTAGAGTTGCCCCTTATCTGCAATATGTAACCCCTTTAGTAGAGTTGCCCCTTATCTGCAATATGTAACCCCTTTAGTAGAGTTACCCCTTATCTGCAATATGTAACCCCTTTAGTAGAGTTGCCCCTTATCTGCAATATGTAACCCCTTTAGTAGAGTTGCCCCTTATCTGCAATATGTAACCCCTTTAGTAGAGTTACCCCTTATCTGCAATATGTAACCCCTTTAGGAAGCCTCCCCTAGTGATCACATGTTATCAAACGTCGACCAGTCAAACATCGACAGTATCTTCATGACCGACAACAACTCGCAGTTCAGCGACTCGTTCAAGGTTATCCCCGCCCCCTCTCAGCTCCTCCCCTCGTAGCCCCTCCCCCTAATGGTAACGCCCCCTCATAGCCCCGCCCTTTAATTGTAACGCCCCGCTCCCTCGCAGCCACGCCCCGCCCCCTCATAGCCAATCCCCTTAATGGTAACGCCCCGCCCCATCGTAGCCACGCCCCCTAATGGTAACGCCCCGCCCCCTCGTAGCCACGCCCCCTAATGGTAACGCCCCCCCCCCATTACAGCTGGGTATGCACGCTGTACCTTCACAAAATCACGTGTCTGTGGCAGCCCTTAGCGAAGACTCTTCTAGTAATTCTCTGCCCCCGATGTCGTCTAATTACGGTAGGTCTCCCCCCATCCCACCATTCTCCCCCCATCCACCCCTTAACGGAATACACTTCCTTTTACTTTCGATCGCATGAAAAATTGTATTCAAAAATAAGCTTAAGACAATAAGAAGAATCTCGCTTAAAACAAATCTCTTTCTTTAGCTTACTCTAACCCTTACCTTAGCACATACCCCTACCCTTACCCTTAACCTAACCCTTACCCCTACCCTTACCCTTACCCTTACCTTACCCTTAACCTAACCCTTACCCTAACTCTTACCCTTACCCTTACCCTAACTCTTACCCTTACCCTTACTCTTACCCTTACCCTTACCCTTACCCTTACCCTTACCCTTACCCTTACTCTTACCCTTAACCTTACCCTTACCCTTACCCTTACCTTAGCACATACCCCTACCCTTACCCTTAACCTTACCCTAACTCTTACCCTTACCCTTACCCTAACCCTTACCCTTACCCTTACCCTTACCCTTACCTTAGCACATACCCCTACCCTTACCCTTAACCTTACCCTAACTCTTACCCTTACCCTAACTCTTACCCTTACCCTTAACCTAACCCCTACCCTAACTCTTACCCTTACCCTTAACCTAACCCTTAACCTAACCCTTACCCTAACTCTTACCCTAACCCTTACCCTTACCCTTAACCTTAACCTAACCCTTACCCCTACCCTTACCCTTACCCTTACCCTTACCCTAACCCTTACCCTTACCCTTAACCTTAACCTAACCCTTACCCCTACCCTTACCCTTACCCCTACCCTAACTCTTACTCTTACCCTTACCCTTACCCTTACCCTTACCCTTACCCTTACCCTTACCCTTAACCTAACCCCTACCCTTACCCCTACCTTTACCTTTACCCTTACCCTTACCCTTACCCTTACCCTTACCCTTAACCTAACCCCTACCCTTACCCCTACCTTTACCTTTACCCTTACCCTTACCCTTACCCTTACCCTTAACCTAACCCCTACCCTTACCCCTACCTTTACCTTTACCCTTACCCTTACCCTTACCCTTACCCTTACCCTTAACCTAACCCCTACCCTTACCCCTACCTTTACCTTTACCCTTACCCTTACCCTTACCCTTACCCTTACCCTACCCTTACCCTTACCCTTACCCTTAACCTAACCCCTACCCTTACCTTTACCCTTACCCTTACCCTTACCCTTACCCTTACCCTTACCCTTACCCTTAACCTAACCCTAACCCCTACCCTTACCCTTACCCCTACCCTAACTCTTACTCTTACCCTTACCCTTACCCTTACCCTTACCCTTACCCTTACCCTTACCCTAACCCCTACCCTTACCCTTACCCCTACCCTAACTCTTACTCTTACCCTTACCCTTACCCTTACCCTTACCCTTAACCTAACCCCTACCCTTACCCTTACCCTAACCCTTACCCTTACCCTTAACCTTAACCTAACCCTTACCCCTACCCTTACCCTTACCCCTACCCTAACTCTTACTCTTACCCTTACCCTTACCCTTACCCTTACCCTTACCCTTACCCTTAACCTAACCCCTACCCTTACCCCTACCTTTACCCTTACCCTTACCCTTACCCTTACCCTTACCCTTAACCTAACCCCTACCCTTACCCCTACCTTTACCTTTACCCTTACCCTTACCCTTACCCTTACCCTTACCCTACCCTTACCCTTACCCTTACCCTTAACCTAACCCCTACCCTTACCTTTACCCTTACCCTTACCCTTACCCTTACCCTTACCCTTACCCTTACCCTTAACCTAACCCTAACCCCTACCCTTACCCTTACCCCTACCCTAACTCTTACTCTTACCCTTACCCTTACCCTTACCCTTACTCTAACCCTTACCCTAACTCTTACCCTTACCCTTACCCTTACCCTTACCCTTACCCTTACCCTAACCCTTACCCTTACCCTACCCTTACCCTAACTCTTACCCTTACCCTAACTCTTACCCTTACCCTACGGTCAACGCTGTATGCATAGCCGAAAAGTTTAATGTGAATTCCTAAAACATTAAGTTATAGGTTAACGATATCCAGTAAAGTAAGATTACATCACATCATCATCATCATCATCATCATCATCACCATCATCATCATGTATTAGAGCCTACCACATCTATTTATAGGAGTTAATTATTTGTAAATTTAACTTTATGATTGCTGTTAAGACCCAGTAATTTTAAATAATTCTGAAGCACTATTACTAAATGCCCAGAGATTATGTATATTTAAAAATATACGCATGTTTAAACGAAATTACGTTAAGTTATATTATTTTGATTAGTATATAATATAATATATTCATCTGAAGAATAAAATGGACGTTAAATAATTCTATAATTCATAAACTTCCTCAACATATAGCTTTGTGACATAGGAGGACTATATATATATAGTTCGTTTGATTTAATAATAACTATTTTATTGTTGTATTCATATAATGCAGACAAAATTATAAAACAACGTTATTTCATTAAATTATTATATAATTAATTATTGTTATTTATAATTTATAATTTATTCAAGTAATTTATTAATTTATTTTCAGATAACTTACCCACTTCTTTTACTGGATCGATGTTTGCGAATAATTCAAGCCAAGAAGGAACCAAGAAACGCAAGAAAAAGAGTCGTAAACACAAGAAATCAACGAAACTTGAGAACCTTCGTAAGTACAATACAGACCTGTCAGGCAACATTCCTATGCATCACTTCATCTACACTGTACTTCTGTTACTGTATTCATTATAAAATAATACTTATTAAACAAATCTTCTATTTATATTTCATTTATTATATGTGATTTATTCAATATTTAAAAAAATTAGTATTTTATTATTTCATTTTTTTAAAATCATCATTTTATATCACACAAATATTAAATTACAAAATTATAATATAAATATTAAAATGAATAGAAATCGGATATATTAATGTCATATTTAATAATAAGCTAAAATTAATTTGCAATAAATGCATAAATAATGTAACGTAATAATGTATTATTCATTCGTAGGTATAAATCCAAACTGTATAAATTCATTAATAAATAATATATAATAAAATTATATAATATATAACTATATAATAATATATAACTATATCATATCTAACATCGTATATAAATAGTTTCCTAAGAACAATAACAACAATCCATTGAACCATTACAGAACATGGCGGAGGTATAGGAGGAGGAGGAGGAGGAGGAGGAGCAACAAGAGGAAGTTCCCCTGAATTTGAAGTTATCTGACGCGACTTGAATCCACATTTGTAAATAAACAGAGTATTTTAATACAATCAATTCTAACATTATTGTGGTGTTCGGTAACATTATTGCTGAGTCAACAGATTTCATATGTTTTACATAATTCTGGCAGAAATGTACATATGTTTTTGAACATTATTACGTAACGTAACCAGTATTTGATACAGCCGGTGTTTTACCGATCGCGTGAAGCCTAAAGGCTATAGTAATAATAATACACGATGATAGTAATAGGGGGGGGGAGGTCATGCTATTTCTTCCATGAACTACTTTCATCTTTATGAGTCATGAACTTTAGCCTATTTCTGAGTGTCGACGAGAAGGACGGTATTATGTCATCGATGTCCTTACGAACCGTGTCTCCCACAAACATGTACTTGATGTGATAGCTAGGGAGCAGTGAAGGAGTACAATACAACTTATAGTGTTACCTCAGGGTACTTCAGTATTGAGGTCAGAGGTCATATTTAGGGCAGCGAATATTAGCATATCTCTAATATTCTTGATCTATACACAAATCGCATTAATTCAAATTTGTCGTTACCTTTAGTATACATAAAGTACACATGTGTTAGAATGCATGTTGTATACATTACATGTGAGAGAATACAAGTGGTTATAACTAATTAAACGCAGTTTGTTAGTGGAACATGAAATTGTAGATTTCTAAAGTTTAGGTTTAATTAGAGTCTAACTGCAGTCTTCACATTGGCATGATCACATTATACTTCACTTTATACTTAAGGGCATGTCACACCATGCAAACCACAATGTATTGAGATAGAAAATAATGGGTCCTATCATAGTTAGGCATACAGCATTCAATTTTTTATTATATTAAATACATTCACATACATAATCCTATACATTATTTATATATTTGTTTTTTATACAATGCTAAAAAAATTAGTATGATAGATATAATAGTTTTAGAGTTACCTACATTTATGCACACATACCTAGCGCACATTTATTTATTCTGAGTAAACGCCATTTAAAGTTAGACAGAAATTGATTTTATCTTATAAATATATAAATGTAGTTGAAAAAAACTATAAAATAAGAATAACAAATTGAATAATAATAATTATGTATGTATAATATATGTATATATATAATTATATATAATATATAGTATAAATGATATAAAAGTATAAATAGTAATGTAAACAAAATAAAATAAATATAAAACTAAAATATATATAACTAAAATAAATAATATGAATACAAATAACTAATAATAAAATATAATAGATATGTGTGTGAATACAATATATATATATATATATATAATATTCAAATAAAGTAAGTAATATAGTAAAATTAATAATGAAATCGAAATAATAAACCGTAATGAAAATATAGCAAAATGCAAATAGCAAAGTTTTCAAACTAAACAAAGATAGCATCACCTATCTGCTCTCTAATTGGCCAGTATGATCACATGATATGGCATATATGTCTGCAATGATATAGAATAATTCAATGTAACCAATATCGTTTTTATTTCATTTAAATCGGCAATATATAAGTTATAAAACAAACTAAAATAAAATAGTCAGGAATACTAAATAAATAATAAATAAAATAGTAATACTTTTATTTTTGAATAGTATGGTCAAAAAACTACTTTTTATGCTATTTCTAGATTGAATTCATGGCTAAAATGTTTACATATATTAAAAAACACTATAATTATTAATAGTATGTAACAAAAAATAAATAACATTTTTTTTTAATATTTTTGAATTCACCCATTGCGTGTGTGTTGCGGTATGCCCTTAATACTATACATCACATTGTACTTCATGATACACATCACATTCTACATCATGATACACATCACATTGTACATCACATTGTACATCATGATATACATGCCTCTCTGTCACAATAGATATGCGTTATAGTAAAGGATACAGGAAGTCACTAATCGGGTCAATAAATCTTATCTTGGAGCAATTCTTATCCACAGACTTCAGCATTTCGTAGATCACAATGGTTAACTGTGTGTATCATGTACGTGAGGGTGAGGTGGGGGCGTGTCTTATGCGATGGGGGCGTGTCTTATGTGATGGGGGCGTGTATTATGCGATGGGGGCGTGTCTTATGCGATGGGGGCGTGTCTTATGCGATGGGGGCGTGTCTTATACGATAGGGGAGTGTCCTATGCGATGGTGGGCGTGTCTTATGAGATGGGGGGTCAGGGGTTATGAGATGGGGGTTTGGGGGTCATGTATACGAACGTCAATCATGCAGCGTGTGCGTTCACTCTGGAATCGTTGAAAGAAAGGTCCCACTAGATGACACACGAACAGGAATTGTTCTTCAGTCTTCACGAGTGGCAGCAGAGAGTTGCGGAAGAAACTGTAATCAGAAATGTTGCATTGACAATAGTTTATTTAGTACATATAAAGTAATACAATTCTTCTCAGGGGTGTGTAACAGAGATAATCTCATGCTGACAACCCTGAGGGTAACCTCCACACTACATCGCTAATGATCACGATCAGACAGTGTTTTTAGCTAGACCTACGTGCATGTATTATTAGATTGCAAACTTATGCTGCACTATTAAAAGAAGGTTCAACATTCTCTATTATTTAATACTATTTAATGATTCTCTTATTTATATTCTATTATATAATATTAATGTTAATATTATCATTATTAATAATTGTATTAATATATTTATAATTATTTATACGTATTATTCTAAATGCATGTTAGATCATTACCACTGATGTATGAGCTAGTAGCTTATCTCTATTACTGCGCAACACCAGAGCACTAACTTAGGTATGTAGGTGAGTTGCCCAATACTGGCATGGTGCCATATCGAGTGAACTAGAGCCAAGATCTGAGTCTCGCGCTTATCAGAGTATGAAGAGAAACTTTCCCCGAAGTCAAGGTCATCGAAAGGTCGCGAGTTCGACATCGGCAGGGCGAGTGAATCACTGGTCAAGGTGGCGATAATTACAGAGTTTAAAGTCGACCAATAAGATTCCTGTGAGGTAGGGGGGGCAGGGTTATAGATGTGTGGAGGTGTATCGGTGGGGTTATAGATGTGTGGAGGTGTAGGGGGGGGGTTATAGTATTATGGAGGTGTAGTGGGTGTTATAGATGTGTGGAGGTGTATGGGTGGGGTTATAGATGTGTGGGGGTGTAGGGGGGGGGTTATAGTAGGGTGGATGTGTAGGGGCGGGGTTATAGGTGCTTGGAGGTGTAGGGGCGGGGTTATAGATGTGTGGAGGTGTATGGGTGGGGTTATAGTAGGATGGAGGTGTAGGGGCGGGGTTATAGATGCTTGGAGGTGTAGGGGTGGGGTTATAGATGTGTGGAGGTGTATGGGTGGGGTTATAAATGTGTGGAGATGTAGGGGACAGGGTTATAGATGTTTTGAGATGTAGGGGACAGGGTTATAGAGGTGTAGGGGTGGGGTTATAGATGTTTGGAGGTGTAGGGGCGGGGTTATAGATGTGTAGGGGCGGGGTTATAGATGTGTAGGGGCGGGGTTATAGATGTGTGGAGGTATAGGGGGGGCGGGGTTATAGATGTTTGGAGGTGTAGGGGCGGGTTATAGATGTGTGGGGGTTAAGGGGGGGTTATAGTAGGGTGGAGGTGTAGGGGACAGGGTTATAAATGTTTGGAGGTGTAGGGGACAGGGTTATAGAGGTGTAGGGGTGGGGTTATAGAGGTGCACATTAATAGATTGATTAGTTTATTTTAAACACCGTAAATATAAAATAGTTATATAATTCAAGTATATAATAATGGCGGGAAAATCTATATAAGTAAAAAAGATTGCAGAGATGTAGGATAAGTTCAATTTTTAAAGATATTGACTATTAATTTATCTTTTAATATTTTGAGTATTTCTGTGTTATAATGGTATCATTTTTATTTTGTATATGTAGTATTCGACATGCGTCAGAGCTTTTAAAAATGCCTATAAATATTTGTATATAGCAAAAATAATGTTATTTCCTATATTGAAAACATGTGACTATTATTACATTATAAATAAATAATTTTCAAATTTTTATTTCATTTTTATTATACTTCTTTAACCATGAACCTTCATAATAATACAGCTTATTATATTTTATATAACCCGAAACCATTTACTAAATGACCAATACCCACATATATAGATATAATCGGCTAATCTTACTGATATAACTATAAAGTTATTCAAAAATGGCATATAGGTACTAAAATGAAATTTTACATAGTGATGCTATTATAATAAAATTGGTATAATTGTAATGCTTATCAAATTCTATAATAGAAGTCATATCTTAGTTTTATTTATTTTTATTTAAAAAAAAGTTATGACCACAATTGTGCATACAAAAACTGGTAAAAATTGTAAATGATGTAGATAGAAATGATGAATGTTTTAATTTATTTATAATACATATTATAACATAACTCATTCAATAATGAATATTTTATAATGAATTTACAGAATATATTTATTATAGATATAGCTATATAAATATTTATAAAAATAACAAAATTATCAGCATTTCTGACCAATATGTGAAAAATTGGGATTTTTGTTATCTAAAATTAATATAATTTATATTTTTACAAAGCTCTTTAAATTCTATAATATAAGTTATATCTTGGTTTTAACAAATTTACAAAAGATAAAAAATTATAGTATAAACTAATAATTAATAATTTAAACAAAAATAAGATAAGATGTGAAATATATTTTTTTTAATTTCTAACGATTTAAATTGTTTAAAAAAAACCTATTATTAATCCAGTTGATTAAAAAAAATGTACATTAAAATAGTGAATAAATAACCATACTATACATTATTTTTTTTCTTATTAATTTCATATAATAGTACACTCATTTACTTATGTATATATATTTAATATAGTATTTTTCCAAAATGTCTTTGAAATTTCCTGGAAAATCGAAAAAAAATATTATACAAAAATATATGATTCAAACTATAGTTACAGATATAACTACATACAAAAATGTTAATGATGATACATTTTTTTTATTTGTTGTTATTGTTATCAATTTATTATGTTTTCTAATTTATACAAAAAGAAAATAGGTAATATTTATATAACATTTGCCGAGCTGAACCAGTAGGGGTGTAAGGGGTATAGAGATGTAGGGGAGTAAGGGTTATAGAGGTATAGGGGTGTAAGGGTTGTAGAGTTAACTAACGGGTAAAGCCATTAGTATCAGACCTACAGCATTCAACCATGACATCGCCTTCTCCTTGTTCAGTAACATTATACTGTGTAGGTATGTGTAGGTGTTAGTGTTAGTGTATGTGCTGTAACAATATTATATTGTAGGTGTGTTAGTGTATATAATAATATTAATTAGAAGAATTTAGTTAGTTTTCAGTTTCATATTCTAGTTGAAAACATTAATTAGCTTGTTCTCCTAAAGTGCTTCATAATAATTTAGCATTTTCAAACATAATCACAAAATAATAATATAACAAATAAACGAGTACAAAATAGTTATATATAATATGTGAATATGATTTAAATGGTATAGTACAAATAGTAGAAGATTACATTTGAAAAGAAACGAAAAATTAAAATATGAAAATAAAAAGATGCTATTATTCTGATACGACAATTGCAGCAATGTTTCAAGTGTACGGCATGTGAACGGCAATCGTGTCGTGTAACTATATCTAGTGTTGTTAAAAAACGCGTATTTTATTAATGTTTGTTTAAAACATGTTTTAAACGGTTTTTTCGTTTTTACTTCGTTTTATTCGTTTTTTATCCGTTGTTTTCTGTTACAAAAAATAAAATTATTTAAATAAAGTAGATATGTTGTTAATAATAAAATAATAAAGTAAGTAAATATTATACGAATAATCAGTAATAATTCAAATAATATATTATCTGTAGTATTAGCATCATAAATAATATTGTCAAACTTTACATTAGTATGATAATTATAATAATTATAATATTTATTTTGTTACAATATAACACTGAGTATTTCTGTATTATTTAATGTTATAGACATGGAGATTGTATCACAATCTATAGATATATGTACATTATATAATTAATATTATAAAAGCTGTATGAACTTTCATATTTATTTTATAATAAATTATTATAAATGATAAAGTAAAATTAGATTTATTTTATGTTCTGATATAATAAATTTGATAATAATATATATTATTAACTTTCATATTTCATTTATATATTAATATATTATTAATAAAAAAATATGAAAATTAATACTATTTTTTTATATAATATTAATCATAATATATATTATTATACAATTTATTATATCAAAACATAAAAGAAATCTAATTTAACTTTATTATTATAATAATAATATTATATTTTTATACATTTATTTTATACATTTATTAAATAATCATTCATTTTTCAATTATTATACAATTTATATCAAAAAAAGAGCAGAGAAATTATTAATTGTCAAATTAAATTTTAAATATTAACAATTAAATAAATATATGTATACATTTATGTCTCTTGTTTTTTTCGTTTTTTATTCTATGCTTAAAACGTCTATTTAAAACATGTTTTTTATTAACTCAACACTAACTATATCTATTATTACTATTAAATGTAGGTTTTTACATCTGGATAATTGTAGAAACAAAAGCTTACTGGGTAAATAAGAACACATAAAATAATATTTACTTCCTGTTTACACTGATATCACAATAAGTTTAAACTTGAAATTAAACTTAAAGGCAACATATAATCACTTATTATTAATATGGTTCCTTTTAATAAATTATATATAAAGATATATATATATATTAATAGATACTTAAATAAATAGGTTTTATGATAGAATAATAAACATATTAATAACGAACAATATAATAGACGAGATTAAGGATACAAACGTAATAAATATTACTTTTTAATTTGTTGACTAATATTAAATAAAGCATTGTGTTGAAAAATGCTATATAATAGTCATAATGGAGTGTAAAATAAACAAGAAAATATATTTTAAATTAAGTACATTTGTGTAATATCATATATTTACATATAATCATAATGTTATGCACATAATATGTATATATGTATGTTATAGAAAGAGTAGGAAATAAATATATCTATTAATAATCCACGTGCAAAATTAAAATAGAGTTGTTTAACTAAAAGATATAATGAACAATTAAAACTATAGATGTATGAAGAGGAACTAAATAATCTGCCTGTAAGTGAATATTTTGTATTAAAGTTAATATATACATTTAGAACTAAACATTTTTATTTTTTAAATATAAATCTATATATACAACAAATAATTAAATATTATTTTTTATTGAATTTTGTTGACACATTTTTTAGAAAATTTTCATATAGATTTCTCAACTCTTTAAAATCTTGGCATCTCGTATAGTAGTGTAATGTAGTAACATGTATAATTCAGCACTAGATTTATATAAATGTAAATTAAAATGTATGTGACAATATTTTTCTTTATTATAGGATTTTAAAAAAATGATCTTTATATTTTAGTTTTTGAGAATTTTCACATAAATTTTATATAGTGTTTATTTTTAAAATAAATAATTATTAAATAAATTATAAATGCAAATTTATATCATCAATATCGTCTATTAAACTAGTTATAATCATTATAATAATAACAATATGCCATTTTTTATTTTAAATATAACGGAAATATTATTAAAATAATAAATTCTTAAAATAAAAAGTATTTAAATCAACATCAATATATACAACAAAAAAGTTATGTAAATAAATAACTTAAAAATAACAATAATTAATTATATTATAATACAGTCAACTCCCGATAAGTCGGACTCGCAAGGGACCGGGAAAAGTGTTCGACTTAGCGAGATGACCGACTTATCCGGGATTCAGAATATCATGCAAATAAGACATGCGATGCGCAGCGTGAGTTAAATGGTTACCGAAATGTGGTATTATGCAACAATCAACAACATAAAATGTTGTATTCAATAATATTACTTACTAAAATTATAATATTCATTATTTAAAGTAAATATTTCTGACAATTTATAAAAAGTCCGACTTATCCAGTATAGAATCATAATAATAACAATAATATGTGTCCGACTTATAGAAAAGTCCGACTTATCCAATCCAACTTATCCGACTTATCCGATTAATTTAACATGGAACTAGATACAAATCCAACCAAACCAACTAAATGTATCCGACTTATCGAGAAGTCCGACTTACAGAGAGTTGACTGTAATTTAATAACGTTGTTTGTGTCTGCATTATAAGAACTCGCGTAGTTATTAACCAAACTATAGGTTGTCACAATTCTATATTTTGAGGAAGTTTATGATTTATAGCATTATTTATTTCCATATACAAATGGCTAACACACGATTAATTGCCTACGAAGCTTTCGTATTAATATTGAATTTGGGTACATATGAGTCAGTTAATTTATAAAATATCTTATTAATTAATAAATATTAAACATTTTATCAGTATATACATTAAAACCTCTCTATAAGAAACTATTTTTTTTCAGTACTTTTTTTCTTATAGAGAGGTTTTCTTATAAAGAGGTTTTTACTTTTCCAATGATTTTAAGAATTAATTTATAATTGAAAATGCATTATATAACCTATAGGTTATATATATATAGTATATTTATTTTGTATACTGTTATAAATGTATACTGTATTGTTTGCGCTTAGATATGTTAATATATAATGAACATTTATTAGATTTACATTAGAAATTATAAATTATGAATCATCATTGATGAATATAATATAATGAATTTTATAATAATCTATTATTTAACAATTAATTGTATAATATAATAAATTGTATCATCAATACATTTTAAGGATATAATAACATTTATTAATTAATTGTAATAAATTTATGGATATACAATAACAATTATTAATTCATTTTAATTCATTTCGAGCTATAATATAATATTTAAAAAAAAATATCTTATATAATAATTAATTTCTATAATTTCTATCAATATACAATACTTCTATTTAAATATAATTATTTTTTATACAATTAGTTTCTTATAGAGAGGTTTTTCTTATATTTTTCTTATAATATTTTCTTATAGAGAGGTTTTTTAATGTGGAAAAGGTTGAATTCCAACCAAATGTGTGAAAAATGTTCTTATAAAGAGGTTTTTCTTATAAAGAGGTTTCTTATAGAGAGGTTTTACTGTATTTATATATTTATATTTATTTTATGAAAAAATTATTATAATTACAATAATTATTAAAATTAATTAAATATTATAATATGAATAATATTTATATTGCATATATTTATAGTTAAGATTTTATTATTCAGATTAATAAATATATTATATACTAATCAAAATAAATATAACTTTTTTATCTCATTTTTTTTTAAAATGCGTATATTTTTTTAAATAATCTCTGCATTTAGTGTATAATTATTTAAAATTACTAGGTCTTATTTTTGAAATAAATATATTTTTTATTAAAAATGATATTATATAATATATGTAAATTAAATATGTTATATTTAAATGGCTTAAAATGCATAATGCATAAAAGTTAACTAACAATAAGTTTCATAAATACAACAATAAAAATTGTATAATGATAAAATAATAAAACTATTGTATAACGATACAAATTAAACTGATAGTAAATTATCTATAATTTAAAAAAAATTTTATTACTGCTCTTATTTTTTAAACTTAATTTTGAATATTTGAAGCTTCATAACTTTTGATCTAATTGATACATTTATATAAATCTTTCAGAACTTAATCATAATAAATATCTCATCATATATATTTAAGTTTGAACTACAAGTTATATTTAATTACTGGAATTACTAGCAATTTATTTATTTTAAAATTATGTTAAAATTGGAGATTTTTAGGTAACATTCTCATTGTCTTATAATTAACATATAATTCTATAACTTAATATATATATATATATATATATATATATATATATATATATATATATATATATATATACATAGATCAAAATGTAATTAATAATACTTAAACAAATTTAGTCATTCTCTGTTATATTGTGGAACTTTCCATATATGCGTCCCCTATATAGTTCACTATATTACATAAGATGTTTACCGTCTGGCTAATTCGGTCGACGCGCGCAACGCGTACTGCGTGCGTATTTATCTGCATCGTTAATTAGCCAACACACAATTATCACTTCTAATTTATTTCAGAAGTTATCATACTTTAGGTATAACAAAATATCTAAGTGTTCAGATTTTTGAATAATATATTTGTTTATTATATAGTATATAGTTCTTGTTATTGTTATTTTGTAAAAGAATACAATTTTGATTAGATTTAAATATATAACTACATAATATATTTTAATAATTTAAATAGGGTAGACATGTGGATATATGGATTAAGAGAATAACAATTTAGAACTTTACTTTCATCCACATTATTTTATTTGTTTCACTTTTTATGAAATTTTGTTTAATCTATAAATAATGCAACAAATTTCATATTACATATTGCAAAATATTATACTTATATTTATTAGAATATTTATTAATTTATTGCTATTAAAAATAATATGATTAGTTTTATCAATGAATCATTAATTAATAATCTATTATAATTGATAATTATCAATGAATCAATCAATAATTTATATAAATTATTATGTATATTAAAATTTTAAATTAATTGATATATTTGAATGTACATCAAATAATAAATTTGTACCATCAGAAAATATTGTGAATTTAAATAAATGAGATACATTCAATTCAGTTCAAAATATGTGATGAAATGTACGAGATTAATTATTATTATAATAAAGAGTTTATATGTGATGAAATGTACGAGATTAATGATTATTATAATAATAAAAGTTTATATGTGATGAAATGTACGAGATTAATTATTATTATAATAAAGAGTTTATATGTGATGAAATGTACTAGATTAATTATTATTATAATAAAGAGTTTATATGTGATGAAATGTATGAGATTAATTATTATTATAATAAACAGTTTTAACATTTAAATAGTTAACTTGTAATGTCTGTAAATGACAATATTTTACCGTGTTACAACTATACTCGCTTACATTGTATTAGCAGCAGTATTATACTTTTAAAGATTAAATGATAATTAAGATAAAAATGATAAAAATGATTTTTTTTAAGGAAAGCTATTATCTATGAATCGTTCACAAATTTTCGAAAATATAATCAAACATAAAAGTTAATGAAATTTGCCCACAACTAAAATGCACGTTTATTAATAACACATAATGACGACAAAGACAGTGAGAGTAACCCGTTGAGATCGAGGAGGGCGCGACCTATCATGACCCCGTCGAGTGGTAATGCCATGAACTCTATACAGATGGAGTAAAGCACGTGGGCGGCGTGGTTTGTGAACTCGTTGAAACGCCAGTCAAATGTCGGCAGGTCAGTGCAACCATCTATAGCTGTTGGAGGAGGGGCGGTAAGTATTAGCTATTGGGGGTGGGGGGGCGGGGGGTGAGTATTTCAGGTGGAGGATGGTGATTTTAACACTAGTTTAATTATACAATAATTATAGTGTGAGAATAATGACTACTACGGACAAGTGTGCTGAAAACGAATATATTCGAAGTTCAGATATCATGAACAAGGATGTAATTCTGTAGTTTGTCTTCGAAGGTGGTCGTTGATGTATTGATGGTTTTGAGGGATGAAGGGAGTATGTTCTAGAGGATGCTAGTGCAACAAGTTGTGGTCATGTGATATGAGTCATGTGTTAATAACAGCGAGTTTGAACATCTTGAGAGAGAGAGAGAACAACACATGCTTGAGGGTAATACATTCTCTCTCTATATATTAACATATAATTCGTTGTTTTGAAGGTGTAGAAATAGACAAACACTACCGTATACTACCACTACACAAATGCTACAAACTATCGGCCAGACGGAGAATCATCGAAGAGAAGTAGTCGGATGTCCACTTCACTTCTTTGTTAGCGATGTAGTCTCTGAACCTGTCACTGAGACACCAGTTGGCTGGTCTGATGTTGTCCAGTGAACCTGTGAGGGTGGTGAGGGTAGTGATGAAGGGGTGCAAGTGGTGAGGGGTTAATGGGGTGCAAGTGATGAGGGTAGTGATGAGGGGGTTCAAGTGGTGAGTCATTTTGTATGATGAGTGAGTCAACGGTATATAACGTATAATACTAATGATGATGATTATTATTATTATATATTTAAAAAAATGTTTGTTATTATTTATAATAAAATAAATATAAATACAAATATTCGATTTCATAAAGCGTGAACACACCGAGAAAGTGGAACATTTTAATGCTGGTAACACAATCATAAAGGGTAAAGGCTAACACAACAATACTAAATGGTGCTAAACTTAATAATGAACTTATAACATGTTTGCAATTAAAGTCTATTATATAAAGTTTATATAAAGTCTATAGGGTTATGGGGCTATAGGGCTCTGATGATGTAATCACAAATGCTGAAACAGTTGCTGTTGATTGTATGATAACTTGCGTTTATCAGAAAACATTTGTAGTACGCTATAATCAATTGTGTGAATGTCTGAAATGTTTAATTAATGATTCTCACCTTTACAAAGATCACATTCATTAAAAATTGTTAATCTATTATAATTGATTGACAATTGTTAATCAATTATAATTGATTGACAATTGAATTCATCAATATTTTTATGTCAGCATGTAATAAAGATGGCGTATTAGAATGGGTACTAAGGTAGATGTCTACATTGAACTACACCTAACATAAACTATGACCTACATTCAATCCTCTTTAATAATATATACCTTTATGTGTGTCACTATGTTTCATCTCGACACTAGTCGCTAACCTATGACCTTGAATATATTATATAACTTACCATATTTACGAGTGTCACTAACATATGACCTTAACCCCATTTCGCTAACCCATGACCTTGACCCGTGCTAACCCATTACATTGACAAACGTTAACCAATGACCTTGACCCTCGCGATAACAGCTGACCTTGACCCCCGATTCGCTAACCTATGACCGCTTCGACTAGTCTCCTCTTCAACGGAGCGTGTGCCGCCAGTTGATTAGAGTAATAGTTGAGGGTATGGTAGATGTAGGTCAGAGGTCTGTCGTGATGTCGATACAGACAAGAGAAGGCGGTCAGTAGTCGGTCAAGCGTTACGTAGGATAGCTTGAGGTTATCTGACAGGGGTGTAGACAGGGGGTATTGATAGGGGTGCAGTTAATAACGCAGTGTGTGAATCAATGAATAATATTTATTTTACTTATATACTATAAATATATAATATATTAATACACATGGAATATGGATACAATGTAATATAGTTATATAATAGGTAAATAAAGGAACCCTTTAATAGCAAGATGCTACAAGAGACAGGATACCACAACATAACGACAGGTTACTATTGCATTAGGCGTGACACAGGAGTTGATAAAGTTAAAGAATTATCGACTTGTATCTGTATTTATGTTAATATCAAAACTTAATAATATTTTGTTGTTTAGGTTCTGATATTGACGGATTAATAGCGACAGAGTAACGACATTAATAGTGAATATCATTGACAGTGAGCGATGTATAGAGAGTTACACTAATCATAGAAAGTTACACTAATTATAGAAACCCATTTCCAGGTAGCGATGAATGAGTATGTCAAACACGGGAAGAAAGCGTAGACAAACGTTTCCAAAGTAGACGGGAAGGTAGACGTTGTTGTTCTCTTGCGACTTGTTGTTTAAACCTGTTCAGATAGGTGGCGCTGTTTAGTGTCTTCATTAATTAGGCATTCGTCTCACGCAATCACTATTTAATTAGGTAGGTAGGCATTTGTCAATATCGCTTGTGCTATTTAACGAAATAAATAGTCGGCTATCTTGTGAGTAGGGACAATGTATTAAATAGCTATATATAAATATTAAATAATGTACTATTACATAATAAATATATGATTATATATAGGTGTAATCCTAATTTAACAATAATACAATCTAAAATACATTCAAATTTCTAAGTTAACAAATTAAATCTAATTGTAAATAAATATAAAATCGCAGTCACATGGTCCCTACACATAAGATGGTGGACGTTGAATGTTTTACTAAATCTAATCGCTTATCTAATTACAGAGCTCTGTGAACAGAATGCACAACATCATTATTACGCCATAATTACGCAATCATTATGTAACATCGTTAGGTCGGTTCACACTCGACCAATCACAGCGTCACACGGGCATCACTCGACCAATCACAGCGTCACACACGCATCACACGACCAATCACAGCGTCACACGGGCATCATCGCGAGAACCTTCAAAAAAGAATTTCTCAGGAAAGTTGTTGTGGAAGTTCATGTGTTTCTCGTGCCAATCCGATATAGTCCAATGTTCATGCTATAATATAGTATGTATAATATAGTGGAGGGGGTGGTGGTAAGGGGGGGTGCAGTCGATATGGGGGGTATGCGATTCATATGACTATTAGCAGTTCCTTTTTAAGGTGTATTTTATGAGAAAATTTTAAATTTTTGCCCTAAAAAAATATTGTGTTCATATTCAATTATAGCAAAATCCTTGTTTTTATTATAAATCAGGAAATATGATTATTAGATTGTTTTTCATATAAAATTGGAAACAAAATAATTATTTTTGGAATATGCTCCCACCTTCAAATCATTAAAAGGTACTGGATGATAGTGAACGAGGCAAGAGTTTCCATAGTAACCGTGGCATTGTTAACGAAGAATTGAACACGGTTCTTGAACTCATTGGGGCGAAGTAGCAGGGATTCGATGATAGCGAAGCAAGTCTTCTGTTCTAGGGGAGTCTCGTAGTAGCGGAGGGACATCGCCATCACCAGCCGGTCTAGTGTCATGATGTTGTACTTCCATACCATGGCGGATAGTGCATCCACCTGGTGGGAGAGGTGAGCGGTAGGTGAGAGGGGGGCGGAGCTAGTGAGAGGGGGTGAGCTAGTGAGAGGGGTGGAGCTAGTGAGGGGAGGAGCTAGTGAGAGGGGTGGAGCTAGTGAGGGGAGGAGTTAGTGAGATGGGTGGAGCTAGTGAGGGGAGGAGTTAGTGATAGGGGTGGAGCTAGTGAGGGGAGGAGTTAGTGAGAGGGGTGGAGCTAGTGGGGGGTGGAGCTAGTGAGGGGGGTGAGCGGTTAGTGAGAGAGGGGGTGGAGCAAGTGAGAGGGGTGGAGCTAGTGAGAGGGGTGGAGCTAGTGAGGGGAGGAGTTAGTGAGAGGGGTGGAGTTAGTGAGGGGAGGAGTTAGTGAGAGGGGTGGAGCTAGTGGGGGGGTGAGCGGTTAGTGAGAGAGGGGGTGGAGCTAGTGAGGGGTGAGCTAGTGAGAGGGGGTGGAGCTAGTGAGAGGAGGAGCTAGTGAGAGGGGGTGGAGCTAGTGAGAGGGGCGGAGCTAGTGAGAGGGGCGGAGCTAGTGAAAGGGGTGGAGCTAGTGAGAGAGAGGAGGAGCTAGTGAGAGGGGGTGGAGCTAGTGAGGGGTGGAGCTAGTAAGAGGGGTGGAGCTAGTGAGGGGGTAGAGCTAGTGAGAGAGAGGAGGAGCTAGTGAGAGGGGGTGGAGCTAGTGAGAGGGGTGGAGCTAGTGAGAGGGGTGGAGCTAGTGAGAAGGGGGTGGAGCTAGTGAGAGGGGTGAGGAGCTAGTGAGAGGGGGTTGAGTTAGTGAGAAGGGTAGAAAGAACTAACCGCCCTCTCCAAGTAATCGCACGGAGACGGGGGGTCCCCATTAAGGGCGGGAGGGGTTATCGGTGATTGGACGGGTTTCACGTTATCGGAGATCTCGTAGACGATGTAGTCTATCATGTGACGCATCTGTAGCGCTAACGACCGGGGGTCAAGGTTCATGAGAATATCTGTTGTAGGGGTCGAGGTTCATGAGAATATCTGTTGTAGGGGTCAAGGTTCATGAGAATATCTGTTGTAGGCAGTAAGGGGAGTGAATACTTCAATAGCAAGTAGCATTACCTGTACCAAGACTGCTAACGCTACCATTACCATCATCATTTTATATAGGTGATGTTATGGTAGTATCATATCATGGGCGTGATGATTGTTGGCTATACCGTGGTATTTAACATCATCACTCATCACCACTACCCTCATCATCCCTACTTACCATTACCCCCCATCACCCCTACCCCCATCACCCCTACTCCTACCCACATCACCCCTAGATCCAGCACTCCCATCAACCCTACCCTCCCTACCCCAACCACCATCACCCCTACCCCCATCTCCCCTACTTACCATTACCCCCCATCACCCCTACCCCCTCCCTACCCCCTTCACCCCTCTTCGCCCCACTAACCAGCTGCCATAGGAGAGATGCGCTGATCCTCACAGACAGACCTCCACAGAACGCACAGGAACGGCATCATAGTCTTAGTCTTGGGTGACGAGAAGTGGCCTACTATTTCACTCTCACTCGACATCGACTTCCACTTCCTGTATTCGATGTCAATGTTACCTGTGAAAGAGGGGGCGGGGCTTAACTCGTGGGCTGACAAGCGAAGGTGGCATGTGTGCTTGGCAATAATAGAAAATATTTACATTTTAATTTAAAGCCGTATAGAAGCACAAGACACATGTTTACTCAACATATATTCACAATTACAAAATATCAAATCAAACTACAAATACTCAACTATCACTCATCCTACTGTCACTTCCTCAATCCCCTTTCTTCCCCCTCCTCCTCCTTCTACTTCCTCAATCCCCCTCCCTCCCCCTCCCCCACCACCTACCCCTATCCCTAGTCTCCTAGAATTACCCATCAATATGCATTTTAGACCTGTCTCCAATCCATATATTAGTAGACCAAATTGCCAAATAACCCACATAAATCATACTCGACCACTACCTCCATCCATCCCTCCTAATTACAATTCTATTGTTATTGAACACCTAAATAGTAAACAAACGACAAAATTGTTCTTAACCGATCTACTCTTGTATGTACACCTCCCATCTAATGCAATATCTACCTATAAATTCATCAATAATATAGTCATAATATACTTTAATTCCGACAACTCCTACTACACATTTACATCAAAAATACAGAATATTATGAAACATCCCCACTATACAAACTTATATTTTCGTAAACAACGTAGTCTACTTGAAAGAGTACGAGGTAAATTATTATACCACGCCACAAAAGCAAATCTGACTCCACCCAATACTAAATGTACTTACAATAACTCCAACGAAACCTATGAATTAAGAAACATAATCAACTCAAAGGTTGACTGGAAATCAAGTCCCATAAATATAACTCCTCATACCTATAAAACCTGGGAACATTCTTATGAATCTTACATTAAAGCCAAATCGTATGAACCTCATAACACCAGTTCATCTATACCGCCAGCCTGACTGCACCATCTCCCAATCCAACCCCACACCAGTGTCTCACTTACCGCCATAACTATGCATTCACCACCAATGGTAACTTCATCTTCCACACAGAATATTAAAGCTGCCACTCTTAATATCCGATCAATAAGAAACAAAATTGAAATCATCCTTGACCTATTCAATGATCTAGATCTAGATTTTGTATGCCTTACAGAGACCTGGTTATCTAATAATGATACACCTATTATTTCCTCACTGAATACTGATACACACTGTTTTGTCCACCTACCTCGGGATGGTCTCCATCTCGGTGGTGGAATCGGACTACTTTATAACAAAAATATCAAACTGACTAACAACAAAGACCTGAAACAAATATATTCCGAAGCCTTATCATGCACTTTCCACCCCACTAACTCACAGCCCATTACATTTATCACAATATATAGACCACCACATCAATCTATCCCTCTCTTTATTGATGAACTGAATGAACTACTCATAACAACGAATAAGCACACTATAATTCTAGGTGATTTTAACATTCCAATATCACCTTCATCGCACTATTCCAAACTACTCAATCAAACTATAAACTCTCACAACTGCACACAATATGTTACATCATCTACTCATTCATCAGGCAATATTCTTGATCTGATCATAACACATAATACGAATACCTCCATCACAAATACATCCGTTAATAGACTTATCACAGATCATCACATTATTACATTCATTGTTAAATCTCCCAAACCTAAACGACAATCACAAACTATACATTACAGAAAATCTAACAACATAAATATTACTGATTACATGCGTGATTTTACTGACCTACTAAATACTTCCAAAGACCCTACTGACACTACCAACCTTGATATAGTTCTTCTTAAAACACTGGACAAACATGCACCCATCACAACAAAAATTATCACTAAACGTAATAATATAAAATGGTTCAACCCCACACTTTCCTTATACAAACGTAAACTCAGATCCGCTGAAAAAACATGGAGAAAGTTCAGAAGCCATGACAACTTAATTTCTTTCAGGCAACATTCCAGTGAATATAGGTTTATGATAAAGAAGGCAAAACATGATTATTACACTGACACAATTAAAGCTGCTGGAAACGACACAAAAAAACTATTCCAGATATCAAATTCTCTACTCGGTCGTATAACCCCCCGTATTCTCCCAGAGGGCACCCTATCTTCCTTACCTGCATTATTTGATATATACTTCAAAAACAAGGTACAGATAATAATCAATTCCCTTCCTCCTCTAACGCTTCCACCACTAACAACATCTATATACAAATTAGATTCCTTTACCATCCCAACTGCAACAATAATCGACAAGCTTCTTCAAGCCGTCAAGTCATCATGTAAGCTTGATCCAATACCAACAACACTACTACACAAACTATCCACTCATCTCACTCCATACTATAAAAACATAATAGACAGGTCTCTTATATCAGGTATTGTCCCCTCCTCAATGAAACATGCACATGTAACTCCAATAATAAAGAATTCATCACTAGATAAATCAGACCTATCAAACTACCGCCCCATATCAAACCTATCGTACATTTCAAAAACTCTCGAAAGAGTAGTCTGCTCCCAACTTTCAAACTACTTAGATAAACACAAATTATTAAATAAATTTCAAAGCGCCTACACTAAAAATAAAAGTACCGAAACTGCATTAACCCACATATTAAACAAAATAAGACTGTACCCAACACAATACTGCTCCATCATCATCCTACTTGACCTATCAGCTGCATTTGATACCATTAGTCACAACATCATGATTCATCGACTGGAGTATATCGGCATAACTGGTACGGCACTCGCATGGTTCTCTTCCTACCTTAGCGACCGTACCTACTCGATCTCCATCGAATCACACACAACTGACCCCAGACTTATATCACATGGAGTTCCTCAAGGCTCCGTTCTTGCTCCCATCCTCTTTAATATTTATATATCTCCCCTATTAGACATATTTGATAACTACCCTGACATTTACTTCCACACCTACGCTGACGACTTACAAATTTACTGCAACTTACCCAACCCATCAACAAACATAGCCACACTAAACAAATGTCTAGAAGACATTCGACTATGGCTCTCAACCAACTCGCTATCACTAAACACCCACAAAACACAAGCAATACTAATCAATACTACTAAAACTGTTCCAATCGTCCCACTCATTCAGATAAACAACCATAACATAAAATACTCCCCCTACGTAAAAAATCTTGGAATTACCATTGACCAATCACTGAATTTTACTCAATACACAACAGACTTATCAAAATCCATTAACCGAACACTACACACAATCAGACTAATAAGACCATCTATAACCACAGAACTATCAAAATTACTAGCAACATCCCTCATACTTCCACGACTTGACTACTGTAACTCTATACTTCATAGACTCCCCAAAAACTCACTAATACCACTCAACCGATTACTGAATTCCACTGCACGAACTGTCCACAGAATCCCCAAATACTCCAGGACTCACATAACTCCATACCTAAAATCTCTTCACTGGCTTCCCATCACACAACGTATCCAATACAAAACCTTACTTATATCCCACCAAGTCATTCATCACAATCACCCCGACTACCTAACTGACATACTAATAGAAAATAACACATCTAGAATACAACGTAAAATCAATAAATACAAATTACTTATACATAATCCAAAACACATATCACGCAAACAAGAAACAGCATTCTCAATATCTGCCCCAAAATTATGGAATAACCTCCCTTACAATATAAGAGAAATCACCTCAACCCCACTCTTTAAACGTAAATTAAAAACACACCTGTTCGAAATCGCATATAAATAACCCACGAAAACACGGCCGAAAACTCACACGATGTTGATGGCAGTGTATAAACCATTAGGTTACAAGGTTACAAGATATTGTAGCATTTATATTATTATTTATTATATCATTATAAACAAAACACTTATATAAATCATTATTCAATAACATAATATATATATATATATATATATATATATATCTATAGGGTTCATTTGTATGCGCTATTTGTATTGTATTCAATATATATATTTGAGATTTCAATAAATAAATATTATATATATTATAAATTATTATAAAATTCTAAATTTGTATTACTAAGATTACAAATAACACCTACACGCTAGCACCGCTATGAGTCATAGCTATGAGTCAGAGCTATGAGTCAGAGCTATGAGTCAGTGTCATGAGTCATAGCTATGAGTCAGTGCTATGAGTCAGAGCTATGAGTCAGTGTCATGAGTCATAGTTATGAGTCATAGTTATGAGTCATAGCTATGAGTCATAGCTATGAGTCAGTGCTATGTCACACACATCCCCATCCCTGTAGCTGACGACCAGTGTTCAACTGGTTACGCTAACACAACGCTAACACAACCCTAACGTCTATACTGAGCGTGATCAACGGAGGGAGTCTGTGTATTAAGTCGCTTCACTAGATCTCTGATGACAGCGGGGAAAGCCTTCAGGATAGCCTGAGACCAGCGGAATGGAGTGCTTGTGTCTATGCTCTTTATCAACTCTTCTATCCATACTGACGATCCTAGAGGGGCAGGGGGGTGGGGGGGGGTAATGGGGCGGGGGGTGGGGTGGTAATAAGGTTATGATAACTGGCTAATAAAATATAATAGACCACTAAGCCTCGTTATTGTTATTTTGGTGGAGTCCTTTCATCCCATTCAGGAACTTAGATGAAGTTTTCACTTATAAACATACATGGCTCTAATGTACCTTGGAAGCCGCTTATGCTGCTCATGTTAAGGCATCCATGATTTTAACGAGAGCCAATCATTTATGTATACACAATTATATAAGATCACTTCTATATTAGGGTGTTCACATCAATTCCGTTTTACGTGAAACCGTACAGAAAATGAAAAAACTAAATTCGAAAATATACATATATACATATAAAAATAAAATATAATTTATTAATATAAATATAATAGTTAATCTAACCGGTTAATCTAATGACTTATTCGATAATATTAATATTATTTTATTATATAGATATTATATTAATAATAAAATAAGTAAAATAATCTATATAATACTATTACATTAATAAGTTAATAGAATTACATATTTTATAAATTTATAATTTTTGTTATAAAATTATAAAATTATAAATATAATTATATATATTAGTTAATAATATACACTGATGAATTATTCGATAATATTTATATTATTTTATTATCTGGATATTATATAATTATTAAAATTAGTAAAAAATATCTAATTATATCAATAAATATATCGTTAATCCAATGACATTTATTATAAATATATAATTTTTTTTATAAATTTATAAAATTATAATATAATTAAATGTATTAGTTAATATTATACACACATATACATAATGTATATATATATATATATATTACTATAATATGTTAGTATAATAGTGTATATATGTCATTGACCCAATACAAGTCAATGATATATGTATATATATAATCAAAGTTTCAATACTATTAGATATAAATATTATATTTACAACTATGAAATCATATTTGTAAATATAATATTTAAATTTTCTGTAAATGAATCATGAAAATGCATTTTCTGTACGGATTTCACGTCACGTAAGGAAAACGGAATTGATGTGAACGCTCTATAAGACTCTTTAAAACCTATTTTAATGGTCCGGACGAGGCTCGAACCCGCGTCCTACTGCTTGTGTGTCTAACGCCTTAGCCAATTGGCTGAGTTAACTGAGCCACGCGGGCAGTCAACAATAGAAGCAACTACTAACCACTATCAGGCTTATGTCCTTTACTGGAACATGAGTCGAGACCTGTGATGTGCACACTCCTCGCTAACGTCAATATCAGAATCTGAGGTGAGTGGTGATGTCATAGTGATGATGTCATAGTGATGATGTAATAGTGGTGATGTCATAGTGATGATGTAATAGTAATGATGGCATAGTGATGATGTAATAGTGATGATGCAATAGTAATGATGTCATAGTGATGATGCAATAGTGTTAGCGATGATGCAATCGTGTGATAGATGAGATCATACAATACAATAAAGGAAGGAAAGTAGTAACAACAGAATCAAGGTATCACTGCTATGTTTTACATCAACTCCTCTTCTCAATATGTTATTAAAGAACAAGTCTTTGTATCCAAGTTTATTAGGTATACATCTCAAATTGTAATTCTAATTAGAATGTACCCCAAGTACCCCAAAAGAAGCACTTATATTGTATAATTTATGCATTACTTTTTATATTCAATATTGTTAATAAATAATACATTCAAATTATTTGTATAGTTATGTATCATTAATAATTATAAAAAATGTTATAGATATATAATTTATTATATAAATAATAATTATAATTAATAAAATGATTTGTTATATATATGAAATATTATTAGGTATTATTTTAATCCAAAATGAGGTTTGTTGATATAATTCAAGTATCATAAGTAAATTCACATGTTACAATATAGAGTGACATCACTTGGGTATACATGTTAGTCACATAATAGTCACATGTTAGTCACATGATAGTCACATGTTAATAAGTGTCCAAGCACCTTCACTAATGTAATTTGTGGATTGAATGACAATTTATATTTATATTTATTTAGGTATGTTTATAATTTTTTTTAAATATATGTTTACGATATGTTATCTTAGTATACTAATACTATAGTACATACTATCAGGGTTGGCGGTTTTTTTGGTTTTTTTGGTTTTTTTATAATTAAATGTTAAGATTATTAATTATAAAATATTATATATACCTAGATCGATTATTAAATGTCTGTGCAAAACATACATATATAGAGTAAGTATAAAATATACAACACTAATGAATATTATTTATATATATTAATTATATATATATATATATTATTAAATTTTCAATAATATATTATTAATATTAAATGTTAATAAAATTATTTTATTAAAATATATTTATTATAAAAATAAAGTAAAATATAATAAAAAAAATAGTTACAAATTGTAACAAAATAATAATTAAAAAAAATAACAATACAGTAATTAGAAATATAATCAATATAATTCTCACAATAAAATAACAAGTTACAAATTGTAACAATATAATAATTTAAAAAATAATAATAATAATAATTAGATGATTTCTAATAGAAATATAATCAATTTAATTCTCGAAAATAAAAAAACAAGTTTTGCAGCCTTATCATTGCCTAATCGATTCCTTATTTTTGATTGAACGCTTTTATAATGTTAAAAAAACCAAAAAAACCAAATGAACCAAAAAAACCAAAAAAACCGTTAAAAAAACCGACCAACCCTGCATACTATACTATAGAACATACTATACTATAGTATACTATAATATATATAGTATATAATAATTAAATAGTTATCGTATTACTTAGAATATAATCTATGTGATGGTTGTATCAATGTGAATGTGAATATAAGGGGCGGGTCGACTATAGTGGGAGTGTCCTAGATAAGACACACCCACTATTCACTATCGTAATAACCATATTCAATTCTTCGCTGTCCTTCGATATGTACTGTATGCTCTTCAGATCAAATACTTTATAGAATTGAGGCTGTACCTCCCAGCTGCCTAGGCCCATTATTAGGTGTAAGGCTGTGCTCTCTATGCATAGTTGTAGCTGGTTCTGATTTGACTGTGGTAGTAGTAGTAGTCAGGGTAGTAGTAGTAGTGGTAGTCAGGGTAGTAGTAGTCAAGGTAGTAGTAGTAGTAGTAGTAGTAGTAATAGTAGTAGTAGTAGTAGTAGTAGTAGTAGTAGTAGTAGTAGTAGTAGTAGTAGTAGTAGTAGTAGTAGTAGTAGTAGTAGTAGTAGTAGTAGTAGTCAAGGTAGTAGTAGTCAGGGTAGTAGTAGTAGTAGTAGTAGTAGTCAGGGTAGTAGTACTAACACTAGGTATAGAGGTGAGGTTGTGAAGATGGCTGAGAAGCTGAACGCGATAGTGAGGCTGGATGTGATGCAGACGATGCCGGAACATCTCAAGGAGGGTGTGCAGAATACCCCATGCCGTGTGGGCAAACACTATCGGTAGTAGCTGACCGATGAAACCTGCGCGGAGGTCAGAGGTTAGGGGTCGTAGAGGTCGAGTTATTATTATAGCTTTATCTCACGTAATAAATATGGTTCATACTTTTTTAAGGTAATCTTTAAATAATTCATTAAGTTAAATAATGCAATATCTTTAGGTGGAAAAAGCATATCAGTATTATTATAAACTGATGAAATGAAACAAACATAATTTTTCTAATAAATATTATTATTATTATTATTAATAATATTTATATTTGATTTATTTACTAGGTGATTATAAAATATTAGAATTCATACGTAGAATGATGAATAGATAAGACTTGTCACTATCTTCCATTAACATTAGAATATCATATTATTATATAATATGCATTTAGATAGTTCAGTATAAGAATGATGACAGATGAGAATTCAAGATATAAACGGAATAAATCAATACATGCGCATGGAAACCTTTAATTCCCAATGACTCAATCTCCATGTACACCAGCAGTCGGGAATAGGTTTCAATTAAAGCTGGTGCTAGGGCAAGATTCCTCTGTATCTGTAGAACATGAGTCACTGAGGTTACAGTGAGTCATCACAATGTTTACATTATCGGGTGATTACCATGGCAATGATGAATAATAGTTTGTATATGATGATTTTAATACTAATTTAATTATATAATTCTTAGTGTGATAATAATAAATACAGTAAAATAATACAAGTAATAATTACTACGGACAAGTGTATATATATTTGAAGTTCAGATATTGTGAACAAGGAGGTAATTCTTTAGTTTGTGAGTTGTAGAGATAATTAGTGTGTCACTTTCACTTGAAGCTTGACATAAGATTAAGTATTGATTAACTAGACTACATGTATCTAGGCACTCTATAGACACACGCTGATATCAGCTACATCACCTAGTGATTAATACCTTGAAGTATATCTTTATTTTATGTAGTTTTTATCATTAATAAAAATGAAGTTTTAAAATTCGAATTTTAATTTATTGATGAATAAAATATGCAATTATGAAGGTGAGTTTGACATTTTTTAATTATTTATTGTCATTTATTTTTGTCATGAAAATATGACTCTTTGGAATAACTTCCAATATCGGATAATGAACTAACTGGATAATGTAAAGTAAAACGGTAAAAGGAGTAATCAAACATAAAAAAGCAAGTTTTAATCATTTTAAATTAATTTCAAGTGATTTTCCTCCATGCTAATACATGTATGAATATTAGAGATGTGAACTCATGTGTATGACCTGATAGACAGTACAAGTTGTACAGTACAAGTTGTACAGTACAAGTTGTACAAGTGTAGTGTTTTATCTCCCTGAAATATAAATACAAATTTAATTTTCCAATATCAAAAATATGTATTTTTTTTAAAAACTACAAAATGTATATGAACTCAAATTAATATTAAAATTAAATAATTTTAAATAATTTATCGAATATGATCTTTTCTCAAATTCAACTTAATTGGTATACAATCAACTAAATTATAATTAAATATGTTATCTAAAATCAATCAAGTGTTGTTGTATGTTAAAAATTAAACAAGAATATGAATAATATTTACTTTAATATAATAAGTATTATTAAGGCCCTGTCGCAGTGTATAAATGGTTAAATATCATAAAAAAAATATAATATTATTCCATAAAACTATCATTTACTGTTAAATTTAGTATCTATGAAAAATTTGCATCCAAAAACGATCTCTAAATCTCATAAAAACATATTTTTATGACCCTACTATATTTAAAAAAATGTAAATTATAATAAAATATAATAAAATCTAACATTTTTATATAATATGAATATAGTAATATTTATTATAGTACATTATTATATAGATACTATTATATATTATACACATCATTATAGTCATTTATAAATGTAATGTGACAGATAATAAATAAGTTTATAAAAGTTGAGAAATAATTATTACAAATATTATGCTATGAAATTTCAAACGCATATTACTCAGTGATCAATATTTTCACATTAGGTGTGTATGCATTCGTTGCTCTACAGGAAAATCTATTAGATATGTTTTAATAATTTGTATTGCTTTATAGAAAATATATTTATATGGATATCATTACAGTTGAATATTATAAAAATAATATTTCAAATAGTTTCATAAGTTGATTTATAAATAATAATTTAAAAAAAATATATATATTATTAGATATATGTATATATATATATATAATGATATATATATATATTATGAATGTTCTATTGTAATACTGTTGTACTATATAATGTGTATACTATATAAAAAAAAGTGACTCAATACAGATAATAGTTCTATTGTGACAAGTATTCTGAATAGACATGAATTTTCCTATTTCTATATACATTGTATTTAGAAAACATCTGGTAAATGTGGTCAGGGTATACACTGTGATAGGGCCTTAAGTAGCCTTAAGTACTGAATTTTGTTAGAAATTATCTTAGTTTCTCAAATACAAATAATCATAATGAAATGCCAGCTAAGGAGCCTGTCATTAATAACCGAATCCACAGAAGTCTTATTACCACCACCAGCTGCTGAGTTGGTGGCTGCTGCGTTCTTATTCTTACTTTGTCTGATCACATGACGTACTATCTCATGTATCAGGCTCATCTTAGTGTGCACAGACATCGAGTCTAGCATAGGCATAGGCATCGGTAGTACTGGGTGAGAGGATTCTATACCATTGGGTAGCATAGTGGTCTGTGTGTGGGCAGTAGTAGTGGTTAGCATAGTGGTCTGTGTGGGGGCAGTAGTAGTAGTTAGTATAGTGGTCTGTGTGTGGGCAGTAGTAGTGGGTAGCATAGTGGTCTGTGTGTGGGCAGTAGTAGTGGTTAGCATAGTGGTATGTGTGTGGGCAGTAGTAGTAG
>OZ025239.1:695873-845873 GCA_964019155.1 Osedax fenrisi
CAATGATGATAAGAGAGATCAGCTGATCTTCGAGGGTGCTGCAGCGTTGCTTGTTGTTCTTGCTGAGACTCAGCATCGCGCAAACCATGTCCCTATTGTACGGTTGCTCGAGGACATAACATAGTAGACGCTTCTGGGGCTCGTGCAGTTCCTACCGGGGGGCGAGGGTAAAGCTATATTTAGTGAACATTTAAGTTGACAATTATTGTGCACCTTTTAGCATTAAGGAGGTGATGATTTAATGTGAATTTTGAAACTTAAATGTATAAATTGATATGTGATATTAGGAGAATTTAGGGGAGACTAGAAAATAATAATAAAAATAATAATAATATTACTGGGTGAGATATTTTTTGAATCAATTTTTTATTATTAATTTATACAAATTTATCAATTCAAAAATTCAACTAAAAATATATATTTAAAATAAATACAATGCTACTAAATAATATATTTGTATAGCAGTTATATTTAAGATATTATGTTGTTATGTAGTAGAATGAAAACAGCCTGTAATGAATGTCTGAACACACTGGTGTGGCACACGTGCTGGAGCCCTTCACTCCGATTGCGTGATAAACCTGACTATAGTTCAATGGACCGGACAGATTGAACTGTAGGTTCTTAGAGTTCAGCTGCCAGATTGGGGAAGACGAACTAGAGTGACCTACTACCGGCATCAGATATGACCTTCCTGTAAAGGTCATCATAAGGAACATGTTAGTGGTGAAGGTTATCATAGGGAAAATGTTAGTTTTCAAGGTTATCAAGCTTCTCGCAGTCTCTCACAGTAATGTACAGTGTATACCATTACACACCCACCCACACACACACACACCCACCCACACACCCACCCACACACACACCCACCCACACACACACACCCACCCACACACACCCACCCACACACACTCACACACACACACACACACACACCCACCCACACACACCCACCCACACACACACACACCCACCCACACACACACCCACCCACACACACACACCCACCCACACACACCCACCCACCCACACACACACCCACCCACACACACACACCCACCCACACACACCCACCCACACACACACACACACACACACACTCGCACACACACATACTCACATACATGAATACACAAACCTGCCACGGTAACCATCTGAGCTGCTTTCCTGAACGAATGCACAAAGTTTGACAGCAATTGTCCGAATCTCTATTGATATCAAGGTAAAACGGTCAAACAAAAGAGTAGCGAATCTATGGCCTACATATGTGTCTATCAACATACATTACACCATTAATAGTGTAGCTGACGAGCTGGACATGTGTCCTACTGGACATGTGTCCTACTAGACAGGTGTCATACTGGACATGTAGTCAGGGCACTGGCGGACAATTGTGCTTATAGCAATTTAGGAATTTATAAATACTATACTAAGTTATTAAATTAATTAATTCATAAGATATTTATATATAAATATATTTGTTATTATGGTATTGTATTAAATAAATAAATAAAAGTGACTAATGGAAGTTAGTTTAAAAAGTATTGATTGCAGTATATTATTAATAGAGGGGATGCATATATATATATATATATATATATATATATATATATATATATAAATAGTTATTAATTCATTGATAAGAATAGTGATAAGAGATATGACAATGTATACTAGAACACACAATGATTGACAGGTCTATAATGCGGTTACTTACCCAATGAGGCCAAGGGTGAAGTTTGTGATCTTCGACCTTGTTGATTTCATTAACGGCCAGATAACTTGGCAACATGCAAACATTTCTGTCCAATAGGTGTTCTACAATCTGTGCAGTGTTAGGGCGTAGGGTTATAGATAGTGAGGGGTTATAGATAGTGTGGGGTTATAGATAGTGTGGGGTTATAGATAGTGGGGGGGTTATACAATGTAAGGGGGTTATAGATAGTGTGGGGTTATAGATAGTGTGGGGTTATAGATAGTGTGGGGTTATAGATAGTGTGGGGTTATAGATAGTGGGGGGGTTATACAATGTAAGGGGGTTATAGATAGTGTGGGGTTATAGATAGTGTGGGGTTATAGATAGTGGGGGGTTATAGATAGTGGGGGGGTTATACAATGTAAGGGGGTTATAGATAGTGTGGGGTTATAGATAGTGTGGGGTTATAGATAGTGGGGGGTTATAGATAGTGGGGGGTTATAGATAGTGTGGGGTTATACAATGTAAAGGGGTTATAGATAGTGAAGGGTTATGCAATGTAAGGGGTTATAGATAGTGAGGGGTTATACAATGTAAGGGGGTTATAGATAGTGAGGGGTTATACAATGTAAGGGGTTATAGATAGTGAGGGGTTATAGATAGTGTGGGCTAACCATTAATTATCTACTCTACACTTGCAATCGTAGTAATGTATATTCACACTTAAATCAAGGAAAAGGATTTGAAAGTTCTTGAGAACTTGAAAGGATTTTAATGTACAGAACACAAATATAGTGTGTGTAGTGTAGAGTGTATATGTTGTGTGTGTAGAGTGGGTTTTACATGCGTTTCATATTGAGAAGTACTGAGCAATGAGCACAACAAAATAAATGTTGAGGAATGATGAAATATGAATTTCAATGACATCGAACCAGGTTGATTATTCAGTGAATAAGAAGTGAAGTTAGAGTTTTTTAATAAATTTCGCTAGTTAATTATTAATCGTAATGATTACATGCTATGTCCCCTCGTCTCACTCTCTGTATCTAACGGGGGTACCTTGTAGACAATCTCTATAACTTAGTGTACTACCTTGTAGACAATCTCTACCACTTAGTGTACATACCTTGTAGACAATCTCTACCACTTAGTGTACTACCTTGTAGACAATCTCTATAACTTAGTGTACATACCTTGTAGACAATCTCTACCACTTAGTGTACATACCTTGTAGACAATCTCTATAACTTAGTGTACATACCTTGTAGACAATCTCTACCACTTAGTGTACATACCTTGTAGACAATCTCTATAACTTAGTGTACATACCTTGTAGACAATCTCTATCATGTCATTGTTGTAGTGGCTGTTATCATTCAGAGTCTGGACCTTGGTCAGTATCAGTAGAAGTAGGTCACGGCATCCCTACATAGGGTGAGGAGGAGGGTGAGAGGGTGTTATAAAGAGGGCTCAATACCAGTTGTAGGTCTTTGTTTAAAGGGAAGACGTGCTATTTATTGTCTTTGTATGTAAACTATCTAAAGAAAGTAATATTTAAAAAGGTGATTTTTAAATTTATTTATATTATTTATATAAATTGATCATAAGTTATCCATATAATTTGTTATACCTATTTATTTATATAAAGTATGCATATACATATAGAAAATACACAAATATAATAAAAAAATGGAATATTTGTATACATATACTTAGCCTAAGTAACTTAGGAAATGTATAATTCATATATAATACATTTATTGATGTATGTGTGTGTGTGTATGTGTGTATATGTGTGTGCATATGTATGTGTATGTGTGTGTATGTGTGTATGTATGTTGTTGTTGTTGTTGTTTAAGTATTTATTTAAGCAAATCATTAATAATTATAATTCTATAATGTGGATCTAACAATATATATCAGATATAGATAAAAATAGCGAATGTATACATTATATATATATATATAATTCGCACGATAATATTACGAATAAACGAACATCAATGTTGGGCGATAAGACATTTTTTTAATTTCTTTTTAAAGATATTAATTGATAGATTTTTATTTCTAGTGTTTTGTTTATTCTGTTTCGTAAATTATAGGGTAAGTTATAAGTAATAGTCTTTTTAAGTATTGTAAGTATTTTGTAGTTGATAGAGTCTTCAGTGTTTAGCCAGTTAAGTTGTTTACGTAAGTCAGTAATGCTAGTTGTATAGTCAGTCTTCTGTAGTCGGTATATATTTCTAATTGAGCGGTTAATTATTTTGTCTAGTTTGTATATTTTCAGTTTTTCAGAGTGTGTGTGTGTGTGTGTTAGTGTGTGTGTATGTGTGTGTGTGTGTGTGTGTGTGTGTATATCATGAATTACGTTTTATTTAAGTGAATGTGTTGTATAGAAAAATGTAAGTTAGTTTGTCATTTTATATCATTATTTACTAGTTACAATATTACGAGTTACATTTCACGCGGAAATATAATTAAACTTCATTTGATATATTATATTTCTCGTATTTAAAATATGTGAGAGAAGAATAACATTTAATATTGGATACAATTAGAAGAGTTTAGAAGTGAATATTTTATCTAAATTAATTTTATTATAGAAAAAAACGTCTTATAATAAATGATTTTTATTATTGTTATATTTATTATTTATTATTAATATTATCAAATTTATTTTTGTATATAACCATGTAAAATGTAGAAGCAGAGCTTATCGAGACAATTACCATTATCATTATGACAAGTCCCAAAAAGTACAATTAAAATTGGAATAATAATTCCATAACAAAAGAATAAACTAATATAACATTAAGTTATATCTAAGTTGACTTACTGTTTACGCTAAATCTAATTCAAAATTAAACCACACATAAATCATTGAATTACCTATCTATGATATATACCACTATCCACCCACACTACTACCCATACCGGTATGCTCACCCTAACCACTGACCCCTACGACCTTGAAAACTAACTTTATAGTCTACTCCGTCTATTATATTGCGAACAAAAGTGAAAGTTTTGCACCACTTCACTGAGTGCTGCCACTTTAGGTTTGAGTTGTTCACTAGGGCATCGCATACGAACCTGTGTGGGGGGGTTGTGGGAGGGTGGGGGGGTGTGGGGGTAAGGTGGGGGGTATGGGGGTGTGGTAAAGCTGATGCCACACTCACAAATATTCATGTGGTTTTTCACGAGCGAATATTTGATTATGAAAATTATGAACATTGTGTATATACGCTAACAGATAAAACATAATCTTAAGTGACTTTCATTTAGAGAGTATGCTAGCACCGCGTTTACTATGCTTAGCACAAACAACTTTATTGATAGGTAAGCATGGATATCTAAACAATCTTTTGAAACGTTGAGCGATACCGAGCCAAGTCAGAACAGCATCCGATGTTCTATTAAACGGAGGTAACTACTAGAAGCGTATTCAGTTCTCATGTCTTCTCCCCAGTTGATCCTCGTACATGATCTACTATAATACCACATGATCTACGCAAGATCCAATATTGTTTTAAAATTAAATTAAAAACTACTTAAACAATATATAATACATTTTTATTCTTATATGATTTATTACTATATTATAACTTATTTTTATTAACTACTATTTTTAAATTCATTCATTTATTTATATGTATTTGTTCTTTGCGTTATACACCAGCCCGGTATTACCAGGGCTTCCGCTGTATTCGCTGTTTTAAATAAACTAATTCAAATATTGTTAATAATGTATGCATCGGGAACATTATAATTAGAATTTCGTTGTAAACTATAATACAATTAAGTAAATGGTTAATTCACTATTATTATTAATAATAGTAGAGTTTTTGGAGATTTCGGAATTTAAATCATTTATAATCATATAGCTCAAGTTTTAAATAAATTATTCCGTAATTTTCTCAATATCTCTCCATTATCATATATTCATAAGTCAAATATCAAATATGATGTACTTATACCATCGATATAAAGAAAGTGGATAAGCAATTGACGCACGCAATACATGTTAAATATAGATACATGAAAGGCACTTTTATCGATAAATTAACAAAATGGTATCAGTGATTTTGATTTGATATTAGTCATATTATATATGTCAAATATTAAAACAGTAGGCTTTTTGTCGAAATAGATTAAAGTGACTTCTATCTATATCAATGGATTTAGATTATAAATATCAATAAAATAGTATGATATCTTCAATTTAAATACACATTAAAATTACAAAATTACAAGGAATGTTGATATGATGTATTTTAAATATATAACTTTATTTTTAGTATAGGTACTACATTAAAATTGGTAGTGATTATCAATATATATATGTATAAATAAAAAGTAGTGGGCCATATAGTGGGTTTCGACTGCAGCGCCCATAGCGGATAGTGCCATACACTACATTAAATTGCTTATCCACTTTCTCACAATATCGATGACTGATACATGTGTAGGAGCCAGCGTGGTAGTAGAGTGGGAGCCAGCATTATACGAACACTCGAGGGATGACATTCTTGTAGATCACTTTCTCAAGCAAGTCTAGTAGTTCATCAGCCACGGTTATGTTACTCTGAGCGTGGTAGCAGTCGATGTAGGTAGTCAGGGCAGTGGTCATAGGCTCAGGCTGGGGGAAGGGGGATAGGTTAGAGGTGAGGGGTGAGGTGAGAGGGGTAGGTTAATAGTGGGGTAGGACTGTTACTCTGAGCGTGGTAGCAGTCGATGTGGGTAGTCAGGGAAGTGGTCATATGTTCTGGCTGTGGGTTGATGTGTAGGCAAACACACTCTTATACATATTCAAACATGACAGATGTGTACATGACAGATGTGTACATGACATATGTGTACTTGACAGATGTGTACTTGACAGATGTGTACTTGACATTTGTGTACATGACAGATGTGACATGACAGATGTGTACATGACAGATGTGTACTTGACAGATGTGTACTTGACAGATGTGTACTTGACATTTGTGTACATGACAGATGTGACATGACAGATGTGTACATGACAGATGTGTACATGACATATGTGTACTTGACAGATGTGACATGACAGATGTGTACATGACAGATGTGTACATGACATATGTGTACTTGACAGATGTGTACTTGACATTTGTGTACATGACAGATGTGTACATGACAGATGTGTACATGACAGATGTGTACATGACAGATGTATACATGACAGATGTGTACATGACAGATGTGTACATGACAGATGTGTACATGATAGATATCTACATGACAGATGTCTACCTGACAGATGGATTACTGACTTACCATCGCTACTTCCGACCAGAACTTTGTGAATGTGTTCAGCATATCTCGTCTTCTCTCGTGTAATATGTACGGGGCGAATGATGACGCAAAACATTCCACTTCCTGTCAATCCATAACATCAATTATACATATATTTAATATATTATATTATGAGTCATCATTTATGACCTATAGATAATATAATGATTTAATAATGAGACTCGATGAGTAAAACAGTATCTTCTCATCGGTAACAATATTATATATTTCTTATATTTTTTAGAAAGATTACTCACTACACTTTATATGATATTTTAAATATGCATTGATTTTATTAATGAATTATATTGACAATATTTCAAGTAACTAAATCACTGTATATAATAGAGTGAGATAGATAGATAGATAGGGAGATAAATATACATTAATACACAACATAACAACATTAATTACACAATACATTTCCTTTTTATTTAAATCCGTAATCTATTAAAATAATAGTTTACGTAATAAATGTATATTAATATGAATATTCGATATATAATAAAAACGGTATCCAGTGATCTCATGGGGAGTGATTTCGTGTGGTTTGATGATTTCATGCGAAGTGTAAATTCTACCATTTATATATAATTAATTACATTAATACATATTATCATTGCGCATGAAACACAAACCAATGTGCACTAAATCATTTCGCACGAGATCACCAAACCACACTAACTCACTTCACACGGTATTCATAACAATCATACACATAAGTTCCCTATTTAAATTATCATAATTAAGAATATCTCAGGAGCAATAGTATACGAATAGAATAAAGTAGTATTTAATTATTATATTTAAAATAATAGTTAACATATTTAAAATATGCTATTAAGGTTAGTTATTCACTATATAATAAATAAACAATTCACATTTTATAGACTTTTATTATCTTACAGATGAACTGATAAATTAATGAATTAATGACACGGTATTATTAATTAAACTTTTTAATATAAGATAAATCATAACATATTAAAGGTCGTAAAAAACTAGTTATTATATGCAACCACCTTAAAACATATATTTAATATAATAATAATAATAATAATAATTTAATAAATACTATTTACATCTTATAATAACACTAATAACATAACTTAAGTAATACTTTTATTTAATTAATAAAGACTTTATTAAAGTAAATATTATAATTAACTTATAATTTCAATTTACATATAAATGATATGATGATATATAATTGATCTGGATTCATAAAAATTAAGCAAATATATATAATAACTATTATTATAATAAAATCTCATTTGATAGTAGTAAATTATAATAATTATAATTATAATAATATAAATTATAATTAATATAAACGAAATGTTAATAATATATTGGTTATCGGTCTATTTAAATTCTCTATATGTATATATAAATATATATATATATATATATATATATATATATATATATATTGTGCATCTATATTTAACAAGAATTGTATTTGTATATAATGATTGTTCAGTAATTTATTATTAATAATAAATTTTATTTTGATTTTATTAAATATTATTATAATAATTATAAACTAAGTAAATCTATATTTTATGCACCGTAGTTTGCCGAACTAGTTCAATTAATTTTTCATTTAGAGCATCCATATTATATATTATAATATATAATATTCGATGTTATCATAAGTAATGCATATAATTAGTGCAATGTTATTTTAATCAATATTTTTTATAATATATACATTCTCGGGAATACAAATTTAAATTTTTAAATAAAGAAAATAACAAAATCCAAGATAATAAATAATGTATTCAAAATATAATATTACAATTAATTATTTAATAGTATAATTATATTATAATTACATTATATACATATATATAATTAAGTATATTTATTATTATATTAAATATTTCATTTTAAATATAAAATCTATAAGCATATATTTGATCTAGTTACATGTTTATACCCATGTTTCTCTATGTTTCCTAACAACTATCAAAACATTAACTGCCATATAAACTTTTGATTCATCTTGTTTAATAATTCCAATAAATTTATAAATGTTTTATATTTATTTACTCAGATGATCATTAATTTATATATATAGTTGCATATTTTGAAGATTCTTCAAAACATCTTATAAAATGGTTATCTTATAATATACATAATATTAAAATTAATAATATTATTAATTCAAATATTTATTTAATAAATTATAATAATTATTATTATAATTTTATTAGGAGCATATTACATATATATATATGATATTTACGCCTGTGCCGATCTAAATATTATAAATAATTTATGTTGGTGTATGTTTACAAGTTGGATTTTAAATTAATATATATGTATATATAATTAATTAATAATTAAGGGGAATACGGACGATAGGCAAAAATGAAATAACTATAAATAGCAAAGTTCACGCGTAAGACGTGCGTCGCGATAATTAATTCTACGCTATAGTTCACATGAAAATGAATCTAAATGAGAAACATGTAAATATTGAATAATGCATTTATAAAAATACGAGTAACATCCTATTTTCGGAATGATATTTTTGGGTTGTTTGATTTATTTGGTTTAGTTTTATTCTTCTATTTTTTTAGCTGCATTATATCCCGAAGTGAACTTATAAAAAGTTATTAGTAACTACAAATAATGTATTCGCGCAACGCACGCATTATATTTAATATAATATTTAATATTATATTATATTATATTTAATATTATAATAGTTATTAGAATTATATATATATATATATATATTATATATAATAATTATATTAAATATATTCAATATTATATTGAATATATTATTGACAGGTTTATAGTCTAAAGCCTTATATGGTCTAAAGCCTTATATGGTCTAAAGCCTTATATGGTCTAAAGTAATGCAAAGTAGTAAACAGCGTTTAATTCGCCTCAAGTAAATTATTGACTTATGTAAATCTTGTAATCATTATTTTGACAACTAGTCATTTTTATTTATCATAATCGTAATATAGTTCTTTAGCTCCTCCCATATATATATCTAGCAATCCCGCACTCTCCCAACCACCCACCTAATTCAACTAGCTAATATTTAAATCTGTGCCGGTACATCATACTATTCTTTAATACTAATTATACTAATTATTTAGTATAGAAAAACAATATATTAATTAATTATCAGAAAAGAATTATGAAAAGAAACTCTATGTAATACACGTAATACATATAAATTAACCAATTTACATTTTACACAACTATAATAATTTTAATTAAATTAATGAAAGATAATTTATTAAAATATATCGTAAAACAACGCCGTTATTAGCGCTACAATTAGCGTAATCCAAGTGATATTAATATCAGCGTAATCTCTCCTGCGGTTTCAGTCTCACATCGCCAACCTACAAATCAAGAAGATCCGCGATGAGCAGGCGTTCCGAGACCGCTTCGACCAGAACCGTCGCGACCTTCAGTTTGCGAGTATCCTGAACGCCAACGTTGACAGCGAGATGCGAGCCGACGAGAAACGCAACCTCCGTCTGCTGACGATAGAGGCTCAGGAACGCTCCATGAATGATATGATCAATAAGGTAACACTACACTTGTGTTTAGAACAATGATTACGATGGTACTATAGTAACTCTATAGCTATGTCAATTATGTGGGCGGATTTCATTCGTAATTTATTGAAGTATTATACGATTATCAGTATCGTCCTATTGTTTTCACTTGAAATATAACTCCACTCTAACATTACAGTACTAGTAATTCAATTTGCTCTTTTTTATTAGTAAAAAATATTTAATTCCTTCTTAAAATAAATATGTATAATATTTCCAATTTCGTTATCTAATGATCCTTAAATTTATAAATTTATTTTATATATTATTAATAATAATAATAATAGATTTATTGAATTTAAATATTAATATCACTCAATGGTTTTCACAAAAAAACAATTGGTTTCCACGATATTATCGTCTCATAATCACGTATTAATATCAAAGATTATAGAGCGGAATACCGTCGTAACTAATGCGTTTCGCTCGCTCGCAGAGGGATCGAGACAATGGCATACGTAAGGAAGAAGAAGCTCAAGAGATCCGTATCGCAGAGGAGATGCAGAAACTTAAACTCGAGAAACTCAAGGACGACAAGCTTCGCCAACACATCCGAGAAACTAGGTAGATCACCGCATTACCTGTTATTGATATGACACCCCCGTAATCGTGTTATATGGAATGGTACATTATTATTTATTATGTTTTATACTCGCACTATGATGTACAACAATAGATGACACACAAAATCAATATACTATATATATATATATATTGATAAAACTGCCTGGTTGGCTGAGGCATCAGACACACGGGAAGTAGGGTTTGAGTTCAAACCCCATCCGCTCCCATAAAACATGTCTTAAAATAATATATAGAAGTAATCTTATATAATTGCATATACAAAAATGATTGTGTCTTGTTAAAATCACGGATGCCTTAACATGAGAGCGGGTTCGTCGGAACATTAGAGACATTTGTTTAAAGAGAAAAGTTCATCTAATCTCTTTGATGGGATGAAATACCTCTTCAAAAATAACAATAATATATACACATATTATTTGTGAGATATATTTATTATAGATTGTAAATATATAAGAAATGATCGATGATATGATTTCAGCGTTGAGCTGCGAGAACTCGAAGGTAAACTCAGAGCTGGGTACACACAGAAAGAAAGAATGGCTCAACTCGCCGAAAAGGAAGCCCTCAAATTCGACGAAACGGTTTAATTCACGCGCTCATGAACATTTAATAAATCGTAAATTAATTTTAGTTAATATAGTTAATTCATTGGTTTTTTTATTATAATTTTGTATACGAGAAAATCAGTAAGTAAAATACCGTACTAGAATGCATCACTCGCTATACTACACGCATCACTTGCTATACTGCACACCACTACATGCTCCCCATGCATTACACCCCATGCATCACACCCCATGCATTACACCCCATGCAACTACTCCTACAGTCGCGGGATGCGGAGATCTACAAACGCATGCAGGAAGAGAGCAAGCAGTCCGAAGTGCTGAAGACGCAGATGAACAAACTTAAGTATGAGGAGAATGTCAGATATCAACAAGAGCTGGAACGTCAACTTGAGGTACAGCCATGCTATGATCACCATTAGTAGAGCTATCCGCTATGATCACAATTAGTAATAGTATACTTTATTTAGTTACAAAAATCTAATTTTATATAAATTGTTCGGAAGTGATATATAAAGTTATGGCGACATCCATAATACAAAATAAAATTAAATAATAAAAATTAATTGTTTTGAAATGTGTAGAGTGTATTAAAGTGCAGTTCATAAAATTAGTCCAGTTCAAATAAGTATCTATGTAGTTATTTTTAAATGTGTAAGTGTATGTGTGTGTGTGTGTGTGTGGGTGATTAGCTATCTTGTTGTATCCCTATTTCTATTATACATAATAATTATTATTTATATAAGTTTTATTTTAGTATAGTTTATAATAAATAAATACGAATACAAATATGATGATGCATCTTATTGCTTCTAAAGGTTTACAAATAATAAACACTAATTATTTATATTGTTCTTGCCCATTTGAATATTTATATTATGTTATACTATTATATTAATATAGTTAATATTATATTAAATATGTATATTTAATGTACAATACTATTACTTGTATTCAAGTCATGCATGAGTGATTTCATGTTTACATATTAACAGTAATGTATAAAGTAGCTCACTACACCAGCCATGATGCGTTTGTGACGCGTTGAGAAATATGTGCCATTAGTTTATTTGCTTTCATACACCTACGACTCGCAGGACAAAGAGATGAGGAGACAAGAGGAGTACCAAGAAACTCTGAACGACAAACTGATGATCGACGAGATCGTGAGAAAGATCTATGAAGAAGATCAACGGTAATTACTGCATGACCATAGCATAACTAATACATACCCACAGCATAACTAATACATACCCATAGAATAACTAATACATAACCATTGCATAACCGTAGTATAACTACAGAGTAACTATATTGTAACCATGGCGTAACCTGCGTAGAGCGCGCGAGCGTGAAGCGATGAAGAAAGAGCTGGTGAAGAAGTACATCGCAGAGTTCATGGAACATCGCGAGGGCTGGAAGAACCTCGAGAAAGACCGACTCGACGCCGAGAATCAGAAGATAGCAGAGTTCGCCGCCCTACAGGCAGAACGCGAAGGTAAACGACAACTGGCTCGTGTCGAAGCCGAGGAACTACGTACAGAACTCATTAGTAAGGTAGTGCCACCTATCTATTCGTTTAAACAAATACATAATCGTAGTATATGGTCGAAAGTATACATTTTGCTAACGATATGTTATTGAAATAATTAAAAAATATTATTACTATCATTGTATTATTACTATGATTTTATTATTACTATGACTAACACTTGTTAACACTTGTTATATTTACTATATCACATGACCATAACTAACTACAACATTTATTGAGCGTATCTCATCGATATCTCACTTTTGCTCAGTTGTCAGCGAAGATTGAAGGTGATCGTCGCGAAAGAGAAGAAATGGAACAAATCCGTCAGGATCTATACGAGGAGGAACAGGAAGAGAAGGAACGAATCAAAGAACAGGTTTACTTACGAGTTAATGCATAATAAATATTATATTTATTAACATATACTATATTATAACATATTATATTTATTAACATATAATATATTATATCATATTATATTTATTAACATACAATATATTATAACATATTATATTTATTAACATATAATATATTATAACATATTATGTTTATTAATATACACTATATTATAACATATTATATTTATTAACATATACTATATTATAACATATTATATTTATTAACATATAATATATTATAACATATTATATTTATTAACATACAATATATTATAACATATTATATTTATTAACATATAATATATTATAACATATTATGTTTATTAACATACACTATATTATAACATATTATATTTATTAACATATACTATATTATAACATATTATATTTATTAATATACACTATATTATAACATATTATATTTATTAACATACAATATATTATAACATATTATATTTATTAACATACAATATATTATAACATATTATATTTATTAACATACACTATATTATAACATATTATATTTATTAACATACACTATATTATAAACATACAATTCATTATAACATACAATACATTATAACATACACTATATGACACATACAACACATAAACCCAACCCGCCCTGACACCCACTTTCTGACACGTTGACAGCAAAGGGTAGACAAGCGCCGCCATGACATGTACGAGTTGCAGAGAATGGAGCGCGAGCAGAAGGAGTTCAAGGCGATGAGGAAACGCGCCCAATACGAGGAGGAGCAACTCTTCAAACAGCAGGCTAGTAGAGACACCTATCTTCAGCTTTAGTTATTTGTTTATAAAATAAACATATAGCCTTTACATTTCCATCAAAGGAACTTCTAGCCTTTAATTATTATTCTAGCAATTTAATTATTGATTATATTTAAAAATTTTAGAAAATATGAAATAACGCAGTATTTTAATATATTTACGTTATCTTCTTTTGTCGGTCTATCCTTATTGTCATTGAATATTCACCATAGATAATACCCGTAATGTAGTAGTAGTAGTAGAATCCTAATACAGCCCCACATCACAGATGCTGTGCAAGTTTGCCGAGGACGATCGCATAGAACAGATGAATGCTCAGAAGAGAAGGATGAAGCAACTGGAACACAAGAGAGCTGTGGAGAACCTGATGATGGAGAGAAGAGATACGTTTGCGAAGGATAGGGTTAGTGAGTCACCACTAGTCGCAACTGTCATATCACATGGTTATAAAGTTTAATATCATTAATTGATGAAAAGTATATTAAATTATTACAAAGTAGTTAACTATTAATAACTCAGAAATGATTATAAATACAATTTATTTTATATTCTATATTCTAAAGAATTTTTTAAATTAATTAAATTAAATTTGTGATAATATCACATGTTTAATGATAATGTCCACTGCCCACATAAGTTCTACCCATGCTAGTGTTCTAGGTTTAGGTTCCTGTGTATAATAGGCTAATATGTTATTCGTAACTACTGAGAACGTACTTTAAGTCATTAACTTCACCTATATATGGCTGCCATTGCTTCATAAACATAGTTTGTAGTTATAAATGTTAACTCCCTAACACTGAGACACGAGTGCAGGCATTCACAATACACGCGTGTTTACAGGAGAGAGATCTCGAGGAAAGACGAAGGGAAGATGAGATCATTGCATTCCGTAAACGGGTCATCGAAGAAGAAAGACAAAGAATGCTGCGAGAACATGCACCCAACCTCTTGGGATATCTTCCCAAGGTCATTATTATCTCCTATACTCTTTTCAGCAATATACATATTCTAAATTAATTATTCACTCTTACAATTACTATATACGAGTGATATTTCAACTTACTATTCATTATAACTGAGCTACAACTATGTAGATATGACTAATAATCAATACTTTCAGGGCGTTATACAAGATCGAAGTGACCTTGACAAGCTAGGCAATGATTTCAAGGACTACTACAAGCCTCGCCCTTCAAATCCATTCAACTGCGACATATAATCAAACTAGGCGATGCAGGCGTATTATCTTATGATTTAAGACATTATTTTAATTTTATAATTACTATTTTATTAAAATAATTCAGATTACGAGACTATTAAACGTGACATTTTAAACTACATAATTTTTAACCATACAAAAATAATAATAACATTTATAGAATTTTATTAAATAAAAATATATTAAAACAACTCTTTATTCATTCGATAACAATGTTATCTGTGTTCAGGGGTTCGTTGCGCAGATTAGTGGCACGTTTACCATTGTACTTCTCGTAAATAAGTCTGATAATCTTGAAGGCTCCAACACTCGAGTAGGGGGTGTTCGTTAGAGGATCTATGTACCTGATTAGAGATGATGTATAAGTGTACATGTAAAATAATAACTATTAATAAGGGAAATAATTGATAATTATCGATTATAATCGACCCCTCATTCAAAAGTATGAGGGGTTCTTTCAATTAATAAGTATATATAATACATAGTATTAGTGATCGATATAATCTAAATAGTTGAAAGTTTTCAAAAAGGTAAAATATTGAAAAATTGGTATAAGTTGTATAACAATTTTAGTTCTATAGAAGTTAATATATTTCAAGAAGGATGAAATATGTCCTCATAATATTGATAAGAAGTTAGGAAATAATAACAATTAATAACAATAATTAATTATTAAAATAAATGAAATACATATATTTGTATTATATTTAAAAATAATTATTTACTAAGAGTGAAATTTACTAATATTTCAAATAGTATAAATTACAAAATTCAAGAGATATTCAAAAGCCGTTCAAATTCCCGACTCGAAATTAACACTAAATATCAGATTTAATCACTAATATATATTACTTGTAGATATTAAAGGAAAAAGTTCTACTTGTATAAATATATTATCAATATAGTATAATATATTTACTCTCGTATTTGTTTAATTAAATAGAAATAATACTATATTTTTTTTTTAAATTAAATACAAACTCTAAACATATATTTAAATTGACAATAGAATCACAAGAATAGAATAGTAGATAGAGATAAAAGCTAAATATTTAGCTACTTCCTAACAATAGTGTACATATCATTATTTATAGAATACACATTTCATATGAACAATGCATATTTAGGGGGGAGGCTCATAAAAACAATGCTATTTAGCTCTATCTAAAAACGTTCAGATTAATAACTAATAGAGAATTAAATAATTTTTCTTTTATTCAACATATAGTCTTTATATAAATATAATTAATTTAAAATTGTGTACAATAATAGTAAATTATTTAAATATATTTTTTGTTCTCATTAAAATGCAAGTTTATCATCATTTATTTAATTAATATAAAATATAATAAATCCTACAGGATTCCTATAGATGTATATGTTATATATTTACAGTAAATATGTCAGATAAAATAATAAAAAACAAATAAATAGTAGACATTTACATGTGGTGAGTGAAAAAGTAAAAGAAGAAAATTTCATTCAAAGTTTTATTTATACAATTAAAATAAATATAATACATACAATTTCCTATCAATTTCGAATATTATTATATCTATTACGCTCATAAAACACTTTATATTGATATAAATACTCACAAATAATTTGAGAAATGTTAACAAATTTATAAAAATGGAAAATATATTTTACAAATTATTGTTAAAATAAAAATATGAAACTAGAGCCTTCTCCCTTTGCATGCGTATAGCATTATAGTACTACATGTCGCACAGTTCCTAGCGCTTGTATTTTGTTTGCATGTTTTTAATAAATGAAAATGTGGATATAAATATTGCTTTTTTACTGCCGAGCAAGCTCGACCTGGTAAGGTAAGGTATATAAATATAAAAACTGTTCTATTACAAGTTATAATTTGTTGATTTAGTATATAACGTAGTTTATTAATCTGAAAAACAAATTTGTAATTGATTAATTATTCAAAATATTATAATCAATTAAATAATAACAATTATAATTAATTCTTTAAAATAAAATAAAGTAATATTTCGTATATGAATTTAGTCTTATAAAGTGGTAACAATATGTAAACCAACAATAAACTGAAGAAATTATATAAACTGAGTCATTATTGAATAATTTACAAGTAATAGCGCACAAATAATATAAGATATTTTTTCTATTATTAGATTTTTAAATTTAAAATAAAAAGTAATATATATGTGCACTTTTTATAATATACTTATATATATATTTATAAAGTTAGTATAGTAATAATATTACTTAATAATAATCTACAAGAAATATTATATTATATCAATTAATATTCAATAAGTATTAAAATAAATGAAGTATTACAAATTAATTACTTATATTTTATTAATAATGAAAAATATCAATAAAGTGCATTTATCTACGAAAATAAAATATAATTCTATTAAATTATTACAAAAATATAATATATTGTACGTTAATTGTAGAAATTCGTAAGTATGATATTATAAGTTATGTATTTTGAGCAACATTTTGGGCTCATGGGGGGAGTAGGGGGCTCATGGAGGGGTGGGGCTCACTAACTTTGCTGGTTTGCCGGTCACTCCACATAGAAGTTGTTTCGTTGGTCTAAGAGCTGGAGTCTTAGGGAATAACTTGTCTAGAGTCTTCTCATCGGAGAAAGTCACGAATGTTCTCTCACAAAACTCAATAGGTTTGTGAATAGAACTTAGGGGTCCTTCCCTGGTGGTGGGGGTGATGGTGATGGTTGTAGTAATAGTAGGGGTGATGGTAGTTGTAGTGATAGTAGTAGTGATGGTAGTGGTTGTAAAGTTTAGAGTAACACAACTTTACTCGACTCGTTTTACTCTAAACTCAAATATTATATATATATTAATCATATGATAAATACAGTATTTACTAATCACTGTTACTAATCAAAAACCAAACAAAATCAGTTTTAAATCGATTTTGATTTGTGAGTGTTAAGTAGGGTGGAGTTTAGAGTAAACATACAACCCCACTCAGTAGAAGGTGGAGTAGAGTCTAAAGTAAAGATACAACCCCACTCAGTAGAAAGTGTGGTAGAGTTTAGAGTAAACATACAACCCCACTCAGTAGAAGGTGTGGTAGAGTTTAGAGTAAACATACAACCCCACTCAGTAGAAGGTGGAGTAGAGTCTAAAGTAAACATACAACCCCACTCAGTAGAAGGTGGAGTAGAGTCTAAAGTAAAGATACAACCCCACTCAGTAGAAAGTGTGGTAGAGTTTAGAGTAAACATACAACCCCACTCAGTAGAAGGTGTGGTAGAGTTTAGAGTAAACATACAACCCCACTCAGTAGAAGGTGTGGTAGAGTTTAGAGTAAACATACAACCCCACTCAGTAGAAGGTGGAGTAGAGTCTAAAGTAAACATACAACCCCACTCAATAGAAAGTGTGGTAGAGTTTAGAGTAAAGATACAACCCCACTCAGTAGAAAGTGGAGTAGAGTTTAGAATAAAGATACAAGCCCACTCTGCCACTTTTCCATGTCACAATTAGTGTCACACTAACAGAGGAGAAGTGGTGTCACACACTAAGAGAGGACAGTTGGTGTCACACTAACAGAGGGCAGTTGGTGTCGACATCGATATCGCCGTCTCCATCGTACAACACGGGCATCTTCATCGAGTGTGTCCTTACGTAAGACAGCCTCTTCATCTCACGGATCACTTTACTTCGCTTCTTCTCCAGCTCTTGACGCCGGTACATCTCTAGGGGGTGGCAGAGGGGCGGGGCGGGGTAATGTGGGAGACAAGTATTTAGCAATGCTGCATTTAGATGATATCTTAATGGTGAGTTAAAATATGATTAATATTTTTATTTAACAAAAAAATGTTATTACATATTTTTTATATTTAATATCTTATTTATAAATTTGTAAAATTTCTGTTATTATTGTTGAGTATTTATATCAAAATGAAGTGATTTTATAAGTGTAATCGATATCATAATTATTTAAAATTGACAGGATTTTTTTGTAAATAATTGTCACATTTAATTGTATATTTCGATATCGTATACAAATGTTTTACTAAACAAATTTATATTTTTACATTAAGCATAAATTGTAGATATATTCCATATTATTAATAAACAAATCACGTATGTATATAATACGATATCATTGGTTGAAAAGAGACGCTTCCAAACAGAAAATTTAGAAATTTTCTTTCTATAATTAGCTCTGTCTATCTTATATTATTCATTATTTATTTTTTATAATACTTTATAACTATTATTAAACTATTACTATAAAAATAAATTTACATTTTTCTATTTTATAACTTCTATACATATATTTATATATCTCATTATAATATATATTTTACTACTACTCTATATCAGTATTATTATTATTGTTTCAGTGTTGTTTATATACCATTATATTTTACTTGTCATTTATATATATAAATGTAATACATATATATATATATATATATATATATATATATATATATATATATATAATAATAATTTGTGATTATTTAAAAAAAAAACTTTAAATGTCATTTTCTCAAGTTTCTACTTTTTCACTTTAAGTAACCACAAGTATTCCTACTACTTTTTTATTTTTATTATTTTTATCTGAAATTTTAAAGGTAAATGTATACATCTATATAAATCCTGTTCGAAAGAAAATTGTTCTCACGAAATTTTAGAGATTATATTTAAAAAATTCAATATTGTATTAATTATATTTTTATCAGTCAACATTTTTTCTAAATCTCATTTCAAATGCATTTAAATAATGTTCTCTAATATCGTATTACAAAATATGAAAGCAGCAGTGAAATATAAGTATGGCAGTGAAATATAAGTATATTAGGAAAATATTATTTTTTTTAAATTACGAAATATAATCATTGTGATTATTAATAACCCAAGCCAACGATTCATCGACTACTCATAGAGGTCACAGGTCAAGGTCACTAACCTAGGGAATGTAAGTTCATTCTCTCGGTGTCCTCAGACTCTTTAAGGATTTCCCTCTGAATAAACTCTCGAGCCTCCTGCAAGGTCACCTTGTCTGGGAGCACGTACTTCATCTTACTCTTGCGTACCTGTTGTGTAAAGTAACGTATAACGATGATGTCATCCTACTATATCCTACTATCTCCTATTATCTCACTCATTCTGAAACCAATATAATCTAATTATAGAATATATTATGTTGATTGTATTTATTATTTGTATACGCTTTACATTAAGTGTGAATGAAATTAAGTATAAGTAGTAATGAGTACATTTGTACCTGTATTAGTATAGTAGATAAGTATATATTATGTTTAGTTATCGTTGTAGAAGATTACGTTTTAGCTATCGGTGATTATTACGGTACAAACATGAACTTTCTTATTTTTGATTTTCTTCTCGTTATCCAATGTTTTAACGATTGTTGAATTCCTCATGCATCTAGAATCTCTTTCTGTGGATAATGTGTATCTATATATATATATATATATATATATATATATATTTATATGGTTTTAATTATATACACACAAATATGTACATTAACCGTTATATAATAAATACAAAATCATATTTGACATTGAGACGACAACATTTAAACTTTTGACTTTTGACTTTTAAATTAAATAAATTTATAAATTTAAAATTTAAACTAAATTAGCATTTAAATATTGAAAATAATTTAACAGAAATAAGAATACTATTTATAATATTATTTTACTATAAAATTAGTAAATTATTGATAAACTAATATCTATAACTGATTGTGATGTGACCTCCTCTCTAGTATATGCAAGAGGAACACATGCAAGAGGATGGTGTGGAACACATGCAAGAGGATGGTGTGGAACACATGCAAGAGGATGGTGTGGAACACATGCAAGAGGATGGTGTGGAACACATGCAAGAGGATGGTGTGGAACACATGCAAGAGGATGGTGTGGAACACATGCAAGAGGATGGTGTGGAACACATGCAAGAGGATGGTATGGAACCTAATCCTAATGCCATACCTCCAGGTGATCATTGTGTGCACTACGAATTAAGCTCTGTCTGATAACTCAACAGTGATATATTACTACTACAGTAGAACTTGGTAAAGTGAAGTTTTGCTAAATATAAAACAGATACCTTTAGAAAATTAGTAAGAATATGAAAAATACTTATTTACATTTTTCACTAAATTCTCTACCTGAAATATTAATTTTTTAAAAAACAAAGACAATTTTACAAAATATATATGTACATATTAAATAGTTTTACGAGTATTTTTTAGAAATACTTCCAATAGAATAACCAGTATCCACAAGTATCCACAAGTATTAAACAATCTATTATAGCGTGCAGCGCAATAATGCATATATCTATATTGAAATCATAATGAGACGCTAATAATTAACTATAATCACATATTCGTGGAGCTAACTTATAGCTGCATCTTTCCTATATTGTACTTTGAGAGCTTCCCTTTTCTGCTGTCGCTTCTTCGCCTCTTCTGATATTTCTTCTTTTGTTTTATAATTCCTCACAGGTTCCTATTGATGAGCTCTATATTAAGAACTTATCCTTATATTGTATGACCTATTACTACTAATAATACTAAAACATTACTAAAACCTAACAGGTGATTTATAAAAATACGACTCACGATTATGAAAATAATAGTTTTCATTTTAGATAAATTATTATTAAATTATATACAATTGACAGATATTGCGAATATTTTAAAGTTTCCAAATACAATTATAATATACTGTTCCAGCATAATATATTATGCATACATATATATCATGCATAATTATTATTGATGACTATAAGTAGTATAATGAAATAGAAGTACACATTGTGCTGTACGCTATTCAATACTGATAGCCTCTAATACGATATCACACGTATTTGACCTTGTAACCCTTAGAGGTCAATGGTTTCTTGCGTCTCCTCGTGTCCTCATCGTTATCACTCTTCATATCATCATTCTCCTCGATACTGAAGTCAGAGTCGACGACATCTTCTGCTTCGTCTACCTGAGTGTAGTCGTTATCCTCTTGTTCCTGTCATAGCATGGCATGGGGTCATGTTATGAGAGGTCGTGTCGCATGGCTGCATTTCAAGGTCGTGTTATAAGGTTGTATTAGAAGGTCGTGTTATAAATGTGTATTCTAAATTTAGATAACTTTTCTAGATTGATGTATGAGTCCATATTAAAAATATAATAATATATTTTGTGTATAACATTACAGTATTATTACAATTCATAAATTATTTGTTATGAATATACATACTTATACATATGAACATACTATATTGTGACTCCAAGTATAATAATACTAATCATTATAATGCTAATAATAATATAATATTAGTAATGCTAATGCTAATGCTACGAATATCTAATAACAATGAGATGCTGTAGTACGGTATAACCTCATCAAAGCCGCCATAGGTGTTCTTGTAGAAGTCATCCTTATCATCCTCCTCATCCTCTAGCAGCTTGCCCATCCTGTTGCCGGCATTCGACCTTCGTTCTCTAGTTGCCGCCAGCATCGTGGTGAACTTGGCAGTAGCACCCTAATGTTCCGCAGTTGAGCTGTAGTATTATTAGTATACAATCATCATATAGGTAGTAACCTCTCACTAACTCAGAATACACACTTATATATGAATATGAATATGAATATGAATATAAAATAGAAACTAGTAAATAACTATACAAACTATTAAATAAATATAAAGTATTATATGATTATATTATTAATAATAGTAATAGTATTATAGTATACAAAACATTGTGCATATTAATGATATATTAAAGTTTAATAATATATAATAAATGCAATAATATAATATTGTATTCGCATATTTATATTCTACTTTATTTATGCATGTTTTGATGCATGCATTCAAACGAAACTTAATTATTAATAAATACGCTATCCACACAATGATATGTAACATATTTTATTTATTATTTAATTAATTTACACACATTATGTGAGTTAAGACCACGCTAAAATGTCAAAAACAATTAGACCTCATTTGAAATCATAACAAAAAGATAACACTAAGATATAGGGCACCTGAATCAGGTGTTTTGATAAACACCTATAATGTTTATCTATTAGAAATAAATATAATTATTATATATATTCAAATAGTATAAGTATATATATATATATATATATATATATATTTAAATTGATTATAAACAAATCTATATATTTATATACAGCACATGCTATTACTACAGTTTTGTAATTAAATCACAAAATATGCTTATATCTGTCACTTTGTTATACAAATGTACATAGATAATGATAACTGAGTAGTGTGGCAGTCGTTGTTGACTCATCAATGATGACTAAACTAAATAACAGATGACTCAGAGATAATGTACGCAAACATATGCAATAAATAAAAGTATACTTATTATAATAATTTGAATATTAATTCATATAATATATAATATTCCTTCCGAACATATTTATTTGAACTGGGGTTTACGATCGAAAGTTTGTTTGCATTTTAGTTCAGTCTAAAAGATTCTATACGATGTGCGCAACTATTGATCAAGGACAGGACGTCGTCTGCTAATGATTATTTAGTGACACTTTTATGTTACGCTCGAGTGATTTTATCGAGTACACGAGTACAAATTTATATTTGATACAAGATTAATGCAACAACTCGCTTTTAAATCAATGATTTAAATATGATTGTTTTAATTCATAATATAATTTAATACACATTATATTATTTTAATGTCGACATAAATAATATATAAAACAATGTTCAATTCAAACTTAATTTATAAATAAATTAGTATTATTGATAAAATATTTATATAGAAATACAATTCTAATTAATAAAAATATAAATTCATTATTATTTGACAGATAAATAAATATCCTTGATATCTTAGATTGAAAGTACATAGGTGAGTATGAGAAGTAAACATTACACAGAACGGAGGACATCCTGTGGTTGTAGTGATACAGTTATATCGCAATCATATAATAAATATACATATCATACTGATAATTATAATTAGATATTTGTTTTATTTAAAAAATTATTGTTATAATAATTATAAGTTTAAGAATTTTTATATTCATAATTATACGTTTAAAATTAAACCTATTGTAATTGATAATTAAATGATTATTATGTTTCCGCCTTAGTAATTACGGCTATTGGAAATACAGCAAATTTCACATCTTATATTCTAGTTAACCATGCTTAAATAATCAATAGGCTAATGATACATCTATTGCCTATAAGTATAATGTAATATCTATTGCCTATAAGTATAATGTAATATCTATTGTATATATTTACTATAATATGACATACTCTCCTTTAGAATACGTATTACTTAGAAAGATAAATAATATTTAAAATATTGATATATTTGAACACTGATAGGTTATGTTGTTGTTATGAACTAGTTAGGTATACATATATCTACCTATAATTAACTATACTATTATAATAATAGTAAATATTATAGTATAATTATTATAATAATATAATAATAGTAAATATTATAGTATAATTATTATAATAATATAATAATAGTACATTTTCATATATTTTTGTATAATGGATACGATCAAAAAGGACGAGTTGAGGGTTAAAGGTTACATTTGAAATACGAGTTAATAGTTTATATATATATATATATATATATATTTTGTATAGATATATTGGTTTAGTTGTGTACTTCTTTGTTTTTTTTAGCTTCATTACATCTCAATTAATAATAATACCATATTTAATAATATACAAATTTGTATTTATATCTATTTATATATATTCCAATGTAATTTAGTAATAATAGCGTATTTAATAATATACAAGTATCTTTCTCGCATTATGTTATCGTGTGCGCTCGAGCATGTCATCTCCCGCAAAGCGTATTATAAATTTGACCCTGTCATTAGTAATCAAAATAGTCGGAGGTCATATTATAGGGGAATACGACGGTAGGCAAAAATTAAATAACTATAAATAGCAAAGTTTGCGCATGCCGTGCGTTACGTGAATTCATTAAACAATCTAGTGCCCACGAAAATAAAATCTAAATGAGAAACATATATATATATATATATAGAGAATAATGACCTTATACAAATATACGTATACACTATTCGTATTAATTAATTCATATTTTCGGATTGATATTTTTGGGTTGTTTGATTTATTTGGTTTAGTTTTATTATTCTGTTTTTTTTTAGCTGCATTATAATAATGATTATTATAATGAATATATCCCGAAGTGAGACTATAAAAAGTTATTAGTAACTACAAATAATGTATTTGTGAACTTTGTTATTTATAGTTATTTAATTTGTGCCTACCGTCCGTACCATCCATATTATATATAGTTCACCCAGAATATATTCTTTATTTGACTAAAATTATAAATATGATAAATATAATATCATATTAAATATGATAGTTATTATCATAGTAACATTTTAAAATAAAATTTACTTTTTAATCACACTTTAATTATTAAATTAATATGATATTAAATATCACATTCACTTAATATTTTCAATTAACATAAATAATTAGTAATTAAATTACTTATAAATCGTGAATCTCGAAACAGGCTACCGATTGTTATTATAATAATGTCAGAGTTCAATTTTTATTTTGGGGGTTGTGTGATATCTTTTGTTTTATTTTGCTATTTTTTTTAGCTGCATTATATCCCCAAGTGAGCCTATAAAATATATTATAATGCGTATAATGTGCAGTAGTGAATATATAAATACCGCCCACCTTGAACTCTGACATTAATATAATAACAATTGGCGGCCTGCTTCGAGATAATTCTCATAAATTATTTGTTATTTACAAATATTATTTGAAATATATTCACTTTCAAATATATTATATATTATTCAGCTTAATTAGTATAACAATAATAATTACATTTAATTAAATATTGTACTTTATACCTGATTGTGAGAATAATATAGAACGCTAATTTATAAATGTCCAATATGCGAGATAGTATAAATCCTTGGGTATAAATATTGGGCATAAATAATACAATTGTAAATCACAATGATTATAAATATACTACTATAAATAGGTATCAAAGATATTCCGAAGGAATACTTTGTAAAATCCATAGAGCTAGAGAAAAATTTCTCTCTAGATCTATGGAAAAATCATATAGGTATTCAAGATTGTCCGAAGGCTTCGCACAATCGTTGAAGGTATTCAGACATTGTCTCCTTTAGCTTCAAGAAAGATCAAAACCTAGCTCCTATAACCTCGACGTTATAGGATCAGGTATATTAAACTTAAACGCTCTCAGACTTTCCGAAAATACTGGAGAAAGAACATAAGTATTACTAGACTCTATGATATTTTCATACTTAAGCAAAAATCATATCGATCTCTTATTACGTCTACAAAGAAAATATATTATAACAATGCTATTAGTCTTGATAAAAATGACTACAGGGAAATGTATAAGATAACAGATATTCTGTCAATAGGGGCGCTGCAACAGGGGGGACGGGATATGTCCCCCCCCCACTTTAAAATATAGGGGGACCTCCGATGTATTGGTCTCCCACCCCACTTTTACCACAACATTTATGTTTATTGGTGTGTCTACATACAAAATCGTTCCAGCACCCCTAGATGTTAAACCGCACCAAAACTAAATCATTCTCATATGATCAACTATCTATTCTTGTCACTAAATTTGATGAATTATTCTACTCCAAACTTATGAATATTGTCTCTACATTATGTGTCTCCCCTGTTACCCAACCTGACATTCCCGCCAACAGATTCAATATATTTATCCCTCACCTACATATATTTTAAAGCTAATTACTTCAACTAAATGCACCAGTTCCCTTGATCCTATTCCCATTCAACTTCTTCTTTTGCTCGCTTCTAAACTCAATAATCACATCACTCGCATCATTATAATTATAAATCAGTATACCGAATCTCTATAATCAGGTATAGTCCCGGATTCTATGAATATGACCCATCCTCAAAAAACAAAACTTAGATGTATCATCACTTAATAATTATAATTATTATTATAAGATAATTATCGATTGATTTCTAACCTTACAATTATATCCAAGACACTTGAACGTGTTGTTGCCTCTCAGCTCACGTCATATATATAGGAGGCCTCCACCAATACATACAACTTGTTTAATGTACACTATACACTAGTAGAGACTATTTTGGTAACTTTTTGAGTTCCCTTCATAGAAAAGGTTCAGTTATTTCGGAATAACTCCTCTTATTCATTCCAGATAAAAAATAATAAACTGACAAAAATTCAGAAAGCAAACAAATATTTTAAAAAGATAGAAATAAAATTACAGATATATGAAAGGACAATTGTTGTACAAGTAAAAATTGCTTTTTAGCATATGTTGGGAGAAATATTGGGAGACTATAGTCTCCCAATATTTATTTGTTGTTAAAATTCTCAAGAAAAGTCATTTTTGACGACTATAGTCGTACAATTTTTGTTAGAAAAATAAATATTATTTTTATTATACCTAGCAGATATCATCATAGGCACACAACAAAGTTTGATCCTTAATTAAATAGTTAAAAAATTAAAATAATTAAAATAATATGATACACGTATTTGCCAAATATTGTATTTTGATGACAACGTGCAATGCACGTCGTGCACTTGCACATAACATACATAAGTAAAATAGAAATTTACATTGCATCATAAATGCAAATATTACTTCATTAAAATGATTTTTGCTTTATCAATATTAAATATTTTGTGATGAAACTTCCCACATATGTTTAATATAACATTTATGACCTACTGTGAGCGAGCTAGAAAAAATTACAAAGACTGTCTACTCTTCTGTGAGTGAGCTAGAAAAACTTACAACAACTGTCTACCCTTCTGTGAATGAGCTAGCAAAACTTACAACAACTGTCTACCCTTCTGTGAGTGAGCTAGCAAAACTTACAAAGACTGTCTACCCTTCTGTGAGTGAGCTAGTAAAACTTACGAAGACTGTCTACCCTTTTGTGAGTGAGCTAGCAAAACTTACAAAGACTGTCTACCCTTCTGTGAGTGAGCTAGCAAAACTTACAAAGACTGTCTACCCTTCTGTGAGTGAGCTAACAAAACTTACAAAGACTGTCTACCCTTCTGTGAGTGAGCTAGCAAAACTTACAAAGACTGTCTACCCTTCTGTGAGCGAGCTAGCAAAAAGACTTTCTACCCTTCTGTGAGCATGTTAGCAAAACTTACAAAGACTGTCTACCCTTCTGTACACTGTAGTGTACATTGCTCAAAATAAAAACGCTTTTATAATTACTTATTCATATAAAATATAACTTATTAAGAACCAAATGTCAACCAGACATTAAAATACATATATAAAATATGTAATAAATAGTTATAATAAAGGCAACAACATTTTACATTTTCTTAATTATCAATATAATTATGATTATAATTGTTGTTCAAGATGCAACTTGAATAAGATAATTGTGATTTTGTAAAAGATTATTCAATAAAATATTAATTTTAGGATAGTAACTTATTTATTAAATTCAGAATATTAAATAAAATATAAAATTTATATATATTAAAATAATAATTTATATTAGTACTAATGTAAAAAATATATTAAAATAAAAAGTAAAATATTATAATAATTAATACAAATTTAAATAAATATATTATTTATGTATTTTTTTTACAGTGAATTACAAATTAATAGTATTACAATCATAAAATATAAATGTTGTAATTAAACTACACATTACATTTTGTACAATATATTACAATCAATCGCAACTATATAAACCTATTCTGATGTATTTGGTACTATTACTACTACTACTACTACTACTACTATTAATACCCCTACCACTATCACTAATAAATAAACTCGTAAAATAATAAAACATAAATAAATGAATTCTCCTGTAAACAATAGACACTATAGTAATCTTACATTATTCATATTAATAAAGTTCATTGAAACGGGAACTTTATCTTCAATTATTTAAACAACATTCGTTGACCATGTCGTAACAATAAAATATTGAATATGTGTATGTGATTTTAATAGTTTCTTTTTAACATACAAAAACTCATGATTATCTTAGTTAATCACATTTATTAATAACACCCCAGTAAGACCACGTATGTAGGGTAGTTAACAATAATTATAAGCACATTTTAAATTTGTATATAAACTCACAATATATATATATTTGCTAAAGAATTTAAATATATTGAGTGGTATATTAAACCATAAACTATGTTCAAACTAACTATGTCCTTGGTGATTTTTTCAATTAAAAAATAAAAATGATATTATGATCATTATCCAATACATATATAGGTTTCTGATATCTGGTGATGTTGCAGATAAAGTGAAAAATGTGGTTTGGAGTATTAGTGGGATAGTACAGAGTGCTTCGTCTAGAATGCACTTAATACTTTATAATGGGTTATTGAGTATTAGTTGTATATATGTTATTAAGTCTAACATTACACATAATAATGGGTTATATCATGGCCCCCTTTAGATTTCTTGAAGCTATATAAGATATTTTTAGAATTCAAAACACAATAATAAATATCCCATCAACAAAATAAATTCAATATTATTATTATTTCATTGTTATAATTAAACACATATATATTTACTATTATTTCCTCTCTATATACTTTACATCATATTTTTATGCGATTATTAAATATGACACTTTTTTAACTTTTCACTGAATGTTCTCGTGAAAATTCCCTCCAGACCTTCAATGTGTAGTTTCTTTAATTGTAATATAAATGAATCAATACATACAATAACAATACCTAATAACACATTACTAAATAATTATTATAAACATTTATTATTAAATATTAACTTATAAAATAAATATAAATTATATTAATTTTTTTATCATTTTTACACTTATTTAAATTAGTTTTATTTATACCCTTATATATATATACATGAGGAAAAAAGAATCTAGTGAATGAAAAATTAATTAAAAATCTAGGTTGTAATCTGACCATCAATTATGCAAGCGAGTCAGCCATTAATAATTTATATTGTATTATTTAAGGCTTAAAATCAATAATATCCATTACAATTAGTAATAATTACATATTTTTACTAATAATTTAATTATTGAGTTATTATTCTTTAAAATTAGTACTATATATAATTTTGTTTATTCATAATCTGATTTTTATGTATATTATTATACAACTCGATAATATTAGGTTTATAAAATGTATCTATTCTAAAAAATATAATTATCAACTATGCAAATATTAAAATTTAATATTATATAATTTACCTTTTTTATTAATACAAATTGTTGGCTAAACAAAAAAAACCATTTATAAGTTAATTTAAATATCAAAGATTTTGCGTAGGAAAACGACACTAGTTCAATTCGACGGATAGACTAACTAAAATCTATTTACATGTATATTCGAAAAATAATACCTTAATATAATCTTACATTAAGATAAGTATAAAAATTCGATATATATCGAAGTGTTCCGCAAAAATATTATTTGGAGATATGAAAAGTGAATTCATAAAAATGTTACAGATTCAGTCATTGTTATTTACATGTAAACTTTCAATACTGTGAAAATATATATTTTTAAATATAATTCATATATCTATTATGATATTAAAATTATATTAGTCTGATTAGATTAATTACATTATAAATTATTAATAGTGAACTATCTTTGCTTCGCAAAATCTTTGGTAGAATTAACAATATATTGAACTATTATCTTAGGAATAGATTTATATTTGTATTATGTAAATTTAATTTGTAGATTATTTTAACAACATTAATTAAGCTGATTAAGATAATCAACAATAACAATAATATATATATATATATGTACTTTAAGAAATATAAAAATAAGTCATAATTTTATTAAAATTTAAACATTAGTAATAATTAAATTGAACTTTGAATATTATGATTTAATATTTTCAAGTTCAAAATTTCTTTATGCCACCAGGTACAAACGGTTTAGAATTTGGATTCAATTTCGATTTAGAAACATCTATAGGATATATTTATTATCAAATTAATATTAAATATAGTAAATTATATCGTAGATATTAAATTTATAAAATAACTAATACAGTAATATACTATATACAGAATAAGTTAAGAACACACGGAAATATAGTCAATAAATAAAATGAATATAACAAATTTAAATATAACTTATAAATATTAAATTTTCATTTAATTAAAGATAAAATAAATATTATATTTAGTATAGTATGTTTTTTTTAAAAATATAAATCTTATTTCATATTAGATATTTATTATATAAATGTGTTAATATTTAATTAAATACAGCCTACAATACAACCTACAATAGATAATAGTGAACCTATAAGTTATAACTAATATAATTAAATGGCACATGGGTAATATTCAGGGTTGGTCGGTTTTTTTGGTTTTTTTAACATTATAAAAGCGTTCAATCAAAAATAAGGAATCGATTAGGCAATGATAAGGCTGTAAAACTTGTTTTTTTATTTCGAGAATTAAATTGATTATATTTCTATTAGAAATCATCTAATTATTATTATTATAATTATTTTTTAAATTATTATATTGTTACAATTTGTAACTTGTTATTTTATTGTGAGAATTATATTGATTATATTTCTATTAGAAATCATCTAATTATTATTATTATAATTATTTTTTAAATTATTATATTGTTACAATTTGTAACTTGTAATTTTATTGTGAGAATTATATTGATTATATTTCTAATTACTGTATTGTTATTTTTTTTAATTATTATTTTGTTACAATTTGTAACTATTTTTTTTATTATATTTTACTTTATTTTTATAATAAATATATTTTAATAAAATAATTTTAACATTTAATATTTGTATTTAAAATTTAAAAAGCATTTAAAATTTTTAATATTAATAATATATTATTGAAAATTTAATAATATATATATATATATATATATATATATATATATAATTAATATATATAAATAATATTCATTAGTGTTGTATATTTTATGTATACTTACTCTATATATGTATGTTTTGCACAGACATTTAATAATCGATCTAGGTATATATAATATTTTCTAATTAATAATCATAACATTTAATTATAAAAAAACCAAAAAAACCCTAAAAACCGTTTTTTTTTGGTTTTTTAAAAAAAACCGCCAACCCTGGTAATATTACTTAGGCCTATCATATTAAACTTTTGTAGTAGTATATAATTCAATATTTTTATATACAAAATATATAGATAATAATGAAATAATTTAATAATTCAACAATAGAATTAATTTCTCATATAAATCACATGAGCTGTATTTTAACACCAATATTTGTGAATTCAATTTTATGAATGCAAGTTATAAATCAGAGTAAAACTATTTAATTAAAAATTACAATAAATGATTTTAAATGTAACTACTTCTAAATAAATGTATAATGAATAACTGTGATGATATAAAGGTGGTATTAAGCGTTAAGCTACACATTAAGCTAGGTTGCAGGTCACTTGTCACTCGTCCGAGTGTATGAGGGTACCAAAGTTTCGCAAATGTTTTGTGGAGAAACTTATTTAAACATGATTATTTCAAAATAAATTCTACATCTATTAAATTTCAACATATATATATACTTTATATTAGATTGAATCACTTTTTTTACAATTATTTTTTTAAATACGAAAACAAATATATAACTGTCTTAAATAATAAAACTATTATTATATGATGTATTATGTAGAGTCCAACAATATTTAAATTTATATATATTTATTATTGTATTTTTAAATATTAATATAACTAATACATTATTTATAAACTATAAACATTTATAGTGATAATATTAACATTTCTAATAAATAATAAAGACAAATATGACATATTTTATTGCAAACAATGAATTTGCATGAAACTCATTGATGGAAACATTGCTGACAATATGCAAGTATAAAAGCTACTTTAGAATATAATATTTTAAATTTAATTATATCAACAATTTAATTTATCTATTTAATACACTTTTTATGATTAATATAATTATTTTATAAATATCAAAAAACAGAAATATTCACTTGATTGTATTTTTAAATTTAAAGATTATGCATTATTTTAAATAAATAATAAAAATTTGTATATTAAATAATTATTACATTATAGATTACATATTGTTTAATATAAATAGAAATCTTTTAACGAATTATAATAAGTTATATAAAATACTAAAGTATGACAATTATATGAACACTATCTACACATTCTATAAAGAAAACACCAAGAATATGATATCTATTAGTAAGGATTAGTTTTAATAGGGTATGTCCTGTGTGCTTTTTTAAATAATTTTTTTTACGAATTCAGTTGAAATTATATAAAATAAATATTGTGTGAAATTTTAAATAAATATCTAAAATCTATTTTATAAAACAATATTTTATGAATTTTAAAAATAAAAATTATAAAATATTTAAAAAAATATTGAATAATTTATAATTTACCTAGTATATATAGATTATAAAACATCCTATTTATTATTTTATTGAGATATATATTCTAATAATTTTGTTGATATAGAAAGAAGATATATTAATCTCAAATTCAGATTTCTATAGAATATATGTTGATATTTAGGTTGACAATTGAAAAAATTAATTTTCTAATTATATAGAAAAAAAAAATTCAATTCAAGTATTTAATTCTTTCTGTATGTGTATAGTTTATAACTATATACAAGGCAATTTTGGCAATATTCAAATCATTTATAAAACATCCCAAAATATAAATGCACACAATTGATCAATGACCAACGTACCCTTTAATGAAATGCAACAACAATAAATTAATTTTACCTCAATTTAACTGTTTGTGAAAATTAATATAAATATTTTATATTGGAAATAAAAATCAATTATTTAATAAAATGATAGATAAAAACTTATTACATTTTTAGTATTTTATATTATTACTAGTTTATAGTATGTATATTATTAAAATTTTAAATAATTATTAATAATAAAAACCAAATTTAGTGATTGTATTCTCCTTCTTGACATTTTCTTTAACATCTGTAACAATATCTTTTTCAATACCTATTTTATCCATTTTTGTATCAACGATAACTATTTCTTTATGTTGTATTTTCATTACATCGCCTACAATATAAATAACATCACTAACGAGTTTATTATTCAAAGTATTAAAATAGACAATAGTTCAATTAAAATATTTAATATATAAATTATTAATATTTAAATAAATAAAATTAAAAGTAAATTATGAAAAATTAAAAGTGTTGATTAAGGTTCAATATAAATATTTAATAATTCTTATTTCTATTCAATATTTAATGATAAGTTGTTATAGTATACTTTAGTTATATCTTATATATATATATATGCATTTAATTTAGAATATTATGAATGCATAATTTATTAAATATTATTTATGAATACCTGCAGTGATTTGTTCATTATTCCCTGAGATATGTACTTCTACATTTTCTTTAATATTTGATGTTTCTTTGTTTGCATTACCTATATCTTTAACATCATTATTTTCACTGGCATTATGACTCTCTTTTGAAGATTCATTAATATTATCCTTCATAGGACCAGCACCATTCTTTTCACTGGCTTTATTACTCTCTTTAGAAGATTCATTAATATTCTCCTTTATAGGACCAGCATCATTCTTTTCACTGGCATTATGACTCTCTTTTGAAGATTCATTAATATTATCTTTCATAGGACCAGCACCATTCTTTTCACTGGGTTTATTACTCTCTTTAGAAGATTCATTAATATTCTCCTTTATAGGACCAGCATCATTCTTTTCACTGGCTTTATGACCCTCTTTTGAAGATTCATTAATATTCTTCTTCATAGGACCAGCATCATTCTTTTCACTGGCATTATGACTCTCTTTAGAAGATTCATTAATATTCTCCTTCATAGGACTAGAATCATTCTTTTCACTGGCTTTATAACCCTCTTTAGAAGATCCATTAATATTCTTCTTCATAGGACCGGTATCATTCTTTTCACTGGCTTTATAACCCTCTTTAGAAGATCCATTAATATTCTTCTTCATAGGACCGGTATCATTCTTTTCACTGGCTTTATTACTCTCTTTTGAAGATTCATTAATATTCTCCTTTATAGGACCGGTATCATTCTTTTCACTGGCATTATGACTCTCTTTAGAAGATTCATTAATATTCTCCTTCATAGGACTAGAATCATTCTTTTCACTGGCTTTATAACCCTCTTTAGAAGATCCATTAATATTCTTCTTCATAGGACCGGTATCATTCTTTTCACTGGCTTTATTACTCTCTTTTGAAGATTCATTAATATTATCCTTCATAGTACCAGCATCATCATTATTATCACAAGTATCTTTATTAACATTAGTCATTTTCTCACAATTCATTGTGTAAGTATTTATTTTCATATTCTCAACTTCTTCTGTAGTATCTTTGAATGTATATAATTGATATTAAATAATATAATTAAATGAATATATAAAAGATAATAAAATAAATTTTACAGAAAATAAGTAATATATTTATATATTAGATATTATGAACTCTCGATTATATTTATTCATTATTTCTAAATTATTGTATACAAATATTTCATATATAATATAAATAACTAGATTCAATATTAGGAAGATGAAAATATATACTTATATAATTATATATAAATATAATATTTCTTTTTAGAATATTTTCTTCAAATGTTATATTAAATATTTTTTAATATTTTATAAATTTAAAAGTATATTGTCAACATACTACTAATTTATTCTATTATAATTATTCTCATATTCTTCTATTGTTATTCCATATGAGAACATTTAATTATATAGATAATGGATAATAAAAAGTTAGTACAAATTATTATAAATAAATGTAATTGAAACATAAATAATGTTAATTTATATACATAGTATTTCTACGCTTAAACCCACTAGATGTTTTGCATAGAACTCATTAATAGTATATTTTAATTTATTATTAATATTCTTTGCTATATTTATATTATAAAATATATTTATTAGTTTACAAATTGTATAAATAAGAACAATTATTTCATTAAATAAATTTTCATTTCTATGTTATAAATTGCTAATCAAAGCATAAAGGTATTATTATTAATTTGTTGGTACATTATTTGTGAAAATCTAGTTATGAAAGGAGAGTTACACTACCATATATAGAGCTACATAAATAGAGCTATAGCTACAGCTACCATACACCATCACATACATTCAAATGTTTACATTACAGATAAAGTACAACATTAAAATTGTATTTTGGTGGAGTCATCATGAATATATCGAATTACTCTCATCCAGGAACTTAGATGAAGTTTTCACTTATAACCAAATGACTCTAATGTCCATTCCAAAATCATAAGATTTGTTGAAAAGAACTATTATAGCAAAGAATAAACTATTAAAATTAAAGAGAATGCTATATTTATCTATGTAAAGAGAAGTTCTAGTAAAGAAGTATATGTTAATACATATCTATTCACATCGAATTGTATCCCACAACAATGAACCCTCAATTTGAATTCTTTCCATTTATATCACATTTTCATCAGGTAATAATTTTATTTTGCTAATATATATTTTATACACATATTAGGCTTTAATATGTGGCTTACTGTTAGGCTTACCTGTTTCAAGTTCTATTTTTGTCTTTAATATAGTTTCCTTATTCTCCTTAACTTGAGCGTTCTCAGTAGAGTTATGTTTGTCAGCATCTTTCTGAACTTCATTATTTACAATGGGTTTCAAAATATTTGTAATTGACTTTTTATCAATTTCATTAGATTTCTTGAGATCTATATTATCAATGGGTTTAGTTAAAGAATTATTATTTTTAATATTTGACATTTGTTCATCTTTATTAATATATTTTGTAAATATTTTATGAATTACTTGAAATAAATATATTTAAACTTTGTATCAAGGTTTTAAAATTTAGCATTAGTATGTATCAATGTCTATATTACTGTAATGTAGGAAACACTTGCAACCTTTATTATCAACGGGTTTAGTTGCAATTGAAGAATTATTGTTATCAATTGATATTTTTTCATTTTTATTAATATTTTCTGTAAATATTTTATGAATTACTTGAAATAAATATATTAAAAAAATATATCTTCATATATTAATTAAAACAATATAATAAGGTTAAATATCAATGTAATAAGAAATATATCTAAATTATGTACATAAATATAAAAATTACATTAGAGAAATATTTATAAACAATATTTGCATCATTTGAAAACATTTATTGATATAAATAATGGCTGTATCACCGTGAGTATTTTTAGTTATTATTTAATTTTCCCGAATATTGATTAACATTCATATTATGTAATATTAATAATATGAATTGTTATATAATAATATGGATTATATTAATTATAAAATAATATAGTAGAATTCTAATTTATTATTTATGAATATTATTTAAGAAAATTAATATAATTTATTAGTTATTTTATCTAAACTTTTATTCTCTTTCAAAAATTTATATAAATCTCAATAAAATATATTATTTATCATATACTATTTATCACGTTGCAAGAAAAATAGTATTTTTTCGTAAAATTTATCTACTTTTATTATTACATTCTTTTAATAATTCTAAAACAATTTTATTAAAAACATATAGCTAATTATATAGTTGAATATTTAATAAGTGTAATAAGTGTAAAAAAAAGACCAAATTTTTGATCAAAAATTGTTTGACTATCACTAAATTGCTCCTTTATACAATAAATAAGTTAACATTTATTTTAGGTCAATTAATTAAATTATTGAATGAGAAGTGGTCTTTGCATTATGGTATTCTACCCTATTCTTATACATTAGACAGCCTATACCGGTAAATAGCCTTAAGCTTATCAAATTTTAATATATATATATATATTATTGAAACACCTGTATCCACTAGATGTTTTCCATGTAACTCCTTAATAGACTAATGTAATATATTATTAATATTCTTTGCTATATTTAATTTATACAATATAATTGTTAGTTAACGAATGTTATAAGTGATGATAAAGACCAAGTTGTATTATTACTTTAATAGCTAGTTATGTACATATGTACTTATGTAGTTAGTATTTAAAGTCCTCCAGAAAAAGGCTACACATATAGCAACACATTTAAAATAGTTATATACAAATTATAAAATTGAAATAATTTTAATTGCCATTTTTAGCATCCGTTAATAGTACATGTCAAATATAGATATTTATTAATTCTTATTTCTACTAGTTTTAATATATTTAGAATCTACATTTTTAATAAATCTAATCATCTATATATATATATATATATATATATATATATATATATATATATTATATTTAATGTAAATATTAGTATTACATACCTGTAGATGGTACAATTGCTATATTATTCTGTAATCTAGATTCCTGATTATTAATCCAAGTTTTCTCAGTAGAATTTGGAATAAATTTCTTGTCATGTATTTTAGCGGAATCTAATTTACGATTATCATAATTTACAATGTGTAGATGAATAGCTTGCACTGATATATATATATATATATATATATATATTATATTTAATGTAAAGATTAGTATTACATACCTGTAGATGGTTCAATTGCTATATTATTCTGTAATCTAGATTCCTGATTATTAATCCAAGTTTTCTCAGTAGAATTTGGAATAAATTTCTTGTCATGTATTTTAGCGGAATCTAATTTACGATTATCATCATTTACAATGTGTAGATGAATAGCATGCACTGATTTCTCATCAATAACATGTTTCACTTTTTTATCAGTAGATTGAAATTTAGAAGAATTTTTTGAAGATTTATTTTTCTTATCCCAGGAATCATCTGTATTAGTATTATTTAATATTAATTGATATTTAAAAATAATATCTCATTTAAGTGGAAGACAACACTAGAAGAGTAATATCTTATTATGGATACATTTAGAACATATAACAATTGTTTATTTAAATGTAGCAATTATTACAATAAGCAAATCTTCTAATACATTTTTATTATTATTTATGAAGACTAGTTTGGATGATATTTTAATTAATTACATTTTTATATATGTAAAATTATATATTTGAAATTGTGTAATATAAAATTGTAAAACATAATTTGTTTTCATTGCTTCGTTACTATGTTACTATATAAACAATATATAAACAAACCAAACCAAAAACAATTATTGATACAAATAAAATAAAATGTATATTTAAATTTAATACATTAATTTAAAAATTATAAACTGAAATATATACATATTCATATAAAATGTTGTATATATTGTTGTGAATGACAAATTTCATTATTTAAAAATTAAATAAATATTATATATCAGTGAATGCTCACGAATACTGGTCGCCACTCAAAATTAATAAATGTATAATAAATGTAGATTGTTGTTTATAAAATTTAATTTCGGCACCTCAAATTTCTGTCTCGCGATTTCAATTGAATTATTCATACAACATAATACAGTCATGTTAGTCATATGATGAATCACTCGTATATAGTGGACGTATGGAGGCTTTTATGGCTTGCATTTACAGTTTGCATATTTTTCAAAGAGTAATACATATTTTTAAATAAACTTCTAATCATATTCTAATTGTTATAATTAATGTATATATATATATATATATATATATATATATATATATATGCGAATTATAATTAATATGCATACTATTTATATTACTAGATACAAATGAATACATTTTATATATTTATTTTAGTGAATTAGTAATAATAATAATAATAAATGAAAGTTAATATATTTATTAACAAGGTTAATAATTTCATATATATGTATTATTAATAATTAATATATTCTTTACATTTATTTATAATATATAATTAATATTTACACTATCTACAATAATTGGTTCATGTATATGATATAGACTATATCCTAATCATCAATAAGCTGGTTTCACACCAATAAAACAGCCTAATATCGGTGGTATGACTAATATAGCCCGATTATCATTGAATATAGGATAGGTGCATTACCTATTACATCTTTCACTTGCCCAATATCAGGTATTTAAAATGAATAAAGAATACAAAATTTTTATAACATGATATTGGGCTGTTTGTTTTAGTGTGAAAGCAGCTTTATATATATAATATAATAGATTACATCAAATATAATAGATTACAGTACATCAAATAAATACATACAAATATTATTAATCAGTTGAATCACTTTAGTGGTACATTTACTGCAAATACTTTGCTTGTAAATAGGTGTGAACAAATGATATGCATGGGTAAATCATATCTTTAGTAGTAACATAAATAAAGATATTTGTACTCATAACAAAATGACTCTAATTCTCGTATTCATTCGTATATCTATAAATAAATAAATAAATGGAAGTGCCTAGATGCGTTTAGTGGAAACGACATCAATAACAAAACGTATGACAATTAGCATCTACTTATGATCATATAGAAGTTAAATTATACAAAAATGTGAAAACTCAATATTTGATCGTTAACTTCAATCTATATAGCGGTCCGTACCACCCTATATAGCCGTCCGTACACACCACCACTACCGCTACTGTTCACCCAATGTCACAGTGGCTGGCTACTTCTTTACATGAATAATTAAAACTTTAATGCGATATCAATTTAATAATTCTACTACTATTAATAAATATGATTATAAATATAAGTTATTTATTAATTAAATGTACATGTGCTTCAGGTATACTTTAAACTATACATACACCTCATATTAAACTTAGAAGAATAATATTTAATTTCGAATACTTTTCCTCATCAAATTAAGAAATCAAATATATTTATTTCTACACATATATGAAATCATTATAATATACAATGATTTTAATTAAAATTTCTAAATTTGCTCTTAAAAAACAGGTTATTTTGTATCATGTTAAATAATTTCATTTTATACTCTAATACAAATAAATTTTATTTTCTAAAGTTACTATCTTATTTAGTTTTCTAACATTTTTACCCTATTACTAGACAATTAAGGAGTTTGGAAAAAATAATTTAACATCCTATATTAATCTATCTTTCACTATTTAAAATCACATTTATTATATTTATTGTTACAATGGAGATAAATGACACAGTTGTTCATCTATATTGTGACATATTTGACATATATAACCTACATTTTACCTGCTCAATTTCACACACAATCATTTATATTTTCCAAATAAATTTCTAAAGATCCTTACCAACATAAATAAACATATTTTCTAATAAATTATAGATATTATTTAAATTTTAATAATTTATTATTTATAATTGATTTTATAAATTGTAAATAGATTATATAAATTATAAATTGATTATATATACTATCATTAGACTAATAATATAATAATATTAATATTTATATAGATCTAAAGATCTTTATAAAGAATTTTTTTTGAAATTCAACAGCAAATTATAAAATAAAAACATAAATAAATTCTATTAATACTATAACTATAACCAATATTATCAGAGACATGATTTCTGCTTACGACTTTTGTTTTACAGTTAATAGTTAAATATATCACTGAAAATTATACATTTTTAAATATAAACTAATATATTTAAATAATTATATTTTATTTATATTAAGGGGTATGCTGGTTGTGGAATTATTTTAAATATTTAAAAAATGTAAAAAAAAATTATTAGAAAAATATCAAATAAAATTTGTTATATAGAACATATCCGAAAATTAGAGCTCAAAACCATATATAAAACATTAGAATCAAATATTTAAAACCTATTTTTAAAAATATAAATATAATATATGTAAATATCATAAATTATAAATTATAATTTATAATTATAATTATATATTATTTTAGTACTATTTTTAAACTTGATTTTCTCAGAATAATTATTGTTGCTAAATTGTATTCCTAATATATTCTATAATTCCGAAAATAATGCTCATAACTAGATGGAATTTTCAGTATTTATTAAATATTATGTTTATATTATAAAACTGTAGGCTTATTCATTTATTTTCATTATATCATATATAAAAAATAATTTTAAATATAAATAAAATTAAATAAATTTGTACCATTATTAGATGACTTATATTTCCTAAAATACATAATATTTTCTTATGATGTTATAGTTTCTTATAAATAACATTCCACACTACAATATGCCGTTTACAGAATTAAAATAACTTAATCATTTTTAGACTAATAGACTTTTAAAAATACCTATATTTTTACATTGAATTCTCACAATCAGCGTACTTAACTCAAATGTTGAAAGTGTAATATGAAATGAACCCAACCATGATTAAATTTGTATTGTAATACAATGTATTACAATACAACTTCTAAACAACATTTCACATGGCATACTATACTACAAGATATTGTAAATGAAAATATTGCGTGAATATTTCTTAATTTATTTCACTCAATAATAAATTAGTGGCATAATATTTATTTAAAAAGGTAAAGTAATTTATTTTATAAATATATCTCGTAATTTAACATAAATATAAAATAGAATTTAAATATAATATACTTAATTTATTAGTGATAATATAATATTTAATATTAAACTTATAATTAAATTAAAATTATATTTATTTACAAAAATAGTTAAGAATTATTATATTAAGGATTAATGTCTTGCTTTTTTTCTTTCATATTTACTTTCCATTATTTTATATTTCCTTTCTTCAATAATTAATATAGGTTTTAAAAATAGGATGGAAATGTACAATTATTTAAATTCATAACAATCATAACAAGTATTTTTATTCTATTTTGTAATGTATACATTAGTATACATATATATGTATACAAAATAAGCATTACATTATTTATATGTCAATGATAACGATAAAATCATCTAGTTTTATAAGTGTTCCCTATTATTTATATAGTTTATTAGATCATCTCACATTACATTTTATTTATTGTTATAATGTTAGCAAGTTTGCATGTGGTATTAGACAGAATCATATCAGGCTGTTAATTATTACTGTATATAATAGTATATAGTATTTCGATAATATGTAGAAATAGAAAAGTGACAAGACATGACTAAAACTACAAACATGTTCCAATTACAATTACACGATATACGAAAATTATACAATAAATGAAGAATAGTTTAAAGCATAGATTTCAGGCATGTTGGCATGTATATGATGCTATAAATAGATTTGTATCTATATTTAATATGAATCATGATAGTCTATTAAAAAATGTACTTATATTATCAAATTTATATAATATTTAACATTACAAAAATTATAAAAATATCATGATCTATAATATTAGTTTTATTTTTGAATACAATAATAAATAATGAATTACAGTAAAAACCGGATCACAATGAGAGATTTTAATTCTCGTGCTAATCTCCACCAATATTCACTAAATATGAATTCAGATGATGGAATACTGAAATATTATTTATAGAATATAAATTGAATATTAAAATCAATTTTTAAACAAATATTAATATCCTTTGAATCATATACAATTTAATATAATTATAATTCTGATTATAATATTATTTTGCTATTTTATATACATTATGATATATAATTTTAATAATTATAATCATATATAATTGTCTAAACTTTTTACACTTTTTGACCAACTAATGTAGTTTTTATTATATGTATCAAATATGCATCAAAGCAATATATCTATATTTTCAAGTACCTATATAACATCATCTATTATATAGTATAAAGTTGTATTGAGTGGTTTAATTGGTGGAACCTTACAAACATTATAAATTGTGTAAACAAAATACAGAGATATAAGCTTTTAAAGTTGTTGTGTATATTACATAATAATGTGTTATATGTTGTGCAAGAGTATATTTATAATGCATAGATAGGCACTTATAGTTACTCTTAGACGAAATATTATACATAATTTTAAAGATAATGAATTATATTTTAATATTTTAGAGTAAAATAATTTTTGAAAAAAAAAATTAAATGAATTATAAGATTGAAATTTCAAAATAATTAATATTAAAAATATGATATTTATTAATTAATGTTAATGTATAAATACTTTATTAATGCTTAATTAATACTTTATTAACAATTATTGGAAAGTTATCGAATAATAGTAATTCAAATTTTTTTTAATGATATCATATGTATACAAGTATACAAGTATATATACTTTTAAAATAATATATATAAAAAGATAATTACAAACATAATTATTTTATAGAGTATTTAAAACTCCCAAAATATCAATGACAAAATTAGATAAAAATATTAAAATTAAATAATTAATTTTATGAACTAACTTTTATTATTGTGCAATCGGCTTTTAGTTTCCTCTTTGATATTCTATAAATTATAAACATAAAATAGAGATATATTAAATATCTAATAAATAATAAACCTTATGAAAATATTTTTCATCGTCACTTGATGAATCTACTACTTTGCGAATATCAGGGAAAGAAAGGCCTTTCTTTGCTATCTCATCTTTTGTAACTGATATATAATTTAATAATTTTATTTAGCGAATTATAAATAATATTTATACTAACTCAACATTTCAAATTCATCATTTATAGTAATTCCAGAAGCTTCTTTTTTCAGAGAAGATATAATTGCACACCAATTTGGAAACATTACATCAGATATATATTTATTAGGAATAAACTTAAATGTTGCATATAACATATTATCATTGAATTTATATTTTATAGAACGAGGCATTTTACATCCTTCAGGCAATTGCATAGAGAATGGAAATATACGATCAGGAAACTGGTCTAGATATTGATGATTATCTTTTACCATGGTACTATATTGTACATGTTTTATATCCAGTGGAGCATCAATGCCCTGCACTCTATAGGAATCCTGTTAATAAAGGTATTCATTGTAAACCAATATATACAAATTTAATATAGTTAAATAAATATATAATAAATAGGAAAAGAATATAATCAAATGTTGAATGATTTATATTCATTGTAGCATAAATACCTTGTATTTATTATAATATCTGTAAATAAAAGTATTAATCATAAAAAATACAAACATTAATATTTTAATGATTAAATATAACTAAATAAATATATATAAATAATAAAAGGGTTTAAATAGTATAATTTAATTTGATATAAATATCAAATAATCTTGTTATTAAATATAATAACTTAATTAGAATATGTATTAGTTTTTAATAACAAAATACTAGCAGTAATAAATAATTTTATTTTATGAATATTATTATAAAAAATGTGTGTATTCATTGTAGAGCATCATTTATTGCAATTATTTATTTCAATTTGGTGAAATCATGGGTATCAAAATTATAAAATTTTTAAATATTATAAAGTGATGTTCACATGAATAATCTAATCCAGAAATTTTGCAGTAGAATTCTAATTATTGCCAAATTGTAAGTCAGTTTTTTCTGCGATTATTGCTAAATATTCTAATCCGAATTTATTCTAGTTTTTGTGTCCATTTATTGCAATTCGTAAATAAATGCACGCACAAGTATACTGACGAGTATTAATGCATACGCATTTAGCCTTCAGGAGTCAATCTAATTATAATTTGTTACGATTGTAATTGATTACGATTAAGTTATTTAAGCGTTTATGATCTTTTAATTAATAATAATTAATTAATAAATATAATTATAATTACTTATATACTTCATTAAATTATGAATATATGTATATTACCACTTTATGATTATATAATGAACTTAAGTTTATAAATTCATGAAATGTATTTTAAGAGGATATTGCATAATAGGCCGGTTCGTTCGATTCAATTTTTAATCCTTCACTTTGTTTACATAGCAACCAATATATAGTTGTGTTAATAACTGCTTAGCTTTTAAATATCTTTTAATTGTATTATTATTATAAAGATAAGTACGTATTCATTTATTTTTTATATTATCTATTATATTAATATATATTAAATATTAATATCCAACTTATTTGAAATACATAATAGTTGTCTTTAAATTATAATCATATCTTATTTAGATATAATTATATTTAGTATTTGTTTACATTTTAATATAACAAAATAAAAATCATAAAAAAAATAATAATCACAAAGATAATAGAATTATAAATTCGATAAATTAATTAAATTCAAATATATATTACTTACTGTTTATGTATATTCATACTTAGCTACATTATTTACTATTTATAAAATTAATTAACTAGTAGTTTATAATAATATTATAACTGATATTCTCCCGTGGATCTCCCTTGGGAATTTGCTTTTGGTAGTCGGATCTACCAACCTTCATTTGAGGTTAGCTACCAACTTACACCTAGATAGTCTACTGCTGTATTTACTTACATACAGATCCATCAATTCTACCTCGGACGATACACTGCCTTACATCTAAGACAATCGGACCATCATTGCCCGGCTGCCACCAAGCATACCAGGAGCCTACTAAAGTCAACCGGTGCTTGTCAAGTCAACTCGTCTTATAGCAAAACGGACTGAATACCAAACTTCTTCAAAAATATCCCTGTTACGACCAGTTTTTATACATTTATTATTATATTTATTATTATCTATTTCATTCAATTTAATCCCACAATCTCAAGTATACCATGTCCTCAAATTGTTCACATTGTAACCTTCCCGCATGCGAATATTATCTCAAATGTAAAACATGTCCATCTATTTTACATTATAATTGTTTATACCCCGCAGCTATTATTTCTAAATCCTGGTTTCATTCTAAAAACCCCCCTCCCGCTTATGCTATTGCTATATTTAATTCACCTAACTTCATCTTCTCATGTTCCTCATGCCTAGCCTTAAATAAGTTTCCTTCGACTAATCATACAACTACTCCACCCATTACTATGCCATATTCACCTTCTACTTTAACTGACAAATCTATACATAATACTTGTTCCAAGGTAACGCCAAATATAACATCTGATATATATTCTTCTACTACGACTATTAATATCCAGCCCAAGCATAATGCTAATACCCAGCCCAATGATAATACTTCTAGAAACATTCCAAAGCTAATGGACTTAAAATTTTCCTCAAATCACACACCAACCCCTATATTATCTAGTTCAACTTCCTCAAAGTCTTCATCCATACGCTCCATAGATAAGTCCCTCATACTAGTACTTGAACACCTTCTTCCTTATGAAGTTAACTATAATTTCATAGTATCATTAATTGACTATATAAAACTTCCACATTCTTATATTACTTCTGCCTCATTTCTTACCAGTACTGCTATATTACGTTTCACTAATATTTCTGCTCGTGATATATGTTTCTCCTCCCTTCTAAAAATCTCACCACATAGTAATTTTAAGCATATATTTATTCGTCATTATTTACCTGACTCTACTAGACTTCTTGGTAAGGTACTATATCATGCCCTAAAACAAAAACTCACGCCCATTTTGTATAAAGTATTTTTTAATAATCGTTCCCAAACATTTGAACTTAGGGATAAAAAAAATCCTCTTTCATATCCCCCTTTTCTCATCCCTGAATCTGATCTAACAAAATGGTTTGATTCTTTTGATCACTATAAGAAATCATTTATAAATAATTCTTCCTCTCAAGCCTGACTATCCTCTAATATAGCCTTGATCAATATTCGCTCCTTGAGATCAAATATATCCCTTCTGTTCCCATACCTTAAATTACAAAAATTTATTATAATCGCATTGACTGAGACCTGGATTTCTAATAATGACTCTGATATATTTGCCTCCATCTTGGACTTTGGATATACACTCTATCTCGCTCCACGACAAATGGGCCGTGGTGGTGGGGTAGGATTTATGATACGTAATGATTTTTACCTATCTCCATCCATTTCATTCCCCCCCTTTTCATATAGTGATTGTATTTCGCTGACCCTCAAGCTTCCTAACTTAACTCTACATCTTACCGTTATCTATCGTCCCCCAAAACCTGAAACCAGTTTATTCTTTGATGAATTTCATGATTTTATCCATAAACTTCCTTCATCTTCATCCTATCTACCAATAGTTCTTGGTGACTTAAACTATCACTATAATTCTCCCATCTATCCCCATGGTGACTTTAAACTCCTAACTGAGTCTCTTTCCTTGTGCCAACATATATCATTTCCTACCCATTCTAGTGGCAATACACTTGATATGATATTTTCACCCCTATCCAGTCCTCTTATTAGATGTATAAACCCTAACTCCTTTCAAAAAATTGAACTACTAACTGATCATTTTATTATTGAATTCTCTATAAATCTAAAATTCACAAATATTAAACGAAAACGTATTACATATAGAGATTTTAAGTCTATCGACCTACCAAGATTTGTAAACAATATCAAAACTGAGATCTCTTCTTCAACTTCCCTCTGTCCGGTACTCCTAAACTCCACTCTCCTAAATATTATCAATATACATGCACCTACAAAAACTACATTAATTACCGACCGCCCTTTTTCTCCCTGGTTCTCCCACGAACTTTTCATCTTCAAGAAGAGTGTTCGAAAATTTGAGAAGAAATTTCTTAAAAATCCTTCAACTGAAACTAAATTAGCACTATCACTAGCTAGAAAAAATTACAAATCTACTATATCTCGTTCAAAATCTATCTATTATAACAAAAAGATAGCATTGATATCCTCCAATCCTCGCAAATTATTTAAAATAGCAAATAAAATTCTCTCTCCTCCAGATGAAAAAATCCTCCCCATTTTACCTAACACGTCAAATTTTGAACTGTGTTCTCTTTTTGAAAAATTCTTTAACCATAAAATTGCAAGCATTAATAATATTATTTGCGCATCTACTCAACCCATACTCAATCCTACCATATATATTACCCATCATATTGACTCATTAAGTACATTCACTATTCCTTCACTGTATGAAGTAAATGACCTACTCATGAAATCTCACTGTACCTCCCCCACTGATCCCCTACCTTTATCATTATATCACAAACTTTCACCCTTATTTTCTCCTATCTTCTTGGATATTATTGCGAACTCACTAAACTCTGGCCAAGTTTCACCCTGTCTCAAGACTGCCATAATATCCCCTATTCTAAAAAAACAAAACTTAGACCCAAACTCATTTAGCAATTATCGCCCGATCTCCCACCTACCCTTATTAAGTAAAATATTAGAAAGAATTGTTTCCAAACAACTCATAGCCCATGTAAATAAAAATAATCTTTTCGACCCGTTTCAAAGCGCTTTTCGTAAGGGTCATTCAACCGAAACAGCTCTCCTACGTATTACTGACACTATATTATCTACCTTAAATAGCAACACGTGTTGCCAGCTAATCCTACTTGATCTATCATCTGCTTTTGATACCCTGGACCATAACATATTAATCTCGCGACTTACTTTAATGGGTATATCTGGCTTAGCATTAAAATGGTTTACTTCATATCTCACTAACAGGAATATCTCTATTATGATTGACAAATCTTACTCGCCTCTTTCTCCTCTTAACCACGGTATTCCCCAAGGATCTGTTCTAGGTCCATCCCTCTTTTCTATTTATATCCGCCCTATTGCTGATCTAATTAAGAAATTTCCAAATATCCACTACCATATTTTTGCTGATGATATCCAACTGTTTACCTTTTTCCCTATAAATTCTCATAATACCATTAACTCTGAATTAATCGAGTGTGCTAACTCCATAAGATTATGGCTCCTCTCCAATAAACTACTAATTAATTCCTCTAAGACTACTGTACTTAACATATCTACTTCTGAAACTTCCTTTCCAAACTTTACTCTAAATAACATGATTATTTCTCCTTCTCATTCCTCCAAAAACCTAGGATTAGTATTTGATGACAAATTATCATTTAAGAATCACATATCATCCATTACAAAATCATCCAACTTTCATCTCTTCAGAATTAAAAAAATACGGACATCACTTTCCAGAAACCTTACTAAAACTCTAATTAATGCTCTTGTACTTTCACGTATTGACTACTGTTCTTCCCTACTTAATTTACTTCCTGCTAAAGCTACTGCTCCACTTAATCGGATTATCCGTTCCTCAATACGTACTACTTACTGTTTAACTCGACTGGATCACTCTACTACAACATCTCATCAATCATCTCGTATGTGGCTACCCTTCTCCCTCAGGTGTAAATTACGTATACTATCTATAATCCATAAATCAATATATTCTTTTACCCCTAGCTATATCTCTGATCTAATTAAAAAACGTACTATATTATCTTCTCTTCGTTACCAAAATGCTCCTCTACTTATCTCCCAGAACTCTAGTAAAACTTCCCTAAATTCTAGAGCTTTTAAAAATTCCGGTCCAACCCTATGGAATTCCCTCCCTCCTACCATTCGTTCTATTAGATCCCACAAAAGATTTATAAATCTTACTTCTTCTTTTCTCTCTACCCATAATCATTAAATCATCCAACTTATTATTTGTATCCGTGTTATATTAAATTTATATCATTATTAAATCGTTATTGTATTATTATTATCTTATTATTATATAACACTATACTATATCAATGCAGTCTGTAGTATATACAACTACACCATATCAATGCAGACTGTAGTATATAATAGTCCTTTATATTGTTTATTATTGTTTTTCCGTTGTATATTGAATGTATATTATTATCAAATTATTATCATATTACTATTATTTTATTATTATTTTCTTCCCGCACGAGCGAAGGGGTCTACATGACCCTATTTTAGTGCTAATAAACTCAATATCATCATCATCATATAAAATATAATACATATCTATATGTTAGTATAATATGTGTTAAAAATTTTAATAAAAAAAGAGTTGCCTTTGGTCACGAAGCATTTAAAGTTTGAAATATAAATTATTATTTTAAGATAAAATGTATAATATTCAATGTATAATAGTAATGACACCATCTTATTATCTTTGATGTTTACAAATATTTAAATTAATATTTAAAATTAATTATGTATTTGTATTATATTTAATGAATTAATATAATATATACCATTATTTATATTTATTATTAATACAATATCTATATTTCATTTTTATATCTACAAATTACCAATATTAATGTCTCATAAAACTCGAGAAAATACACCATTTCACAATGTATTTATTTCAAAATATTTCAAAAAAAATAATTAATTTAAAAAAATTAATATATATAATTATACTTTACATAAATTTGAGTGATCATATTGTATTGAATTGAGGATATAAGTTAGATATAAATGTCCTTTATATAAATACAATTAAATAAATTAAAAAATATGTAAACATATTTTGTATTTCATATTTCAAATAAAAATTCAAAAAAATTTACAAATGATGTTAATTTTTTTTCTAAAAATAATTTTTTAATAATTAATTTGAATTGTATTATTATTATCTATAAATTATATAATTTATTTTTTTAAATTAAATTGTTATAATTTATTTATATTAAATTATACGATTTTTAGATATTTTTTTTTACTAAAATTATTTTATAAAATTTGGGCATCTAGATTGTTATGAAAAATATTTTGTATTGTTAATACTACTTGTAATATATGTTTCTAGGATATATCCATAGTTGGCTTAAAAAAAATCATTCAATTTTATAAAAATTTAATAAAACTTATTTCTATATCTCCCCCATGTTAAATTTTATATGTATTCAATGTTAAAATAAAAAGTTCTCGTGACATAACACTATTTAAGATATAGGTCTACAATTTTAAACACTTATTCATCATAGCATACATAATTGTTATAGATGTGAAGGTTTATAAAATTACGAAAAAAAATTTAGTACGAACCGGTATACTGCATAATAGAATATGTTAAATTACAAAAAAAAACAAAAAAAATATATTATGATGGAATATTAATTAATGTGGTGTTATTTTGGTTATGTCAAAAAATTAAAAATTAAATCCATTTAGTATAAAAATCATTTTTTATTATACATATTTCAAAAATAATAATATATAAAAATATAATATAGTAAACTTATTTGTATATATAAATATATAATCAATAAAATAGTATATATATATATGTAAAAATCTAAATATATTGTCTAGATAAGAACTAATTATTGCTCTATACAATTATATAATATATTAGATATGTATATGTATAAATTGTACTTTTCATATTGATTTTTAATTAGTGAAATTTTACAGATTTACACAGAATAATTATTTACACATATTTCATATATACAATTAACCTCACAGATAACTAGTATAGCAATCTTACTATTTTGTTGTGCTATATATAAATATCATACATGCGCAAAATAATATGTTGCCATAATTTTAATAATGTATTAGAAAATACTTTATAATTGCTATTTTCTATGAAATATTATATAAAAAATAATTTATACTTTTATGTATGAATTATATTGAAATGTAAAAATAAGCCAACTTGTAAAAATTGTTGTAGCTTTGTATTTCATCTATATATCACACAACAAAATAATAAAATTCATTGAATAGATTTTTGTGTGCTGAGCTTTATACGGAGTAATGTATTTACTATCTATATGAATTGAATGGAACGATTTTAATGGCGTTGTGCGATATCCCCTTAAGTATTCTACTGCGAAAATTTCAAGAATATATTGCTCATGTGAATATCCTAACATTGATAACGCAAGGGGATTTTGAAATTGGAATTCTTAAGAATTCTACTGCGAAATTACCGGAATATATTGCTCATATGAACAGCACTTAATAAGTATCTTACTATGCAATCCTAACTCAAGCATAATAGCGTGGCTGTGATGTATAATATCAATCAATTTAGAATTATAAACTAATTAGAAAGAGATATAACTAAGTATACTATCAATACACAAAATATAAATAGAATTAATTTAGATAATAAATAATTTAATAATGCTCAGGATTATACATAATTTTATTACTCTACTAATATTGAAACAATTGTCCATAATGTTAACTTCGTAATAACACTTGCATAACTTATGTCATACTTTCAATAAATAATGTACGTAATTTGTCTAATAAAGGTAAATATGAAGTGATAAAATTGAATATGAAGATAATTGTTTGAATATTTTAATTTAAAGATAATTTGATAGTCAGTATACTTATAGCTTAGATTATAGATTACTATTATGCTAGCTCATCATTATAATTAAGTTATATAAAAATAAATGTATTAAATATTAAATTAATAATTTTACATTAATTTATATTCAATATATTAAATCTATTTATGACTGAATTATATTAATAATCAAATAATTAATTTAAACGGACATACAAAGTATATTTTATATAAAATAAATTATCAATATTATATTCATATTTAAATTGAATGAATTCAAATGTATCTAATATTATATTATTTCAAACATATTTTGTCTTATAAAAATGAATAAATATATACATAATTCATGAATATATATATATAATGAGAACTTGAAATTAATTATTGTATTTGATTACATATATAAATAAATACTGCATAATGTAAAATAGCAGAGAATAACTGACAATTGTATATATATATATAGCTTACAAGATGTACAAACCTGGTCGTTTGTATCAATAATATAGGCCCTATACCAATTATCGTTGCTATAAATAAACACTCTATCACCTTCTTTAGGTAAATCATCAGCAGAATATTTGGCATCAATAAAGTCATTATTGATATCGTGAACCCTACAGTATATTACATAATATTAAATGATGTAATAAATAACATCAACTTTTACCTTATTTTTTTGCTTATAGGTACAATTTTATTTTTGTTATTATCAAAATTGATATCCACCCAAAAGATATCATGTGCTATAGAAATCACACTGATCACTTTGCCATTGATTGGTTGATTTTCTACAATTATTATACATTGTGTTCATTGTTGTTATATACTAATATCTTAGAATATATAGGTAAATATTATCTTTTTAATACATTATTTATAATTAATTCATATATATGAATAAATGAATAAAATAATACTTTACCTTTGATAATAATTGGCCTAGAAATAGTTTCTTCAGACATTTCAATTTTTTTACAAAATTCTTCAAAAAGATTACCTATATATTTTGTAAATCATATTATTATATACATATATTCATCTTTAAACATACAAATATTTACATATATCAATAATTATAATGAATATATATAATATAATATAATATTTAAAATTATGTAATATAATATATATATATATAATTCAATTATCTATCAGTTTTATTTCACTCTATATAATTTAATATATAAATTATTTTGTATAATACAAACTAGTATTCATGAATTTGATATCTTTTAAGTCCAAATCCCACTTTGAATCAATCTATGTAAGATAAAATATTATAATGATACTGTATTCATTAATGATAATTTCTAAACAGTTAACATATATATTAAAATAATTATAAGTTATATTTGCATATATTTATATATACTTATATTTCTTATTATATAACTTTTTTTTGTATAATATATAGTGATACATATTATTAGCTTTAATTAATTGTTATTGAAATAGTTAACTAAAGTTTAAGAAGCTTAAGTAGTGGCCTCCTTCAGAATTTCCATTTATAACAAAATATAATTAGTTTTCCTCTAATAAATAATTTATATGATCATTTATCTATCATTTCATATAAAAATCGTATATGAATTGTCTATATTAATAAGTATAAATGATATTTTATAACACCTATTAAAAAGTCAGCATTCATTCTAATCAAAATATTTCAATAAACTGACAGTTATTTTCTCAGTTTGATGAATATTACATTAATATCGACGAAAAATTCAGTAACTTTTTAATTCTTTAATATAAATTGTTGACATTTTATATTGAGATAACACATATATTCATAGGCGTACCATTTTTTTAAATAATATAATTAAATTATAATAATTTAATAATTAAAATTATATATCATGTTTTTAAAAAAATACATATATTTTAATTCTTTTAGTAATTTTATTTAGTAATTTAAATAAACTTATTTTTAAAAATAATATATATTTTATAAATAAAAAAATGTTGTCCAATATAAGAATATATTATTATATTTACGATCAAATTTAATTCAAATTTAACATGCATAATGAATGATAAGTATATATATATAGATTGTATATTAAGCACGCAATATAAAATGTACCATTGAAGTAATAGTACTACTGTAATACATTTATTTATATTATTCGCAAGTATTTATTATTTTGAATATCAATTAAATGGAAACCTAATTCTTACTAAGTAAACCCTCAATATTTACTTTATTATCCTTTAATACATATCAACCCTGTTATATATTTGTATACCTTATTTGTTAACTCGGTAACAGCATTCTCTCCATCTTCACCCTATTATTAGAATTTATTATTTCATTAATGTTAAATAATTAATATAAAAATACAAACCGCTAATATTTTATTTTTACAACTAAGTAGATATATATGTCTCTCCTTCATTTCAGCTTCAATACCATTTTTATATAATTTAATATCAGCCAGTCGTTTATCAAATATAAGTTGTGCTATAAATCAATATTAAGGGTATATGATTATAATAGATATCAATTAAATTTCTATATTTGACTAACCTTGAATTTTTATCAAACTATATTGATATTTTACAAAATCTTTAAACAAATTTGTAGAATTAACATGACTGTATTGGAATACATTGTATTAGAATTTTAAGTAAAAAAGTTTACAAATAATTATACTAACATTTTATCAATATCTCTAAAGTGAGAACATTTAATTTTGTCTATATCACAGTTTAACCTGAAAAGTAAAAATATTAATACAAAATATAGAATACTTATTATTTGATGTAATTTATATAATATATTATTGTTGAAAAAAGTAGATTTTATTATATTTGCAGTAAACAATTAGTAAATCTAATTGATAGTCTTAGGATTAGAACATATAAAATTTTCGCTTGATATAAATGATACCTAGTTAATAACAATGAATACTTTCTTGATTAATGACCAGAGATCATCTTTTTCGTAGAATACATCCCACTACCAGTATTTCAGGAAATAATATCTAGAAATTCTGTCTAGAAAGCGATTTTCTAACAATTTGTAGTGAGATATCCCTCTTTAAAGTTATTATATTTGCTGCAAGTTGCCGGAAAGTAAGGGGTATCCCATAACTTTCCATACATGTACATGTTAAATTCGCGAAGGTTTTGAAGTTAACAATGTTTAATTAAATAATTGTTATGTATTGAATTAATATAATACTATTATGGATTAGATTATAATAATATAATCTAAATAATCGTAACTATTATATAAAATAGGCTGATATTACACACACAATTTCTATAAATGAACATATGATTAAGCAATTGTATTATAAGCAGCATGCAATAACTGAATATATTTAGTTTAAGAAAATACCGTTTTAAAATATAACTTAATATTTAAATGTATGTTATTAGTTGTAGAAATGTAAATATATTTGATCAACTATAATAATAAATAAATAATAAATACAATATTAACTTTCTCTCCAGCTTATCAATTTCTTTAGCCAAGATTGGTGGTATTTGATTAGTGTAAGTAGTAAGTTCTTCTTCATACTTTTGTTCACATAAGCTATCACTAAAAGTATTGTAAATAATTAGTAGGTAATACCTACTAGGTATTAAGATATTTATAATAAAAATCCGCCAAAATGAAACAATAGATCTACTTTTATATCTATTTTTAACTATATTGTTTTTACATTGTAGACTATACATTTTCTTAATAAGATATAGGGAAATTAACATAGAGAAAATTAAATAACAATAAAATTAATTGTTGTTATACTTTGCCTGGTTATATGATATATTAATACATAACACTCTATGTCCCATCATTACATTTAGTCATTTATTTTATTGGCTATTTTATTAACCGAGTATTATAACAAATACAATAGCTGAATTATATTAATAACAAAATATGTTTTAAAGATGTTAGGATTTTTAAAATATAGATTTTGACGAAATTACTATAACTTAGAGTATTTAATATATAATTAAAAAATTAAATATATAATTAATATATAATATATACACATATTTTAAGAGGCAGATATTAACTTCACATCTACGCAACGTAATTAATATAAAATGTTGCCATTGCTAGCAGGGGTATCGAAATCACTGAAATAGATGTAGGTTTGACGTGGATAACAATATGTTCATTGTTGTATTACATGCAATATAAGCTTAGATAAGATAAATATTATTTTTTTATAAGTATATACATATTAGATTTTTTTTTAAATGTGTATTATTTTATAAATTATAATATTATAACATCAAATTTGAAAACAAGTTAATGATTTGATCTCATCATATATAATAATATTATATACAAATATATTCTAATCATTAGATTAGAGTCATTTATATATAGTTCTTTTACATTTTTATTATTGTATTATGTTTTTATATTATATATGATATACTCATAGATTTATAGTTTACCTAGATTAGTAGTCACATGATTTTTCTTCAACAGACATGGTGCCCCAATTTAGGTATATTAAGATGGCAGACCATCACATATAAAGTATTATTTATTTAATCTAATTAAATGCTGCACTTATATTGCAGAATAAATATATAATATACATTTTTATTTTGATATAATTGAAACGCACTTTATAATCATATAATATATGCCATATATAGAAAATAAATCAATATTATTTTGTTGAATATTTGTTATTAAATGCATGTGTTAAGTGTGATGTTAAGTGTAATCTTAAGATACCTAAATTAAGGCACCATTTTTGTTGAAGAATTTTACATTAACTAGATATAGTAATACCGATAGTCTATAATATAGACACTATATACTATTATTAATAATATTTATACTAATATTATATTTTCAAATTAACATATTTATAAATAATAATTGTATAAAAAACCAAAAAACTAATTTTTTTATATCATCTTAAAGATATTATTTCAAATATTAAAATTAATTATAACAAAATATTTAATGTATAAATGTTTCAAAATTCTGATATTTTGCGAATACCTTTAATAATAATTATTATTTATATTTTATTCTCTTCTAAAACATGACCTATTTTCATGTGTTTCAGATGTATATAAATGTTGTATATATAAAAATAAATTAATAAAAATAAATTAATAAAAAGATATTAAAATCAAATATCAATAAAAGAATTCCATGAAAACTAAGTGTTAAGATAAATTGTTGTATAGAAACAGCGCCGAACTTAAATGTCAGTGATGTTGATACAACTTCTATCAGCGGCGGTATGTAGTAGTTATTAGTTACGTTGCATATAGGGATTGTTATATCTGATTCGTACAATCTTTAATAATATGCTATATTAATAATATGCTATATTAGTAATATGCTATATTAGTAATATGCTATATTAGTAATATGCTATATTACCTGTTATTGTTCTTTGATTGAACATCAATGCCATACTGGTTTCTGTAAAAGTGCATATCAACAATAACATTATGCATTGTTTATTAATATTAAGAGTAAACAACATTATTTAAAAAAATAAATATTTATATTTTTTATATTTAAAAATATATCAAATATTTAATTCTTTGATAAATTTACAAATGTGTTACATTTTACAGGGATTAAACTAGTGAATGAAAAGATGATAGAGTAACCCATCAAGTAATTAATTTGATGTGACGCTGTATAGAATATAATATATAAAGCGTGATGAATTAATAATAAATTATATAAACAAATTAAGACAGTTAAGAATGTATATAGTATATAAACTTATCATGGTGATATGCATTATCATCTTCGAGAGGTTTTTCGATTGGCTTAGTAGTTTCTGCAGATCGCTGTGGTTTATTTCTGTGGTATTTTAATAGTTAATTACAATTCAAATCAATTATTAAATAATAAATTATATAAACAAATTAAGGGAATATGGCAGTACGCATGCCACAATGTATTAAGCAAATAATGCGTCTATTCAAATTTAGGCTTACAGCATTTAATTCAATGAATTGAGCTAGTTTTTTTTATTAAATACATTCACACATACAATCCTATTCCATAAAAGTATTCATATATACAAATATATACATAAAAAACTCTATATTTTCTAATAAAATTATTTTGAAATATATAATAGTTTTAGAGTTACCTACATTTATACACACATACCTAGCGCACATTTATTTATTCTGAGTAAACATTTGAAGTTAGACAGCATAAAAAAGCAATTGATTTTATCTATTTCAATTCATATTCATCCCAATAATTTATATATTTAGATCTTCTCTCTTTATAATAATACAGTGTTACCTTACAATAAATATAGCCTAAGCCTATATATATAATCTATACAAATTTATATATTTATTGGCAATATGTTATATATAATTTATATATTTATTGTAAGAACTACTATATAACATAATGTATAATTACATCTAATATGTAAAACTATAACTACAATGTAATGAAATGTGATTTGGATGGGGACATTTATTGTTAGGATCCTTCTCCATGAACATATTCATCCATGTTACCAGCTGTAGCCTTCTACATGGGTGAAGTTTGATAGAAGTCTATCCTATTTCCTTTGTCGAGTTTTATCTAGTTGGAACGCGAATAGAGTAGTTTCTTTACTCGCAATATTCTGTTGCCGGTCCAAGGCCTCCAGAGATCGTTTGGATATTGGCATAATAAATAAATATTTATTTATAAGCAAAAATCTTAATAAAAATATATAAATGTAATTGAAAAAAACTGTAAAATAAGAATAACTAATTGAATAATAATAATATATATTATGTATAATATATGTATAATATATAAAATTATATATATAATATAAAAATATAAAACTAAAATATATATAACTAAAATAAATAATATAAATACAAATAACTAATATGAATACAAATAACTAATAATAAAATATACTGAATATGAGCGTGAATACAATGTATATATATATAGTATTAAAATAAATTAAGCAATATAGTAATAATGAAGTAATAATGAAATAGTAATAATGAAATAGAAATAATAAACCGTAATGAAAATATAGCGAAAATATATATACTGCAAATAGCAGTTTTTAAACTAAACAAATATAGCATCACCTATCTGCTCTCTAATTGGCCAGTATGATCACATGATATAGTATTTATGTGTGCAATGATATAGAATAATTCAATGTAAACAATATCGTTTTTATTTCATATAAATCGGCAATATATAAGTTTTATAAAACATTATAAACTAAAATAAAATAGTCGGGAATACTAAATAAATAATAAATAAAATAGTAATACTTTTATTTTTGTATGGTCAAAAAACTACTTTTTATGCTATTTCTAGATTGAATTCATGGCTAAAATATTTACACATATTAAAAAACACTATAATTATTAATTTTATGGAACAAATAATAAATAAAATGTTTAAATTATTTGTGAATTCAACCCATTGCGTGCGTGCTGCGATATTCCCTTAAATAGGCCGGCGTAACCTTGCCGGCGTTTACATGTAAAAGATAGTGAAAAATAGCTAATTTTTAACAGGCTATATATTTTCTATTTATTAGTATTTTTTCTAATTTTGTTTAATTATCTAGATAACATTCATCTCTAGTTATATAGGTACATCATAAAATAATAAATATATTATTAATTAAAGAAAAGTTAATTATAATATTACAATTATTTAAAAATAAATTTATTACCAATTTTTTTTTATTATTTTTCAAATAATTATATTAATAGATTATATTTAGGTTAGCTTACATACCTATATAATAATAACCATATATTAGGTATATACTCAGAAAATTTTATAAAGATTCATATAAGAGTTCACAAGATATAGACATTAACAACACAAAAATCAACAACTAAAACACCAGATATTCGCATCTAAAGTTTTACTTATCTAATTATTAAATCCCACCATTTTGAATAGGTGTATGATTAAACTTCGTATTTGAGGCACTTATGTTAAATTGTATATGATATATTATACATCATTTTAAAGATAATGAATTACATTTTAATATAAAAAAATGTCCCTACAAAATAAAAACGAAGGTTACGCCGGCCCTTAAGACGGCTACTAATATATATAGTATATAAACTTATCATGTTGATATGAATTTTCATCTTTTAGAGGTTTTTTGATTGGCTTATAAGCTTCTGCAGATCGCTGTGGTTTATTTCTGTCGTATTTTAATATTTAATTACAATTCAAATCAATTATTAAATAATAAATTATATAAACAAATTAAGACGGTAAGAATATATATAGTATATAAACTTATCATAGTAATATAAATTTTCATCTTTTAGAAGTTTTTCGATTGGCTTAGTAACTTCTGTAGGTTGCTGTGGTTTATCTCTGTGGTATTTTAATATTTAATTACAATTTAAATATATAGTTACAATATAAATCACTTACTATTACTATCACTAACCTGTATGCTGATGAACCACTCTTAGATTTTCTTTGGTTACGGTCTTTCATTGTTCTATTTATCTGGTTATAAAATCTCATTTAATATATTTTATATAAATTTAGTAAGCATATATATATATATATATATATATAGAATAGTTAAAAACTATGATTTAATAAGTGATTGGGTGTTCACATATACTTGTTGTCGTGTACGGATATTGCTGTGTGAAACTATGTTTACGTGAAATAGAACATGTTCTATTATGTGCTTCTTTCGTAACACATATATAATATAATCAACTTATATAAAGAGTCCCACTACAACTTGCCTGCAATATTATCTGGTGCCATAATGTTGCTGTTACCCTATCCCCTGCAATATTATCTGGTGCCAGATAGTATTGCTAGAAATAGTATGATATGATTTAATCAACCAATCAAATTTGTTGTTGTTTTAATTTAAAATTAAAATGACATAAGCATCAATACATATGCTATTATATTATAATATATGCAGGGTGCTGTTGCACAAACGTAGGGTTTAGGTTTAGAGACATATAGCACTACAGCCATTACAAAGTATCATAGGAAATGTGACATAAGGCTGAGTTTTGTAGATGCGCAGCTTCAAATGTATATAGCCTAACTAAATAAACAGAATTCAATCATAGACTCGAGTATAATATAAATTATTATAATATTAATTAATATAATATTAATTAGTATAATATTAATTAGTATAATATTAATCAGAATACTATTAATACTTATATAATTAATCAGTGTAATTTAGTATAAAACTAATTAGTATATTACAATTTAATTATAAATTATTAAGGGGATTCACGGTCTTTAAAAAAAAAAAATGATATGTCAAAATATCACATGTTAAAAACATATATAAAGCATAACAAAATATAATTTGATAACACTACATATTTCTAATAAAATAATAATTTAGAAAATAGCGCAAAAATTACGGTTTACATATATTATAACACTGTTTTTCAATAGTTATCAATAATGTATCAATTTGAAATATTTAAAAACAGTAATATCAATAATATATTTATTTTCATGTCTACCAGCGCCATCTGTTGGTTTCATTTTATAAATTCTAGTGATTGGCCGTTGGCTTTGTTCTATAATAATAAAAGAGTGAGATCCTCTAAAAAGAAACAGGTGACATACTCTAGGGAAGGGAACGGGCAAGACAGAGAAGGAAAAGTTCAGCAAAGGATTATGGAAGTGGATTACTCTTATAATATTATCTAATAAAAAAAAAGCAATCAATTATAATAAAATTTATTTTTTTTATATTTGTATTCTTTCATATGCAACTATAATATATAATAATAATAATTTATATAGATGCAATTTATGTTAAAAGCATGACAAATTATACAAGTAATATAAAAATTGTAATAATTAGCTAAACTAACTTTTACCATAATAATAAATGTCAAAAAGCAGATAAATAATATAGTCAATCTTTAACATCAATTATTTCAGAATATTAGTTTTTTTTTTTTTAATTTCTATTTCTCAATGAATAATTGACTAAACTTGTTCAAATTTTGACAGTATGTTTAGTATTATCTATATATTGTAGCTACAGAAAATATTTGTGATTAGATGTAGAGTTTATAAATAATTGATAATTAAATTTTAAAAATGTTGATATTTTCAAAACTATTATTCTAATCATTTAGAATTCCTATAGACGAATTAACACAATATATCTTAATGTTATGCAATTTAAATTATGTGAAAATCTTAATTATTTCTTGAGTTTTTGAATTTTCAAAAAAAAAAAAAGTCCTATCTAATTACATTGAAATCTAAAGACCGTGAACAGTATTAAAATTAATAGTATTAAAATTAAAATTATAATCATTAATATTATATTAATGTATATTATAATAGTCTAAGAATGCATTCAGTATATTCAGTTAGGCTAAATACATTTGATAGTAACTATATGATATAGTAACTATAATAGTATATGATATAGTAACTATCAAATGTATATGTAGTGATTATGTCATTTTAATTTTAATATTAAAACAACAAATTTGATTGATAGCCTATCATATTATTTTGAGTAATACTATCTGGCGCTAGATAATCTTGTAGTGATAACAGAAGTAGGGGGTATCCCACTGCAACTTACTAGAAAACTACTTTCTATCAAGAATTTCCGGAAATACTAGTAGTGGAATACCCCTTTATATATTTCATAAATAAGATAACATATAATAGTAATTGAGTTAAAACTTGAATTCAAATTTAATTAAGTTATTAAGCTATTTTTAAATATTAAATTAATATTAAAATTCATGAAAACTAGAAACCTAAAATTATCAATTTTTAAATTAAACAATGATAGTGTATAACAATTATTAATAAAACTATTTTAAAACTTAATATTCATTATAATTCCATATGAATAAACTATTTCGTATTAACTCCTATAGTTATTATAATTATTATACATTTGTGTGTATGTATATGCTTATTACTATTGATTAATTCATTATTGAATAGTTCATCAATTCTATATTAGAATGTTTACAGATTTAATCGGAAATATATGTCATGGACCATGGTTGAATTATGTTATTATGATGTGCTTCATTATATGTTTGGAGTAGACTTTTTAGATTTAGAACCAATAGATATACCTAGTACACTAGTGATGTTAATGATGCACAGATTTTTAATGCCTAGCCTTTTGGTTATTGATGCTGAGCATACTTTAATTTTCGGGAAAAAAACGAACCCGAGTCAAGCCGAGACTCTAGCCAAACGAGCCGAGATTTTAGGTAACTGAGACTGCATCGATGCTTTAGATTTGAGCATCATTTACATCACTAGTATACACTCACATATATCATCATATATCAAGTATTTTTGTAACCAATCATTACAGTAAATACACTTTCGAATTATGTGAGATTATATATGTATATTACTATTGCGATCTAAAGCTGTTTGTTTGATATATGTTAGTACAACAATAAATGTCAAGATAACAATATTTTAAATTAAATATATATTAAGATTAATAATGAATATCATAGCATATATACTATATATATATATATATATATATATATATAGTATTATAAATAAATAGAGAGCTTATACTTAGTTACTGTTATAATCATAATATTTTATTGATGCTTCGGGATGTAATGCAGCTAACAAAATAGACTAAAAACTAAACCAAATCAAACACACAATGTGTACAATGTGTGTGTATTAGATGGATAGGTGTTCCATAGGTGACACCATAGGTCTATGGCAATAACCTGTACGGTAAAAACAGGTTTTTGCCATGGTACAAACCTATTTTTATCTATATAATTAAATCTAATAGTATAAATATTATTAAACCAAATATTTTATATATAATTTACAATTATATATTACTTATAGATTTTGTATGTGATAGTTAATATATACTGATAAATAATACTACATTAAAATCATAATTTTAAGATTTTTTATATTTTTGTAGAAACAATATTTATTAATTTTGATTTTATTTAAATAAATGAGTAAATAATGTATATATATATATATATAATATTGAATAAAATATATTATTTGTATATTAGTAAAATGTAATATTTAAAAAAATATATATATTAAATAATAATATTATTAAACTAATAATATTTTCATTCAGAAATTATTTGAATACATTAATTGTTTGATGTTATACAATGATATTGTTAATTAATTATATATATATAATAGAATACATAATAGAATATAAAATACATAATAGAATATTTATTTTTATATAGATGAAATTAAATAGTTTTTTTTTACAAAATATACATTTTTACAAAATTAATATTTTCATTGTGCAATTGTATAAATATATAGTGGTGTGATTTTATTTCATTTATGATCCCATTACATTAATTTTGTTATTACACTTGTTAATTTTACAATATAAATAAGGTCAGCAGACCCCAAAATCCAGTATGGCATTTTGTTAATAAAGTTACTATAAATGTTTAATTAAAGCAAAGGGCATAAAATGTTTGGTTAAATTATCAAATAAAGCATCTAGATTAATTATCCATATAAATGAATCAATATTACTTCACATTTCAATACTATTTTTTTTAAATGATATTATATTTATTGTTTCTATATTTTGCCAGTTTTTACCATAAATTAACATGGTAAAGATAGGTTTTCGACTTTTTTATGCAATAATAGATAAGCGTATAATTGTAAATGATATTATATAATATATAGTGTGAATACATGTATATGTTTATACATATCCGATGATTAATTTAGAGACTTATACAAAGCCCCCTCCACAACGTTCTAGAGACATATCCGAAGCCCCCACCACAACGTTCTAGAAGCATATACAAAGCCCCCCCACACCGTTCTAGAGGCATATCCAAAGACCCCCCACACCGTTCTAGAGGCATGTCATGTCCATACAAACGAACTGGTCCCTACTTGAACAATACTACCGTTCTCATAACAGATAGATCAGTAGTAATAGAAAGTCGTAGTGGGATACCCCCCTTTATATGCATTGATAATAAGGGAGAAAATGTGTATTATAGTTGTGCTATTGTATTGTGCGTTTCAATATGTATAAATAATATAGATATATTGAGAGAGATACATTGCCTTCACAAGTCCCCACTAAGGACCCTACGGTCTCCACTGTCCGATAGCCTATCTATATGTATTATAACAAGTGGGTCTAGATTTCTATGTTACATTATTTATTGAATAATATATTTAAAACAAATGATATATATATTACAATTATGATTCATTGTTTATTTTAAATAGTTTAGTGTACAAATATATACTATTGAAAAATTTAATATATACAAATGAATCTTTCATATAAAATACTGTAATAATATGTTATATATAATATATTTACATTATATATATAGACAAAATAAAAAACTACAAAGATACTAAAGTCTAAATGATTACAAGAAAATTCAAACAAATGATAACAAAATAATGGGACCACTTTAGCAATATATATTTACATTAGAAAATATGTTCACATGTATATTTACATAATAAAAGTGAACAAGCAATTGAATATAGCACATGGTACTTTGCAATAGAGGTGTTGCAGTAGAATCTTACTAATAAATATCAAATTATTGTTATTTATTTATATTTATATTAGTAATTAAGATCAAGTTAAATGTACTATCTGTTCTAAAAATAACAGCTATATATAATACAACATATTAATGTTTCTCATAATTTATGTATTAAAATTTATTTGAATTGAAGATATGATAATATTATATTAACATATATGATATATAATCTAAACCCAGATATAGATTTAAGTCATTTATATCTATTTCGAAGAAAATCCTACTTTTTTAATATTCCAACTAAATAATATGACTAAAGGGGTGTACACAGCGTGAGCAACACGACTTGATGCTGTACTTGTTACTCAGTAGACATTATTTGGGTGTACACTAGTGATGTAAATAATGCTCAAATCTAACTTAAACAAGCATAATGCAGTCTCAGTTACTAAAGTTTCAACTCGGCTCGGGCTCGTTTTGTTAGAGTCTCGGCTCGGGCTCGTTTTTTTTTTCCGAAAATGAAAGTCTCAGCTCGGCATAAAAAGTTTGGCATCAGCAGTACATCACTAATGTACACACAGCGAGCAACAAGTACCGACTTTTAACAGGGTAACAGTTATTTATGTGTTTAATACATACATATATGGTTGTGAGTTAATAAAAAACACGTTTTAAACATAGAATAAAAAACGAAAAAAACAGAAAAAAACAAGAGACATACATTTATACATATATTTATTTAATTGTTAATATTTAAATTTAAATTCAATTTGACAAATAATAATTTATCTGCTCTTTTTTTTGATATAATAAATTGTATAATAATTGAAAAATGAATGATTATTTAATAAATGTATAAAATATGTGTATACAAATATAATATTATTATTAAAAGTTAAATTAGATTTCTTTTATGTTTTGATATAATAAATTGTATATATTAAAATAAATTGTAATAATATATATTATGTTTAATATTATATAAAAAAATAGTATGAATTTTCATATTTTTGTAATAATAATATATTAATATATAAAAGAAATATGAAAGTTCATTATATTATTATATAATTTATTATATCAGAACATAAAAGAAATCTAATTTTACTTTATTATTTATAATAATTTATTATAATATAAATATGAAAGTTCATACAGCTTTTATAATATTAATTATATAATGTACATATATCTATAGATTGTGATCTCCATGTCTATAACACATAATTAAATAATACAGAAATACTCAGTATTATATTGTAACAAAATAAATATTATAATTATTATAATTGTCATACTAATGTATAGTTTGACAATATGATTTAATAATGCTAATAATACAGATAATATATTATTTGAATTATTACTGATTATTCATATAATATGTAATTACTTTATTACTATTTTATTATTTAATTAACAACATATCTACTTTATTTAAATAATTTTATATTTTGTAACAGAAAAAAACAGATAAAAACGAATAAAACGAATTAAAAACGAAAAAAACCGTTTAAAACATGTTTTAAACAAACAATAATAAAAAACGCGTTTTTTAACAACACTACATACATAAAATGTAATATTGTATACTAGTTTCTTATGTATTGTATAGTATGATATAATATAATTAATTTAGATTAATATAATTATTATATATATATATATATGTGTGTATATGTATATATATATATGTGTTTCTATTGGCAGAAAGCAATCATAACCATAATGCAATGAGTAGTACTGTTACAGTACAAACACACAGATGCTCACAAATAGAACTTGTCCAAGAAGTATTGTACCTAGCAACCAGGGCGCCGCACTCGTTGCCATGCTTGTGCTCATGGTATGTACAGTGTACACCCCTTTAAGGGTATCATATTCAATCAAAATTACTGATGACACTTTGTTAATTTATTGAGAAAAATGTCTATCTTTTACATGCATTGCATTAATTTCTTATCCAGTTTGTTCATTTCGAAGGTTAATATGTATATACTTACAAATATCTTATATTTAAAATTATCATTAAATATATTTAAACTATCTGAAAACTTTATAAATTTTCTTTAATGAGTTATATATGATAAAAACTACATTTATACAATAATTACATTAGATAAGGGCATTAGTATACATGAATAGCTGTATATGTATATAGTTATTATATCTCAACACATATACTCAGTATTATATATAATAATTGTATTAGATAAGGGCATTAGTACATGTGTCCTATATAGTACATCAGAGCTGTATATCTATATAGTTATTATAACACATTTACTCAGTATTATATATAATAAAAAAATAGTCATAAATTCTAAATATACCACTATATAATAAACATGACATAAAGATAGATTACCATTAATAAGTAAGTAATATTATTATACATTACCATTAATAATATATATTATTTTAAATCAATATAATTTTATTCTATAAATCAGATTAAAACATAATTTGATAGTCAAATATATATATATATATATATATATATATATAATATATATATTATATATCAAGGATGGAGTCAAATATCTTTATGAAATACAAATACAATATATAATAGTATATAACAGTATAACATTATATAACATTATATAACAGTATATTATAAATTATATATATAAACTCGTTCATTAGTATAATGAATATAACAAAATAAATATGTATTTTATATACACAGTGTACATACAGTGATTTTAACTCTATATTAACTATACTGGTTTACTATATATTCCTATATTATTCAGATATCATTAGCCCTCTATATAATTGAACAATTCAGTGTATTATTACAATTCAGTGTGTCTTAATTCGAATAAACATACTCTTTATATATTAATAAGCATACAACACTGACTAGCTGCTGTTATCAATATAATCATGGTTGTCTGCTGCTGCTGCTGCTGCTGTTATTAATGGAATGGTGGTGGTTGCACAATAGTGCTTGCAGAATTGGGTGTTAATAGTACCTAATAAACTTAGTGTTACTAAGTTACATAATATTTAATAACACATTGTAGATATATATATATACTTACATATAACATAACTATAACACGAGTTATTAAATAGTACCCAAACTTGTAAATTATATATGATAAATTAATATATATATTTTACAACTATTAGTTATATATAAATCATGTTATATTTTTAATTTTTTAATATAGTTAACATTTAATATAGGTATAATAAAAGTTGTATTTAAAATATTTTTGTTAAAATTATATTAAGAGTTTGTTTTTGTAGATGTACCACTGTACAACAGTACCATCTATATTCATTATATGTAAATGCTAATGGTACATTGTCATAACTGAAATGGTGCATTGGTACTACAATATGCATGTACTATAGTTGCAACTTACCATCTGACAATACCCGATGAGATCATAGATATCATTGACATGATCATTATACTAATATCACATTTTAATATCACATTTTAATAACAAACATACAAAGATTAAAAACATAAATAAGTAACATTTTGAATAATATATATACCATTATAAAAGTGGGTAAATGCATTTGTACTATGGGACATTTGTACTACGGGACATTTATACTATGGGAAATGTGTACTATGGGACATTTGTACTACGGGACATTTGTACTAAGGTATGTTACAATGCACCCTAATTATAATTATAACATTGATAAACATTGTATAATAACTACAAAAATAAAAAACCAGTTGTTACTTGTAATTTCTTATATATCTATCATAAGTTATGATTCATAACTATTCTGATTCATAACTATTCTGATTCATAACTATTCGGATTCATAACTATTCTGATTCATAACTATTCTGATTATTTAAAATTATATATATTTCTTTTTCTACTATATAAAGAGTCTTTATTAAAGACCCAACAAGCCATATATATATATAAATATTTTAAGTGTTTTTTTTTAAATGTATATGAAGATTTTTTAGAAACATACTCTACAAAATTATCAATAGTAAATATAATGTAATTAAGTTTAAGTAATTAAGTATTAATGATATATAACAAAATTATAAAAAATAATCATAGATAAAAATTAGATTATAGTGTATAAAACATAGCCCCACCTTTACATGTAAACATCGCGCTTACAGTAATGAATAATATTCATAGGATAGCTTGTAATTAGAATTATAGGGAAATTAACAGTGACCTAGGGCCCAAGTACGTTCCTTTAATGATACATGTTAATGTCAAACTAATAACAGTAATACAGTAATACAGTAATACAGTAATACAGTAATACAGTAATACAGTAATACAGTAATACAGTAATATAGTAATACAGTAATATAGTAATACAGTAATACAGTAATACAGTAATACAGTAATACAGTAATACAGTAATACAGTAATACAGTAATAACAGTAATACAGTAATACAGTAATACAGTAATACAGTAATACAGTAATACAGTAATACAGTAATACAGTAATACAGTAATACAGTAATACAGTAATACAGTAATACAGTAATACAGTAATACAGTAATACAGTAATACAGTAATACAGTAATACAGTAATACAGTAATACAGTAATACAGTAATACAGTAATACAGTAATACAGTAATACAGTAATACAGTAATACAGTAATACAGTAATACAGTAATACAGTAATACAGTAATATAGTAATACAGTAATACAGTAATACAGTAATACAGTAATACAGTAATACAGTAATACAGTAATATAGTAATACAGTAATACAGTAATACAGTAATACAGTAATACAGTAATACAGTAATAACAGTAATACAGTAATACAGTAATACAGTAATATAGTAATACAGTAATACAGTAATACAGTAATACAGTAATACAGTAATACAGTAATATAGTAATATAGTAATATAGTAATATAGTAATACAGTAATAACAGTAATACAGTAATACAGTAATATAGTAATACAGTAATACAGTAATACAGTAATACAGTAATACAGTAATACAGTAATACAGTAATACAGTAATACAGTAATACAGTAATACAGTAATACAGTAATACAGTAATACAGTAATACAGTAATACAGTAATAACAGTAATACAGTAATACAGTAATACAGTAATACAGTAATACAGTAATATAGTAATACAGTAATACAGTAATACAGTAATACAGTAATACAGTAATACAGTAATACAGTAATATAGTAATACAGTAATACAGTAATACAGTAATACAGTAATACAGTAATACAGTAATAACAGTAATACAGTAATACAGTAATACAGTAATACAGTAATATAGTAATACAGTAATACAGTAATACAGTAATACAGTAATACAGTAATATAGTAATATAGTAATATAGTAATACAGTAATAACAGTAATACAGTAATATAGTAATACAGTAATACAGTAATACAGTAATACAGTAATACAGTAATACAGTAATATAGTAATATAGTAATACAGTAATAACAGTAATACAGTAATACAGTAATATAGTAATACAGTAATAACAGTAATATAGTAATACAGTAATACAGTAATACAGTAATACAGTAATACAGTAATACAGTAATACAGTAATACAGTAATACAGTAATACAGTAATACAGTAATAACAGTAATACAGTAATACAGTAATACAGTAATACAGTAATACAGTAATACAGTAATACAGTAATACAGTAATACAGTAATACAGTAATACAGTAATACAGTAATACAGTAATACAGTAATACAGTAATACAGTAATACAGTAATACAGTAATACAGTAATAACAGTAATACAGTAATACAGTAATACAGTAATACAGTAATATAGTAATACAGTAATACAGTAATACAGTAATACAGTAATACAGTAATACAGTAATACAGTAATACAGTAAGATAAACGCACGCATACATAGGTAATACATCCACCTCACACCGAAACTGCACGATTTTGATGTTTGACGATATCGGGCTATATTTGTTGGTGTGAACATAACTTCATCACACAATTTATATTATTTTATGATAAATAAATTCACTCATTAAAATATAATATACTTGGGATATTAAATAAATGGTTATAATTTAATAAAATATTTAAATTGATTAAATATATATAATATATATTTTATAATATATATATATATATATATATATGTTAAAACCAAATATGATATTAATAATAATATATATATATATATATATATTATATATTTACATATTTTTGTAAATAATAATTTAATTTCAGAGATTTCATTTAGAAAATATTAAATAAGTAAATATTGAATATTAGTAAATTAAGTATTGGTTTCATATACATTAAAATATTATTTTAAATTGTGTATAATACAAACATCATCTTCTCCTATTCCTGAACAATATTCATTATCTGTAAATCATATTATGTGATTTAAAATAAAATTAACTAAGTATTGCATAATATATAATCAGTAAATAATGTTAATAATAAACTATAAATATGCATAATAATTAATTTATTATTATATATAATTATTTAAATAGTATAAAATATTAATATATATTAGATATAAATATATATATATATATCATAATAAAACTTAACAAACTTTCTATTTCTTAAATATTAATATTGTGAATTTAAAATTTAAAGCAAATAAATATCAAAGATTATAGATTTATACTAATAAACAACACTGATGTAATTATTTTAAAATCTAATTTAACTATTAATTTACTTAATAATTAATGTTATTATTATATATAATTAATTAAATATTATAAAATATTAATATATATTTGATATAATTATGTATATATATATATATATATATATCATAATAAAACTTAACAAACATTCTATTTCTTAAATATTAATATTATGAATTTAAAATTGTAGGCAAGTAAATATCAAAGATTATAGATTTATACTAATAAACACTAATGTAATTATTTTAGAATCTAATTTTAATACTTTAATTAATATTAGATTATATACTAATGAATATTTATAGGAGTTAAAATACAATATTAAAGATGATATTATTAAATAAGATATATCCTATTTAACTAAATCTGCCATGAAACATCAGTGAATTTACTCTGATTCACTATTACATATTCTATTATATTATTTAGTTGTTATAGAAATGGACATATATATATATATATATATATATATATATATATATATAATATATAAGTATAAGTAAAGTATATATAAACCATAGTATAAAGTTTATACTATATTAAGCTTATATATTACTTAAATGTTTAAAATATATTATATATTTTAGATTTTATTTATACCACTTTTAAATAAATAAAATGTATATTATAATTGTATAATTATATTCATTTATTTTGTTTAACATCTATTAAACAACATATAAAGGATATGGTAAATAAGTTTCCAATATCAAGTTTATTGTATAAACAAATATAGTCATAAACTAAGAGTCATAGTTGATTTTATTATAATATTATATAATGGGCAGTGTTGGCAAAACCCTACAAATCTAGAATATTTTGTTGGGATTTTTGGGTTTTATTATGGTTAGTGAGGTTTTTAGAGTTATTCATTTTATCATTAAAAGATATTAAAATATTGACTATATTTAAATAGTTAATATAAACTTATAAACTGATAGTTAATATAAAATTATAAAAGAAAACAATACCATATTACAATCATAATTATATAATTTCCATATTACTTGAAAAATAATCTTATAAAATTATTCTTTACTTTTCAATTTATAGATATTATTTTTTGAATAAATAATATGTTCAAAATTTAAATAAATATTTTACTACTATAATATATATTATTTATTAACACAAATTTAATAAATTTAAAATTAATAAAGTGTTTTAATGTATCTATAAAATATAGAAAAAATACTATTGCTGATTTAAATAGAGTATTGAGTATAATTTAATATTATCCCTAAAATAACAAATCTTTAAATATATTTGTAAATTACATATTAACATTATTAATAATAAACTATTAATTTAAACATTATTTTTCTTTAAGTTTAAATTAATCTAAATAAATCACTATAATTTTATTTTAATACAAAAATATTTATAAGAAAGTACTCTATTTATAGAATTATTTTTTTGTCAGTTTTGCCGATTTGTTGAGATTTTTGCATGTTTAAAGGAGGATATTGCCAAAAATATGCAAAACATTATTTATACTGTTTAAAATCCATTTTGTTGTGATATGAATCATTCAATAGTATAGTAATACAAATTAAACAGTATATTTTCGATACACTTTGACTAATCTACTTTTTAGTATAGAAATATATAAGTATAAAATAGATATAATATAGTTATATAGTATATACAAAAGTATATACAAAATAATTATACTTTTTATAAAATCACATTTTATTTTTTAATTATAACACAATATTAACAATGATAATATATAGATATTATATAATATACACTAAAGAGGTGTTAATATGTTATCCAATTATGCAATCAATTGAAGTTATTGTTATATATTAAGAATTACTTAAAAAAGAATTGCTTATAAAAATTATAATAATATAAAAATTATTATATAATTGTTAGTAAATTTATATATATTCTTTCATTTATTTAGCATTAGCGTTATCATATTTTTCTTATAATAGAAATTATTCAACAACAAATTTCAAAATAGGTATTTTATATAATTATATATAATATGTATGAAAATAAAATATCAATTATTATACAGCAAGTATAAAATTATAAATAATTTGTTTATGTTAAAATATTGACGTATATTATTTTTGTGTTTTATGTTATGGAATTAAATTGTATTATTTTATAATGACTAAAAACAAAAATATTTAAACCCCAGTAAAACCCATAGATAGTTTGGATTTTTTTAATTGTATTATACTATCATAGTATATATATATATATATATATATATGATAAATATTTAAACATCTAAATATTCATATATTGTAATTTATTAAAAAATATTCATATATTATATTGGTAATTGATTAATTAATATAATAGTATTAAATTTAATTTACAATTTTTAAGTTTTTGTTTATTTACATATAAATTTAATATATGTAATAATTACAAAATGTATTTAAGTGCTGTTCACATGAGCAATCTATTCCAGCAATTTCACAGTAGAATACTTAATAATTGCCAAATTGTAAAATTCTATGTTTTTTCTGCGATTATTGCTAAATATTGTCCGAATTTATTCTAGTTTTTGTGATCATTTATGCTATTTATAAATAAACGCACGCACAAGTATACTAATGAGTATTAATACATACGCATTTACCTTTCTAGGGTTAATCTATTTATAATCGTTTAATATTATAAATGACTAATATTAATTTATCTAAGTGTTTACAAGTGTTTAATTAATAATTAATTAATAATTAATAGTAATTCATTAATAATTATAATTATAATATATAATTATTAAATTATGAATTATATATATATTACCACTTTATGATTATATAATGAACTTAATACTTTAGTTCATCAAATATATGTATTTAAGTATTTTACTGTGACATTTCTGGAATAGATTGCTCATGGGAACAGCACTTAATGAAACATTATTGATTATAAATAAATATAATTTGTAATTATTTTATTAAGAATATTTATTATATTATTATTTAAACTAAATTTAATAAATAAAATAATATGTGTGCTTTTATTAGTAAATATATTTAATAATTAAAATATTAAAAAATTAAGAGTGTGATTTTGTTAGTAAATATATTTAATAATTAAAATATTAAAATATTAAGATAGTGTGATTTTGTTAGTAAATATATTTAATAATTAAAATATTAAAATATTAAAATATTAAAATAATATAGATAATTTGGAAATATAATATAAAATTTATAATAATATTAATAATAACACAAATATAAATAAATAAATATAATTTTATATATTTATTAAATTAATTTATATTTCTATTTACATCTATTATTTTCCATTTAGATAATTATATACAAATATATATACAGTAAAAGCCGCTTGTATTCACATCCTAGGAGATCCGAAAATATGTTGATACATCCGTATGTCGTTACGTATGATAAAGGCATGGCTTATTTAAAATTACGCCCACTTATTAGAATATGTATTTATATTATCAAATATCAAATATGCTATCCTTGATTATATCATTAATTATGTGTATTAATACTATTAATTATTAGATACAACCTTCCATTTAGACATGCTGTTAATAAATGAAAAATAATATCGTGTCTAATTATTAATGAATACAAAATGCACTGAACAAATTAAAACAATCAATATATTCTCATTGTATTGATATTGTATTATTAAATGTTATTAATTGCAATTAAAGAAAGGTGGTCAATTTAAGATATTACTTATCAAGAGTGAGTATGGTCATATACACATACATATATTCACATATGTGCATGTTTGCTTAGTGTAGTGAATCTACAATAATACAAAGATTAATTCTTCATAACATCATAACTTATTTGTTAATATAAATACATGTACTATATGTACTATAATACATAGTTTATAATATGCTCAACTCTATATCATACATACTATGCTAAAAATGTGTAATATTTTCATAATGTCGATACACGTGAAGCAAAATATCTAAATATTATAGTAATATTCTGTCGATATAGCCAATTTGTCGATACACAGTATTCTGTAGCATATTATTAGATGGCAATTTCAACTAATATATTTAAAATTGTCGTTAGAACTGATTTATCGATACATGTGGTTGTCGATACAAGCGGCTTTTACTGTATATATATATATATATATATATATATATATTTATACTATAATAACAAATATAATTAAATTATAATTAAAAATATAATTAAATTACATATATATATACTAATATATATACATATATAATTACAATTACAAATTAGATAGAATTTGGTACAATTATACAATAGTAAATATATAATTATTTTATTAAAAATAATGTGATATCAAGGGATTATGATCGAAAGTTTCCCTATTTATAAGCTACATACTAACACCCTCAAAATAAATTATTTATAAAAATTAGTCATTATATATATATATATATATATTATAAATATATAGTTTACATGATATATATTATATGAATAATTTTGCATCATCTGTATAACCATACTAATATAATATTAAATATTAAATATATCAAACTTATATAAAATAAATTGATATTTAATGAATAATTGATGAATCATATTCTATTGATTATAATATCTTTGGATATATATAGTTACAACTCCTATATATTGATACGAGAATAACAAATTAATCATTCGAAGAAACAATTTTGTGAGTGTTCAAAGTCTAGCATATTAATTCAAAGCTATTGACAATGTTCCATACTAAGAACAGGACATATTCTCGCTATCTCTGAATGGAATTGTGTGTACTCTAAATTATATACTTTATAGTGGTATATTTAATCATAAGATATCAGATATTTATTTATTTATAAAATATTAGATAATTAATTTGTATTATCTATATTAATTATTTATTTAAAATATATGAAAATTGTATTAAAAAATTATTTATAAATTCTGTTTTAATTCAAAGATTTGTCTATATTATTTATGTTGACATACTAAATAATATAAAGTATATAAACTAATATTACAATTTTAATTTAACCATATTGAAATCATTGAATTAAAAACTATATTGTACATTGATTTGTATATAATATCTAAATATGTACTCTTGAACGATTATGCAAGACAATTCAATTGAACAATTTTTTAAATAAATCTATATATAACCAGCAAACACATTATAGGTAATTACCTCTATTTAGACTCTAAAGATGTTAACAACGAGACTCTATTTTGACTCTAATTTGGCTTCTATTTTGACTCTATTTAGCTTATATTTGTATTAAAATCTATTGATTTTAAACTCTATTTAGTGTATAATTAGCTTATATTTTGATTGTATACTCTATTTAGCTTATATTTAGACTCTATTTTAACTCTATTTAGACCATACTATTTTTCCTCTATTTAGACTCTATTTTGACTATACTGTTATTTTTAACATTTATCTGAAGTAAAATTCAAATTAATTTCCTCTATTTTAACTCTATTTAGACCATAATATTTTTTCTCTCTATTTAGACTCTTTTCGTTTTTTTGACTCTATTTAGACTCTGTGTGTTTGCTGGGTATATATTGTATAATTAACTTATAATATAATGACTATATATAAAGGCAACAATTGTTAAACAATACACTGCATAGTTAACCTATAGGGAACATTAATGATAACAAAATACAATAGGAATATATAGTAAATGACTATATTTTAATAGAGTATAAATCTCTGCATGTGCATTATCATAATGCCATTATGTATACAAAATGTGTATAACAAATTACTGTTTTTATTTGTATATTTCATTATAATAATGAATCACTATGAATTATAATGAATTATACAAATAAGTAAATTATATAAAAAGTGCAGATTGAATTACATGATTCATTGGATGAATTTACATAAAACATATAATAAAGTAAAGATTAAGCTTTTATTAATCATATAATTTGATATTAACTATCTTCCTCTATAGTTTAACATATGAATTATTGACTTTATAGTTGACTGTATATTATTCATCTAATGAACACTTACTTTATTAGCTACATTGTTGATAACTATATTATATAGTTTTATATAGTATTTAATTATTATTATAATAGCATCAGTGAAATACATACTGTAATATGTATTACATATATATAGTAATTAAATCATTGAATAATTAATAAAATAAATACAAACACACATACATATGCGAATAATTCATTATGGAATTAATAATTGAGGCAAATTGTTTGATAAGAGATCAAAATTAAATATTAAAATGTATACATAACAGTATATAGTACCTGTTTTTATTATCTAATACTTAGAAATTTCCAATGAATTCCTAATGTATATTAGATTTAACCTATTCAAATGTGTCTCAAGTTACCATGGACCCTCTATTAGACTATTATTACTAGTGCTGTAAAATAAGTAATTTAGACAAATATATATATATATATCTATAGAGGGAAAAGATAATAAGAATATCACAGAATAATTTATAGTTTTATTTTATATATTGTAGAATAAACATGTAAAAAAAATATATTTTCTTATACAACAAAATGTCATAGCTTATTGGCATGTGTAATAATTCTGTTATTGTGCTATTGTTATAATAGTAGAAATGTAGACAAAGATACAAATAATGAACATATTACACTAAAATATAAAATAAAAATTAGTCAAATTACAAATTCGATTTACTCAGAATATTGATGTTTATATATTTTGAATCTTAAACATTTTCAGCACCCTCAATAATTATCAAAAATGTATGACATTTTCACTGAAATTCACATTAATCTTTATTATTATATGTATTGTAAATATTACTTAAAAGATATTTATTATAAATAGTAGATTTAAATAGTAGATATAAAAAAACTTATTTAAAAAAAAATTAATTTAATTTAGAAACATTTGCTTCAAATTATTTTTGATTTTCGCCTAACAATTTTATTTTAAAATAAGTAACTTTTATTAACATTATATTTGCAAATATGCAAATTACAGAATGTAAATACGATCAATACCCTAGGTGCAGACATTTGTTTTATATATAACAACAAATATCTCCGAGCCCTTAATACATTGAAATATCAAGTGTTACTAATTCTCTTAAAAGTCTAATATTAACTTGTGTATACTTGGGATGGAAGGGAGTTGTTGAAGATATGTTGTATGACTTGGTAGAATTGTAATATATCGATGAATATTTTATGTTATAATTTCATATTTTAAAATTTAATAGAATATATATAGTTTTACAATATACTATTTTTACTTTTACTTTAACTCATATATTTCTAGTATTAATATCAGTTTAGTTACACTAAAAAAATAACGACAAAATAGCGCAGGAAGGGAATAGAGGATTTTAGTACCAAAATAAATCAATAGGTGTTTCGCTATATACTCGATTCATTTTTATTATTTTAATAATATATTTTGTATAATAAAGATAATAATTCATTGTTAATAAATTCGCAGTGTATTAATTTATATTATTGATATTTCAATACATAAGTTGATAATTGTAATATTTACGATAATATATTAGCTCAGCTAATTTAGCTGTATAAATACACCTGGGATTATATTATAACTCCTATTATATCTCCTTTTATATTATGTGATGAATACGTAAATTAATTATAATTTTTCTAAATATAGTCTTCAATAATTTATTTATTAAAATATAGTATGCAAAATTTGCATTGCAAATTAGACCTATATTACTCCATTTGTATTGGTTTATTTTCATCGACTATTAACTTGTCAGATCGTCCACTATACCCATTTATCTATAGTTACTATAATAGTACTTTAAAATACCTATCACTTTTTACTAATACAATATTTATATATAATATAAACATTATTAATAGATAACTATTATATTTTATAAATATATATAAGAAAATATGTATTTAAACTTAATAATCAATTCATTACAGTACATTTCCAAAACTTATATTTATGGAAATTTGAGAAAAAAAATATTATATAATAAATTTAATATAATGATTAATTATTTTTGAAAAAAATGTACTGTTCTGTAGATATTAAATATCTTGTACATATCTTTTTTTTTATATTTATAACCATTTCGCGTAAATGTAAATTACCACTATCCCCTTCTGTCCCCTATAAAGTAATTCTTTATAAAATATAAACACAGTTGTATACACGATACACGTTTTGTGCCCAAATTCTTAATCTATACTAAAATATAATCATATATGATAACATTTGATAAAATATTTTTGGTTCATATTTATAAAATTTATATATTATATATTTTTTATTAAAAAATAATTTATTTTATTTTTAAATATTGTAAAAATTTAAATATTTGTAAGTATAATAAAAATAAAATCATTACATTTTATAATAAAAAGATCATATTATGTTAGGATTAGTTAGACTAAATATACTAAAATGGTACTTTATTTATATTATTTAATAAAATGAATTATGAATAATAAGTTATAATATATAAACAATTCATAATTATAATATTCAGCCGTCTGGTATAATTAACTTTTTAATCGCATAACCATTGTATCGTAGGAACGTAAGTGTAATTATATATGGTGTCCTACTTTCTATCAGATATGACATAATATAAGCAAGTATAACTTATATTATAACTTATAATTTAAAAGGTAAATTAATTTTTTACGAAAAATCCATAAAAACCCACAATAAAACGTAATAACCGAATCAATCTTGCTTTATATACCCAAGTAAATATTATACTTTTAATAATATAATAAGTTTATATCTAGTATCGTCATCTATAGTTGAACTATATGAATGCATGCCTTTATTTGGCTGAAATTTTTATTTTATTTTTAATTATTTAATAATTTTAATATTTTTAATAAATAATTATTATAATATCGTTATAGGATTATATTAATGAAATATATTACAAATCGATTATATAATAATTATACGTATATATATATAATGATTATTTATAAAATGTATTTATAATTTGGTTTAAATTAATAAAACTGAATGTTTAATAATACATAATATTGTAAATAAATAATATTATTAATAAATAAATATTTTAATTATTAATAAATAATTTTCCGTTATTATCTGTTATTTTTAACATGTACATTTATATGATATATTTATAATTATGTTAAAAGTAATAACAATGTTCAATATATTATATAAACCTCGTTTCGATCGCCTCATCCCTCTCCTAGGCATTATAAAACAATATAAAAGTGTAAAAATTAAAAATATATTAAAATATCACGTGCTGGATAATAACAAAAGGAAAATTACCCAGAAACCAATTATAACAAAGATATTAAAATATAAGTATTAATATAAGGTACAAATCAAATGTTTACATTTTAACAAATATTTTCCAAATAAATTTATTCGAAAGATTTTATTTCCCCAACAAATAAAACAATGTTCTATGTAATACATTATATTATATGTATAATAATTTATTAAATATTTGTTATATAATATATTTCTAAAAGAAGTAGCAAAATAAATCACAACGATGTATTCTTCTTCAGTTAAAAATTAAATTTATTTTTGAAAATATATTTAATATGTTATTTTTAAAATTATAATATTCTTTAATTTTCTTAATAATTTTCTTAATATTCTATAATATTCTTAATGTTTAATATTGTTTAAAAATCAAGAATCATTTATATAATATATGAGTCATATGACTTAATATAATATAATTAAAGAATAATATAATTCATATAACATGTTAATTATAGTTATAATATATTATAATTATATAATTATATAATTATATAGTTAATATATTAACTGATTCGTAAGGAATACATTTATTAATACACCAAAGGACTTTAGGATAGGTACACTATAGTATACGTATAAATTATTTATGTAGTTACCATTAGTATAACTTTTACCCAATATTATATTGAATTATTAAAATAATATATGAATATTGAAATTTATTAATTTTTAATATTTCGGCTTTCTATAATATTTGGTAAAAGTTATATTAATGGTAACTACGTAAATAACTTATAAGTAGGTATACTATAGTCACTATAATAGTCCTAGGACTTATTAGCTAATAGTATACCCTAAAGTCTTTTGCTGTATTTATTCCATACGTATCAGTTAATAATTAACATTTTATATGAATTATATTATTCTTAAATTAAGTCATATATTATATAAATAAGTGTTGTATACAACTATAACTTGACACCCTAACTAATATGCCAGAAGGGCTGTTACGCGGTACTCGACGAGTAGGACTACTACTCGTATAGGACACATGTGGTCAAACAAGCATAGACCGATACATTAAAACCGAGTCCCTATAGTTTATTAACTATAATTGTAGTTATTAATACCGTAAGACCTAGAACCTAGGTCTACCTATAGGTATTATAAATTATAATTATTAGTTACTCTCAGAGCCTTAACTATTGTGAATCCTATAGAATATACTAGTGTATGCTATAGTGAATAACTAATAATTATTATCTGCATATTTAAAATAAATACGCGATTTTACGTGAGTTGGCAAATAGTCAGTTAACATATATTAGTTATAGGATAAATAATATTATATAGTATATAATATACAGTCGAGATCAAACGTATAGAAGCCATCTCAATATACCTTCATATTTTAATCGTTGAATAATAATCGTAAACAATATATAGATAACTGTAACATATATTTATATTACTAGTTGTTTACTAATAATTTGTATCTACAATTAAATATTATATTATTATTTTCATATATTGAATATATTCAAAAATAAAAGTTATAATATTCATTTTTATAAAGTTATTAAAGATATTAATATTGAAATATATAGTAGGTCATATTGTAATTATATTGTAATTATTACATATGTTACATTTGTTATCAATTATAAATATCCTATATCATTATTTATTATCATAAAAAATGTATAATTATTATTAAATAATCATATTAAATGTATAATTATTATAATAATTACATGCAATCACAATGTTCTCAAATATTATATTCAATATATTAGTATAATATAATACATTCCCCCAGATCTGTATATAACCGTGGTGTAATATTTGACTAAAAATACGATATATGCGAATTAATTTTGAACAAAATACAAACTTCCGTTTTTTTACAATCAAGAAAACTTGATTGTTATGGGCAAAATATTAATTACGATATGGTTCTTCTGTATAGACAACCGTAATAACTTCGTCTGAAACAAAGTGATGGATGAAGTGACATCTCCTCATCACGCCCCCACAGACAGCGGGGATATCTAGAACTATGACAGAGTTACACCGGAGGTGGCGAGCCGGTGTGCGTCGTAACTATAGTGCTGCGAGTAGTGATGGCATCGAACGAGTGATTTGCGAGCGGTTTCGAGTAATTAAAATTTCCAAATTACTATTCCGAGTCGGTTCCGAGCAGGTTTCGAGTAATTCAGATTTTACATTTAAAAATGAAACTATGTTAATATATAAAAGATATGCCGAATCTGTATTGTTTATTATATTTTCGAATTTAAACTTCAATACTAAACTTTAAATTGTTTGTTTATTATTATCGAATTATATATATATTGAAACTGAAATCGTTTCGAAACCCTTATCTTTGAAACTGAAACCGTTTTGTAACCTTAACATTGGGTTTCATTTCCATCACTAGCTGTGAGTGCCACTACTATATGCTTCTTTTTAATGCAAGTGCTGATAGTGGATGAAGTTTGCGAATACAATGTTGTATAAAGAGCTAGTGCGAATGCTATTTATATAGTATAGAGAGAGAGAGCTAGTGAGAGTATATCTTAGATAGATAATTATCTACTATAATAATCTATTAACTATTATAATAGTTGACCAGTAGTGACTAACGACCGCGCGAAAGTAACCAATCATAAGCCTACAAACTATACCATTCATCATTACCTCTTAATACGAATATTTGATAGCCCCTAAGCTACAGAGTTTCTATATCAAACTCGTGTGATTGTTATTGTTATTCGTGTACAGTAACACATGCCGCATCTCTGTGAGCCGATCAAGATAGACGCCCACCTCAAGCCGTGTACACACCGCTAGTATCGAGCACAGTAACACATGCTGCATCTCTGTGAGCCGATCAAGATAGACGCACACCTTACTCACAACTTCAATGTGATCAATGTTTCTATCACCTCGCGCATTACTTCTGCTATGGGGCGGAGATATACGGCTATATACGTCAGTGCCTGTTTTAAGGGGTATTTTATGGGCGGTAATTGCCCTCCAACTTATAAATTGTTGTCCGCAAAAAAATCACTTATAAAGCCTATTTATTTATTATAAATCAGTCGATATATTTTAAGAGATTGTTTTTCATGTAAAATTGAAAACAAAATAATTATTTTTGGAATTTGCCCCATCCACTTTCGAATCCTTAAAAAAGGCTCTGGTATATATATAACTGAGATATATGGCTATATCTGTATACCTATAGGTTCCTAAAGTCTGCCACAGATTACATCTTTTCCTCCTCACGAGATTCTGTGCATTTTCATTAGAAATCAATCCAAGACTACGGTTCAACATAAAGTACAATCAAAATCAGGTTGAGAGACAAGGTTCAACAGAAGTAGAATCAGGTTGAGAGGCAAGGTTCAATAGAAGTAGAATCAGGTTGAGAGGCAAGGTTCCATAGAAGTAGAATAAGGTTGAGAGGCAAGGTTCCATAGAAGTAGAATCAGGTTGAGAGGCAAGGTTCCACATAAGTAGAACCAGATTGAGAGGCAAGGTTCCACAGAAGTAGAATCAGGTTGAGAAGAATGCGTCACCATATAACACATTATAAATTGTTTGCAGTTTTATTACGAGGTAAATTTGATAATGTAAAAGATAGGCAACGTATACTTGTGTAGAACCTTGCGTAAACCCTGCAAAGTATCTGTTCACTAAGGGTGTGTTTTTCGTCATCCAGCTACGCACAACGCGCGACATCGAATTTTACAAAGCCCTATTCACTACATGTAAACTTGTACGAGATATCGGACAGCATTCGCCGAACAGCTAACTTCGCCGATACACCTTTTATTCCTATCCGCGCAGTTCTTCATTGAATTTGAATTCTAGAACGAACGGCGTCGCACGCATTTGAAGCTCCGCCCATGAGCTGAGTCATAAAATACGTCACAATCATAACGGTATTGCTATTTTTAGGTATGCGCGCATATATTTACCAATAATTATATGATGATATATAGTTCGACGAATGGTTGACGAAAAACACTTTGTAAAATTCGATGTCGCGCGTTGTGCGTAGCTGGATGACGAAAAACACACCCTTAATGTAATTACACATGCTTAAGGTTTCTTGTATATCTTCAAACATATTGGACTGTAAATATTGCAAAAATTTTTATTAAATTATAATTCTACAATTTTTCTATCTATTATAAAAATATAAAAGAGTCAATAGATAATATTTTTATTATAAATGAATTTTTGTATTAGACTATTAAAGTTATTCCATTCAGAATTTATTTTTCTGACATACTCAATTGAAAAATTACATTATGCATATAAATATATAATTGTAAATAATTTCTATTAAATAAAATTAACATTATATAAATACGCATTCGCCCTTCGAATAAATAGTCATTACTATTACAATTATATATGTATTATATAAATCGTGAGCATATGGAATACAGAACGAGCGCCCCCAAACAAATAGTGTGAGAGATCCGACTATCATCACCTGATCGTATAGTGCTGGCTTCCACACGTAATCTAGTGAGTTAACGATGAAATGGAGCGAGTCATTTGTATACATTTATAACGATGAAATGGAGCGAGTAATTAATATAAATTTATTAAAATGAAATCAACTGCGTACTTCGTATTACGACGAAATCGACGCAGATATTGTGATTAGCAGAGGTCGTTGGTAGCAGAGGTCATTACCAGTCTGCGGCACTGTTAGCGAGGTAATCTGTACGCCCTATAGTGGCAGTCTGTTTACCCTGCATTGCCTCTAGACGTGGACATTCTGTGATACGGTGACCCAATCCTCCGCAGTACATACATCCGGCTTCACCTGTGTGCGCGTGAGTGTGTGTAGGTGTGTGAGATAGGGGTGTGAGAGAGGTGTGAGAGGTGAGAGAGGTGTGTGTGTGTGTGCAGGTGTGTAGGGGTGTGAGAGAGGTGAGAGAGAGGTGTGAGAGAGGTGTGAGAGGTGTGAGAGAGGTGAGAGGTGTGAGAGAGGTGTGATAGAGGTGTGAGAGAGAGGTGTGTGAGAGAGGTGTGAGGTGTGTGAGAGGTGTGTGAGAGGTGTGAGAGGTGTGAGAGGTGAGAGAGAGGTGTGAGAGAGGTGTGAGAGGTGAGAGAGAGGTGTGAGATGTGTGAGAGAGGTGTGAGAGAGGTGTGAGAGGTGAGAGAGGTGTGAGAGAGGTGTGAGAGGTGAGAGAGGTGTGAGAGAGGTGTGTGATAGGTGTGAGAGAGGTGTGAGAGGTGTGAGAGGTGTGAGAGGTGTGTGAGAGAGGTGTGAGAGGTGTGAGAGAGGTGTGAGAGAGGTGTGAGAGGTGAGAGAGAGGTGTGAGGTGTGTGAGAGAGGTGTGAGAGGTGAGAGAGGTGTGAGAGAGGTGTGAGAGAGGTGTGAGAGGTGAGAGAGAGGTGTGAGGTGTGTGAGAGAGGTGTGAGGTGTGTGAGAGGTGTGTGAGAGGTGTGTGAGAGGTGTGAGAGGTGTGAGAGGTGAGAGAGAGGTGTGAGAGAGGTGTGAGAGAGGTGTGTGAGAGGTGTGAGAGAGGTGTGAGAGGTGTGAGAGGTGTGTGAGAGGTGTGAGAGGTGTGAGAGGTGAGAGAGAGGTGTGAGAGAGGTGTGAGAGGTGAGAGAGAGGTGTGAGGTGTGTGAGAGAGGTGTGAGGTGTGTGAGAGGTGTGTGAGAGGTGTGAGAGGTGTGAGAGGTGAGAGAGAGGTGTGAGAGGTGAGAGAGAGGTGTGAGATGTGTGAGAGAGGTGTGAGAGAGGTGTGAGAGGTGAGAGAGGTGTGAGAGAGGTGTGAGAGGTGAGAGAGGTGTGAGAGAGGTGTGTGATAGGTGTGAGAGAGGTGTGAGAGAGGTGAGAGAGGTGTGTGAGAGGTGTGAGAGGTGTGAGAGGTGTGAGAGAGGTGTGAGAGAGGTGTGAGAGAGGTGTGTGAGAGGTGTGAGAGAGGTGAGAGGTGTGAGAGGTGAGAGAGGTGTGTGAGAGGTGTGAGAGGTGTGAGAGGTGTGAGAGAGGTGTGTGAGAGGTGTGAGAGAGGTGTGAGAGGTGTGTGAGAGAGGTGTGAGAGAGGTGTGAGAGAGAGGTGAGAGAGGTGTGTGAGAGGTGTGTGAGAGGTGTGTGAGAGGTGTGTGAGAGGTGTGAGAGGTGTGTGAGAGGTGAGAGAGGTGTGAGAGAGAGGTGTGTGAGAGAGGTGATAGATATATGAGAGGTGTGAGGTGTGAGAGAGAGGTGTGAGAGAGGTGTGAGGTGTGAGAGAGGTGTGAGAGAGAGGTGTGTGAGAGGTGTGTGAGAGGTGTGAGAGAGAGGTGTGTGAGAGGTGTGAGAGAGAGGTGTGTGAGAGGTGTGAGAGGTGTGAAAGAGAGGTGTGAGAGAGGTGTGAGAGAGGTGTGAGGTGTGAGAGAGGTGTGAGAGAGAGGTGTGTGAGAGGTGTGTGAGAGGTGTGAGAGGTGTGTGAGAGGTGTGAGAGGTGTGAGAGAGGTGAGAGAGAGGTGTGAGAGGTGAGAGAGGTGTGAAAGAGAGGTGTGAGAGAGAGGTGTGAGAGAGAGGTGTGAGAGAGGTGTGAGGTGTGTGAGAGAGGTGTGAGGTGTGAGAGAGAGGTGTGAGAGGTGTGAGAGGTGTGTGAGAGGTGTGAGAGGTGTGAGAGAGGTGAGAGAGAGGTGTGAGAGGTGAGAGAGGTGTGAAAGAGAGGTGTGAGAGAGGTGTGAGGTGTGAGAGAGGTGTGAGAGAGAGGTGTGTGAGAGGTGTGAGAGAGAGGTGTGAGAGAGGTGTGTGAGAGGTGTGTGAGAGGTGTGTGAGAGGTGTGTGAGAGGTGTGAGAGGTGTGAGAGAGGTGAGAGAGAGGTGTGAGAGGTGAGAGAGGTGTGAAAGAGAGGTGTGAGAGAGAGGTGTGAGAGAGAGGTGTGAGAAGGGTGTGAGGTGTGTGAGAGAGGTGTGAGGTGTGAGAGAGAGGTGTGAGAGGTGTGAGAGGTGTGTGAGAGGTGTGTGAGAGGTGTGATAGATGTATGAGAGGTGAGAGAGGTGTGAGAGAGAGGTGTGTGAGAGAGGTGATAGATATATGAGAGGTGTGAGGTGTGAGAGAGAGGTGTGAGAGAGGTGTGAGGTGTGAGAGAGGTGTGAGAGAGAGGTGTGTGAGAGGTGTGAGAGAGAGGTGTGAGAGAGGTGTGTGAGAGGTGTGTGAGAGGTGTGTGAGAGGTGTGTGAGAGGTGTGAGAGAGGTGTGTGAGAGAGGTGAGAGAGGTGTGTGTGAGAGGTGTGAGAGGTGTGAAAGAGAGGTGTGAGAGAGAGGTGTGTGAGAGGTGTGAGAGGTGTGAGAGAGGTGTGAGGTGTGAGAGAGAGGTGTGAGAGGTGTGAGAGGTGTGTGATAGGTGTGATAGATGTATGAGAGGTGAGAGAGGTGTGAGAGAGAGGTGTGTGAGAGGTGTGAGAGGTGTGAGAGAGGTGAGAGAGAGGTGTGAGAGGTGAGAGAGGTGTGAGAGAGAGGTGTGAGAGAGAGGTGTGAGAGAGGTGTGAGGTGTGTGAGAGAGGTGTGAGGTGTGAGAGAGAGGTGTGAGAGGTGTGAGAGGTGTGTGAGAGGTGTGTGAGAGGTGTGATAGATGTATGAGAGGTGAGAGAGGTGTGAGAGAGAGGTGTGTGAGAGAGGTGATAGATATATGAGAGGTGTGAGGTGTGAGAGAGAGGTGTGAGAGAGGTGTGAGGTGTGAGAGAGGTGTGAGAGAGAGGTGTGTGAGAGGTGTGAGAGAGAGGTGTGTGAGAGAGGTGAGAGAGGTGTGAGAGAGAGGTGTGAGAGAGGTGTGAGAGAGGTGTGAGAGAGAGGTGTGTGAGAGGTGTGAGAGAGAGGTGTGAGAGAGGTGTGAGAGAGGTGAGAGAGGTGTGAGAGAGGTGTGTAAGTGTGTGTGTAGGTGTGTGCGTGAGAGTGTGTGTAGGGGTGTAGGGGTGTGTCACTCAGCCATTATTATGTTTTAATGAAATTATATAATAATGGCTTATTGTTAAACCAGTTTCATCGTTAAAACTACGTCTTATATCATGCTATATAACTAATAATATATCTACTATCTTCGCATGTGGCTTAATAATTATATATATATATATATACAAGATTAACTTGAATGGTTGTGAAAGATGTGTCTATATATCATGTGTGTACATAATGTATAATTTTATGATTTATTTATCAATTTTGAAAATTTAAATTCATTAATCAACATTTAATAGTCTTTGTTAAGATATGAGTATTATCCAATTGAATGTAACCATTTACAAGAAATTGAATATAATAATTTCATAATATAATATTTATATATTTTGCATATAATAAATATATATTTTTTATTTTATAATCCTTCATAATATAACATTAATATATTCTATATAACAAGTATACTATATGTATTTATACTTATTTTTGTATATTATAATGTATTTATTATTCATATAATATACACTAATACATATAATCTTACTCGATTATATTATTTTTCATATCATATATTTTATGTATTCTATATTATACAAGTACATATGTGCATGTAATATTATTTTAAAATAGTAATTCTAAATTGTATTGTAATAAACTTTAAATGCCATTTACACAAAATAATGTTTTTTCATATATCACTCAAAATTCAATATCTCATTGAATAGTAGAAATAATGAATTGAAATTTTCAATATAATTATACAATATAATCAAGACCTCCTATAACCTCAGGCCCGAACACTGAATTAAGATGGCGTAGAATCAGGCCGATGATTTTAAAATAAACCCGCCTTTTTAATGTAAATAAACAAAATATTATACTAGATTATCATTTTTATGGATTAATATTGTGCATATCGCTATATATTAATATATATACTTTGCTCATAGTTTGTAAATATTATATGCTTAAAAAATGATAAGTTAAAAACATTCAATATCAACGAAATAACGACTTTTATTATACTATTATTCTGAAATATTAATAAAATTAATTTATATTTAAAAAATATTTTAATAAATCATCACGTTTAAGTATTTCAATTAATGGTATAACTATTTATTAATATATATACTTTTATTAAGTTTATAAAGGTTATATTTAAATAAAAATAATAAGTTAAATATATACAATATCAATGAAATAACGTATTTTAATATACTATTATTCTGAAATATTAATAAAATTAATTTATAAATTATTAAAACTTTAAAAATAATATATATTAAATAAACTGCTTATATATAATCATATCCTACATTTATATTTATTTACTTTCAATAAGTGACTAATTAAATAAATACATTTTAATTATCTGAATAATACAATATATGTTATAACCGTGAGTATTATAAAATGTTGTTATGTCTTAGAGGCGCCATATTTATATTACTAATAAATATTATTTATTTGTTAGATCAACATATTACGTGTTACACTTTTATCACCTACACAGTATATATACATAGTAAGTTACATAATGTAACCTATATACATACAAGGATACATTAACATAATAATTATGTTACATACATAATATAAATCCTAGGATATAAACTATACAATTGTATTCAACAGCATTAATGCTATATGGTATATATATATATACCTATTACGAAATTGTATACATCATTATTTCTCTAGTGCATACGTTCCTTATAAAATAATTCAAATATAATATGCAATTAATTATGATACACATATAATATAATTTTAGTATACATATATATATATATATATATATATATATATATTGGATTATATCGAAGTTAGCCGTCGAGTTATTATTTAATGTAGAGGTGACTAAATATTTAAAGATAATTAAATAAAAACATTGATAATACTGATAACTAATTTATTGTATGCATGTCATGATGATAAACATTATAATAGTATGTATACTATATAATAACTTGCTAATATATTATAATTTTACATTTCTTATTTTAACTTTTTTATATCTTTATGCCTACTTTATTTTAACCTTTCACTTTATTATAATAGTACGAACATTATATTTTAACTTTATTACATCTGTTCGGTTGCTTTATTTTAACCTTTAACTTTATTATAATAGTACGAACATTATATTTTAACTTTATACATCTGTTCGGTTGCTTTATTTTAACCTTTAACTTTATTATAATAGTACGAACATTATATTTTAACTTTATACATCTGTTCGGCTGCTTTATTTTAACCTTTAACTTTATTATAATAGTACAAACATTATATTTTAACTTTATTACATCTGTTCGGTTGCTTTATTTTAACCTTTAACTTTATTATAATAGTACGAACATTATATTTTAACTTTATTACATCTGTTCGGTTGCTTTATTTTAACCTTTAACTTTATTATAATAGTACAAACATTATATTTTAACTTTATACATCTGTTCGGTTGCTTTATTTTAACCTTTAACTTTATTATAATAGTACGAACATTATATTTTAACTTTATTACATCTGTTCGGTTGCTTTATTTTAACCTTTAACTTTATTATAATAGTACAAACATTATATTTTAACTTTATTACATCTGTTCGGTTGCTTTATTTTAACCTTTAACTTTATTATAATAGTACGAACATTATATTTTAACTATATACATCTGTTCGGTTGCTTTATTTTAACCTTTAACTTTATTATAATAGTACAAACATTATATTTTAACTTTATTACATCTGTTCGGTTGCTTTATTTTAACCTTTAACTTTATTATTATAGTACGAACATTATATTTTAACTTTATACATCTATTCGGTTGCTTTATTTAACCTTTAACTTTATTATAATAGTAAGAACATTATATTTTAACTTTATTACATCTGTTCGGTTGCTTTATTTTAACCTTTAACTTTATTATAATAGTACGAACATTATATTTTAACTTTATTACATCTGTTCGGTTGCTTTATTTTAACCTTTAACTTTATTATAATAGTGCGAACATTATATTTTAACTTTATTACATCTGTTCGGTTGCTTTATTTTAACCTTTAACTTTATTATAATAGTACAAACATTATATTTTAACTTTATACATCTGTTCGGTTGCTTTATTTTAACCTTTAACTTTATTATAATAGTACGAACATTATATTTTAACTTTATTACATCTGTTCGGTTGCTTTATTTTAACCTTTAACTTTATTATAATAGTACAAATATTATATTTTAACTTTATACTCTATTATATTTTTAAGATTATACTTTTTATATTTTTAAGATTTCACTATATTATAATAATACGATAACTAAATATTAAAAATCTAAGGTATCTAAAAAATAATACTAAGTATCATCTAAGATTTTATTTGGATTTTGAAAATACTGTAGTTTTAAAATAAATAACTATATTAGTCAATTTGCTAAAATATTATTACATACATTATGTAAAATTATGTTACCTCATAAATAAATTAAAAGTTACTGATTGTAATAAAGAATTTATAATAGTTTAAACCCACTCTTAAAACATACACACCCATATATATATAATATTATTTAATTATTCAGATAAAGGACATACATAATTCTATATATTTGATATTATATTATAGTTATACCAGAATTTGTTGTGAGAATATGAAAAATGTCATTTATAAAAGTTATTCAACGTGTTATAAATAACATAATGTTAAACCTTTTTCATATTCTCATAATAATTCTGGTACAATATTCAAAGTATATTTATATATATATATATATATATATAAATCAAATATCATAATTTCGTTGATAAGGTATATATTTAGGTATTTACCTAATAGATATTTTCTAAATGCAGAACATATATTGACTTAATACTTCTATATATATATATATATATATTAATATATAGTTATATACTTAATGTAAATATTTTTAAAATTATGATTTATTATAATTATTTTTTAATATTTTAATAACATTTATATTATAACGTAATTTTGTTTACAAATCATTGATCACCACGGAACTATTTTAAATAATGTTGGGGCTTTAGATTGTAGGATGCATTTATATATGTTTATTTCCTTACTATATGTGCAAAATAGCGTTAATATTTATAAATATTATATTGGAATAAATCTGTTAAAATAAATTTAAATAAATGTTTTTAAAAATAGGTCAAATGTAACCAATTATCATAGAGAAATACATTATTGACCAATCAGAATAGTGAAAATAATTTAAAATGCTAAAATAAATCTGTTATTAAAGTCTATATTATTGCATTTTAACAATATATTGTATCATTATCTAATCATAATAATGATAATTGCTATTCATTAATTATATATAAATGTATATTAATATAAAAAAGACGTATAAAAGAAGTAATAAATGAAGACAAAAACGGGCCTCTTTGTTTTAAAATTAATATTTTTTGTATTCAGTGTTCGGGCCTGAGGTTATAGGAGGTCTTGATAATAGGCTGTATGTACTTTTTTTTTTTAATGTTGTCTTTGTAATTAATGATAAATAAAACATATATTATAAATATTTTAATAAATAAATATGTAATAAAAAACTATTTCATAATAGAATGATATATTATTAAACTATAGAACAAATGTATGTGATCATAACTATTATTAAATGTGTGTAATTTACTGTAAAGGGTTCTAGAAAGTTAACAACAAATGTAGTTGGATACCCCCTTACTTTCCGTCAAATTACCGGAAATATAGTAACTTTAAAGGGTATCCCACTACAATTTGCTAGAGAATCACTTTTTAGCAAAAATGTCCGGAAATACTAGTAGTAATACCATAAATACCTATCTATTTATATTGCACGCGCGAAGGACGCATGAAGGACGTACCTTCCCTTAATATTTGAATACAGATTTTTTTAAATTACAAATGTCATTAATAAAATCAATTATCTATCATATTATATAACAAATATTTGTTATATAAATATGTAAAAATTAGATGTTATAAGACCTGCTATATTAATTGTATGATATTATAATAACTCGTCTAATAAAATTATATATTATATTTATATATATACAAATAATACATATATATGTATGTATATTCCTGTATCTGTAATTATATATTTATGTTATTTTATAAGTTAATAATTCTATTATTTTTAATAATTACTTACAATACAATAATAAATTACATACAATATCTATTAGTAAATTACAAATGTACTTTGATATTGATTTTCTCAGTGTATTTTTTTTCTGGAACCATCCAGCTAAAATGGCCCACAATATTCAATATTATGAATATAATAATACAATTTTCAGAATATATAGAAAGTAACTAGATCTATAATACCCAAGTTTTGTTTGTTAGAAAATATATATAAATAAATTATGAATACAATTATTATACAATTTTATTATTAAAAAATCAATAATTTTCACATTAAAACTTATAACCAATTTAACTGAATGAAATATACACAAAAAAAATCTTATGTTTTATAGATGAATATAATTATTACTTGTTCATATACACACATTATAGTGAATTTGTAGTTAAAGCTATTTATAACTTACTACCAAATATGCAAGAAATCCATATTAATATACATGGCATGCATATTAAATCACATTATTAGATTCAAAGAGTGCCTATCTCCTTAAGGGTAGGTGCAAACTCTGTTCTATAAATATATTTGTATATGTATTTATAGGAAAAATAGTTGTCTACTAAAAGTGTATTAATTTATTTTTCATTTATTTATTCAATACAATATTTAGCACAATGATATATATTATATAATAAATGCATTTGGTATAGAATATAAAATAAATTATTTAATATAAATTATGTTTAACTTATAAATTATTAATATTATGAAAATATAAACTAATTTAAATAATTATTGAATGAGTTGTAAGTTGTATTAAATTAATTTTGTTTAAATTATTATTATAATTTATTTAAATGATATACTTTAAGAGTGTCTATTGTATAGTCATATTTTATGTAAAAACATGATTTATATATCATTTTAAAGAAAATAGTTAAATTTTAATAATATAATATATAAAGATATATTATTATTTTTATATATACATTTAAAATAATTATCAATTGGAGATTATTAGACGAAAAATATGATATAAATATCATTTTAAAAATATTTTATAAAAAAAAGGTCATTTGTGGATAATTTATACTATCTCTCCTATCCTTTAAATACCAAATTATTAATATAGGGCTTCATGTTTTGTTTAGATAGGCTACATTTATAGTATAGTAATGATATATGAGATAATAGTGGCGGGGGGGGGGGGGGACTTAAGCTGGGGGCGGGACTTAAGCGGGGGGCGGGGCTCAAGCGGATTATACCTCCTACTCCGACGTATTGCTGGCTGTCAATGGAGTCGAGTTCCTTCAAGAAGTTCGGAACCTTCTGCTTGGCTTCGATGAGAAGGTGTTTTAAATCCAGCAGAATAGACTCGTCTGATTGGATAATAATCGGGGGGTTAATTATCTTGCGCTTTTAATGAATAAGCTTGTATTTCTTAACATGAGAGCGACTTCGAAGGGATATTAGAGCCATATATGTTAATATGTTATAAAACTTCATCTAAGTTCCTGGATGGGAAGAAAGGACAAAATAACAATAACAAAATAATAAACAAATAACAAATATGTAAGTCTATGATGGAGTGTGTGAGAGTTTTCTTATCGATGTAACTTATCATAATCGTACATTTAATAGTAATTTAATAATTCATTTTAAGTTTTGAAACAGGTTACTTTTTAAAATTATATAAAATGTAGCTTAATTTCAAATAGTTTATTTTAGAAGTATTCCGATAGAGTAATCTAAAGACTAGCCTACATTCCTCGATATGAAAGTCGTAGCGGTTCCAGTCTTTCCGGATCTTCCCGTTCTTCCGATTCTGTGAACTGCGAAAGAGGGAGAAGGGTTAAGTGAGCGTCACGCGGGGTGTGAGGGGTAGTAAGTAAGGGTAGTAAGGGGGGTACCGTAGTTCTCAATATCCTCGGGCATGTCGTAGTTGATAACGTGCTGAACATTCTGGAAGTCGAGACCTTTAGAGGCGACATCTGTAGCTACTAGCACGTCCTTCTCACCTGAACGGAACTGTTTTATAGCTATACTTCTCTCTTCTTGATCTGGTAGTGGTGGTAGTGGTGGTAGTGATAGTGGTGGTAGTAGTGGTGGTGGTAGTAGTGGTGGTGGTGGTAGTAGTGGTGGTGGTAGTAGTGGTGGTGGTAGTATTGGTGGTAGTAGTGGTGGTGGTGGTGGTGGTAGTAGTAGTAGTAGTAGTAGTAGTAGTAGTAGTAGTATTAGTAGTAGGAGTAGTAGTAGTAGTAGTAGTAGTAGTAGTAGGAGTAGTAGTAGTAGTAGTAGTAGTAGTAGTAGTAGTAGTAGTAGTAGTAGTAGTAGTAGTAGTAGTAGTAGTAGTAGTAGTAGTAGTAGTAGTAGTAGTAGTAGTAGTAGTAGTAGTAGTAGTAGTAGTAGTAGTAGTAGTAGTAGTAGTAGTAGTAGTAGTAGTAGTAGTAGTAGTAGTAGTAGTAGTAGTAGTAGTAGTCAGGTAGTAGTAGTAGTAGTAGTAGTAGTAGTAGTAGTAGTAGTAGTAGTAGTAGTAGTAGTAGTAGTAGTAGTAGTAGTAGTAGTAGTAGTAGTAGTAATAGTAGTAGTAGTAGCAGTGACATCAATTATAAAGTAAATTAATGATGTTTGTGTGAAACATTAACGTGGTAAGACGTGGTGAGATAAGCCATAGTTAGCAGCACTAGTACAAGGTAGTAACCTTTACTTCCATGTATGGACACTGCTTCTACTCCCTTCAACAGGAGATATTCATGCATAGCGTCTACATCTGTCTTCTTCTCAGCGAATATCAGCACCTGTAAGAGGGGTGATGACCTTAGAGGTCAATATGGGGGTGTTGGGGGGGGTCTAGGGTTAATGTGAGGGTGTGGGGGGGTCTAGGGTTAATGTACGGGGGTGTGGGGGGGTCTAGGGTTAATATGGGGGTGTGGGGGGGTCTAGGGTTAATGTGAGGGTGTGGGGGGTCTAGGGTTAATGTGGGGGTGTGGAGGGGTGTAGTGTTAATATGGGGGTGTGGGGGGGTCTAGGGTTAATATGGGGGTGTTGGGGGGTCAAGGGTTAATGTGGGGGTGTTGGGGGGGGTCTAGGGTTAATGTGGGGGTGTGGGGGGGGGGGTCTAGGGTTAATGTGGGGGTGTGGGCCACACACTGTGGGGGTGTCTAGGGTTAATGTAGGGGTGTGGGGGGGGTTGTGGTTACTGTGTGGTTTTAAAATGTATAGCTCACAAATAATCGGTATTAAAAGTATATAAATATATTGTATGGTATGAATAGATGCGCTATTATAATTAGCATAAGTTTAAATTGACTACATTAAAAAGTCACTAACAAACTGTAAATAATAAAAAAGTAATACATTTTAAATATTTATAATAATATAATTCAGATACATATATTAGATACATATAATTATAATAATGCATGTAGTTTATCTGCATACTTTATAATAGCGCTGCGTATTAATACGCTGTCGCATGACCTGCCACCACGACACATGACCAGTAACCGCGTCACATGATCTGTAACCACATCACATGACCCGTCACCAAGTCACATGACCTGTAACCACGTCACATGACCTATCACAACGTCACATGACCTGTCATCACAATGTCACATGACCTGTCACTAAGTCACATGACCTGTAACCACGGGGTGTAGCATACTTACGGGTGGAGCTGTCTTCTGGATAACATCCAATAGGTGTATGACTTTAGCTTCCTGTGAGAGTGTGTGTAGTGGTTGTGTTAAGCACGATCGTGGCAGCACTTATTGTATGTACATATACCTATTGTAGTTATATTTAATGTTACATTTATTTTAACTGGTTATTTTCATGCTACATGCAAAATGAAAAATATATAATGTAAAATATATATATATAATTACATTATTGTTGGGTTTATATGTATACACACCATCGATATAAAGAAAGTGGATAAGCAATTGACGCACGCAATGCATGTAAAGATAGACACGTGAGTGACACTTTTATCAATAAATTAACAAAATGGTATCAGTGATTTTGATTGGATATTAGTCACATTATATATGTCAAATATTAAAACAGTAGGCTTTTCGTCGAAATAGATTAAAGTGACTTATATCTATATCAATGGATTTAAATTATAAATATCAATAAAATCAATAAAATAGTATTATATCTTCAATTTAAATACACAAAATTACGAGGAATGTTGATATTATGTATTTTAAATATATAATTTTATTTTTAGTATAGATAGTACATTAAAATTGGTAGTGATTATCAATATATATATGTATAAATACATATTATTATAAATAAAAAGTAGTGGGCCAGATAGTGGGTTTAGACTGCAGCGCTCGTAGCGGATAGTGCCATACACTACATTCAATTGCACAGGTCCACTTTCTTTATATTGATGATGTATACATAGTAATATATATATATATATATATTAATTAACAATATAAAGCATAAATTTGTTATTATTGTAATACAATATATTACCAAGAAAAGCATCATAAAATAATATTACCATAATAAATGTCCATCATGAATATAATACTGTGGTTAAATAGTACAGCTATGTACTTTAACATTAACCTACACCCTACACATTAACATTAGTATTGCTAGTTTTAAATTGTTAATGTAATAAGTTATATTTCATTTAGAAGATAATGTTGACATTGGCATAAAGATTGTGTTCATATAGTTAGATGTTAATGATGTTATGCACATTGTAATGACTTACTGTGCACCCTTATTAAATATGAATTACATTTATTGAATCAATAATAAGTTATTCTCTTGATAAGATAACATTAATTATGTAAAGTGATGTGTTTATATAATTGTCATTGTTATCATATAACAAATGATATTTATCATATTTAATATCTAATAAATGATAGTTAATATTTGTAAATAACATATACATATATGAGAGTATACTATTAAAATAAAGACTACAATTTATATGACATGTAAAAGTATATATGTGGAAAAATTACATTTCATAATTAAATGGTAGGTTTGTTTCTAAAAAGAGATGTGATCTATATTATTGTTATTGTTATTTTGGTGGAGTTCTTTCACCCATCCAGGAACTTAGATGAAGTTTTTAATTATAACCATTTAAATGGCTCAAATGGCTCTAATATCACTTCGAAGCCACTCTCATGTATGCACATTTTAATGGAGCTGATCTTAGTGTAAACAATTTTATACAATGTCTTCACAATATTATTTCAAGAGTTATTATACTGGTTAGGACGACACACCTCCTACTACCTACATATCCCATGCCTTAGCTATACAGGTAGTTAAACATCTAATACATTATTGTATATAACAACTACACCTATTAATGTAGATCATTTAAATAAATATAGTGATTTTGGATTTCTTAATATTACTTATAATCATAATTTAGAATTATATTGTTTTTTTATATACTTTCAATTTTTTTGCATTTGAAGTAATAGTTAAAATAAATAATAATATATACATTAGTTTATATTTAAAAATGAGGACATATTTTGTCTATAGATGATTATAAAGTGTGTTACAATAGGAGGTAGCACTGCTAGTAGGGGTCTCTCTCTCTCTCTCTCTCTCTCTCTCTCTCTCTCTCTCTCTCTCTCTCTCTCTCTCTCTCTCTCTCTCTCTCTCTCTCTCTCTCTCTCTCTCTCTCTCTCTCTCTCTCTCTCTCTCTCTCTCATCTCTCTCTCTCTCTCTCTCTCTCTCTCTCCTCTCTCTCTCTCTCCCTGACTAACCTGTTTGATGAACTCAACGTCCTGTATAATGTTGAGCCCCGCAGCCCCGGGTCTTCCCACACTGACAGTGACGGGTCTTACTAGAGCAGACTGGGCAAAGTTCTGAATCTTCTTAGGCATGGTGGCTGAGAAAAGTAGGGTCTGGCGTTGTTTCTGTGTAGGACGTGACCTTCACGTTATTGGGGCGTTGGAGGGGTGTGAAGGAGGGGGTGTATTAGGGTGTTGTGAGGTGTGTGTAGGAGGGGGTGTGAGGTGGTGTGTGAAGGAGGGGGTGTAGTGGGGTGGTGTGTGAAGGAGGGGGTGTATTAGGGTGTTGTGTGAAGGAGGGGGTGTATTAGGGTGATGTGAGGTGTGTGTGAAGGAAGGGGTGTATTAGGGTGTAACATTGCATGCTATAAAAAGCACATCCTTACTATAGTGAAGCAGAGTTATTACGGGATAACTTCTGGATGAGAGATGAGTTTTAGGGGTGTGGTTTTAACGATTGCCCGGTGTTGTATAATATATTGGGACAATCCGATATTTTGGGACACATCCAATCGATCCACATCGCCCATCAATTAAAATATAATTTTAAATATATTATATAAAACGAATCAAAAAGCTAATTTAAATAGTTTAAACTATATTTATGAATGTTAAGTGTATACGTATATGGTATTGCATATTAAGTGAATTTGGGAAAGAATATTATGAAATTAAATCGTAAAATTGCTAGTGTTTTCAATCTGTAGCTAGGTGGTGACAATAGTGACATCCCTAAATTAATAATAATATGGGCATATTTACTTGATTATTATTTAAAATGTTATATTATTGACTATTTAAATATTAACTTACCAAACTTATATAATTAATATTACATCAAATATAATAATTATATAGTACGGTATTTATATGATATTTCTCATATATTTAATAAAAGTTTGATATTTGTTTTTAATAAAAATTATAATTATTTTAACAAATAATCGAAATAATTATACAGTATATATGTATATTATATTCATGTATGTGATGTATTAATACATATCATAATGATAATCATATAAAATCGTCATATGTGATGATCAAGTAAGTCACATTAAATGTATCGTACAAATTGTACGGTAAAATTATAATAAATAACGGGTCTCATTTATAATATACGTCCAATATACGTATATTATAAAAAACTCAGAATAAATTATAATATCGAGTTATTTAAAATTAAAACGGGTTATATTATTAATTAAATACATAAATATATCAAATGAAAGAAATTATAATCCATAATTAAAATTATTTATATAATATAATATATATATATATTACTTGCCTAGATTATAAGTATATAGATAGTAACTTATCTAATTATAATCACTATCGCCACTTCATAATAATATTTATATTCTATAATTATTAATTCATAGTTTTTTACTTTTAATAATAAGTATATATTATTATATATAAATCCCCACACAATCACTTCTCACAACCAATCCGCATGATATAAATCCCCACACAATCACTTCGCATGAGGTCACTAGTATTTTTTAAATTATTTCTTAATATAATTCATATTGTCTAGCTTCTACTTATTAATAAAATCTATTATAATTTATAATCTTACTCATACTCAATATTCGTTATATATATTTACAAAATTGCAGATTATCATACATCATATTAGGTGATATGCCTACTACAGAGGTTATAAAGCGATACACGATTAGTTTAGATTATGTACATTAATATTTTATACTTTAATAATTTTACATTACAATTTGTACGATACATTTAATGTGACTTACTTGATCATCACATATGACGATTTTATATGATTATCATTATGATATGTATTAATACATCACATACATGAATATAATATACATATATACTGTATAATTATTTAGATTATTTGTTAAAATAATTATAATTTTTATTAAAAACAAATATCAAACTTTTATTAAATATATGAGAAATATCATATAAATACCGTACTATATCATTATTATATTTGATGTAATATTAATAATTGTATATTTTACAATAATTTATAAGGTAATTTTGAATATATCACATTAATATCATTTACAAGTAAATTTATTAGCGTTTATATTATTTATTAATTTAATTCATTGTGTCTAACTTAGAGAATATGATGCACTATGATATTGCAATTTTGTATATATATATATATCACGATAATTTATAACGATAGTAAAATTATATATTATAATAAGTTACACAATACGAATTAGATTAAGAAGTAATTTAAAGAATTGCAGTGATCTAATGCGAAGTGATTTCTTGGCGAGTGATTTCGTGCGTAGTGTGATAATATATATTAATGATATTAATAATTAGTTATAAATATTAGAATTTATACTACGCACGAAATAACTTCGCACGAGAATACTGTTTACCAATTTAATTATTAATAAACCAAATGATACCAATTGAAAAATTACCTTATAGATAGGTGTACAATATTAATTTACATAATCTAATTTAAACGTGTTATAATTTTATAACTTCTAAAGAAAGCGTATTATTTAATATGACTCACGATAATCTTGAAATTTTGTATATATATAATACATATTTATAACGACAGTAACATTATAAATTATAATATATGTTAGTAATAAATGAAAGATATACAATATGAAAATAATGAATACACTAGATATAATTATGTATAGATTTTGTTAATGTTTTCAAATGTACTAAACAAATAATATAAACTTATTATTAAAAGTAAAAAACTATGAATTAATAATTACAGAATATAATTATTATTATGAAATGGTGATATTGAATGTAATGGAATACTCACATTAATTAGATAAGTTACAATCTATATACTTATAAATAATTTTAATTATGGATTACAATTTCTTTCAATTGATATATGTCTGTATTTAATTAATAATTTAACCCGTTTTAAACATTAATAACTCACTATTATAATTTATTCAGATTGTTTTTATAATATAGAAGACGAATTATTATACGTACATTATAAGTGGGACCCGTTATTTATTATAAATTGTACGATACATAAAGTCATATGCCATATATGATGATATTATATGATATAATATTAGTACTATACATGAATATATATACATGTATATTTTAAATAAATTTTAAATTACAATTTGTAATCAATAAGATAATTATTAAATAATTATTTCGAGCATTTGTTAATATTATTTTAAAAATATCAAACTTTTATTAAATATAGCAGAGATATCATATAAATACCGTAACATATCATTATTATATTTGATGTAATATTAATTATATAATTTTGATAAGTTAATATTTAAATAGTCAATAATATAACATTTTAAATAATAATCAAATACATATGCCCATATTATTATTAATTTAGGGATATCATCACCTAGCTACAGATTGAAAACACTCAAATTTTACGATTTAATTTAATAATATTCTTCCTTTAATTCACCTAATAAAATGCAATACCGTATACGTATACATTTAATATTCATAAATATAGTTTACTATTTAAATTAGCTTTTAGATTCGTTTTATACAATATATTTTAAATAATATTTTAATTGATGGGTGATAATTGGATGTGTGCCAATATAAGACACCGGTTATGCCTGGTCTACCCATCAGTAACAGCCTCTGAGGTGGTTATGGTTAAGGCGGCATGTTACATAATCTGATTGCATGCGAAGGTCACGTGATATTAGCGGTGAGAATCATTAGCACAGCCTCTGAGATGGTTATAATAAGGGCGTGACCTTGAAATATGAGACGATGGTCCTGATGTCCTCCTCGAAGCCCATGTCCACCATACGATCAGCCTCATCCAAACATAGGTAACGGCACATCTCAAGGTTAACTGACTTCTTGGACAGCATGTCCATTAGACGTCCTGGGGTTGCCACCATTATGTGTATTCCACTGTGGGGGGTGGTGGGGGTAATGTGGGGCTCATAGGGGTAATGTGGGGCGGCGGGGGTAATGTGGGGGGCGGGGGTTACGTGGGGGGTGGCGGTAATGTGGGGCGGCGGGGGTAATGTGGGGCGGCGGGGTAATGTGGGGGTGGGGGTAACGTGGGGCGGCGGGGGTAATGTGGGGGTGGGGGTAACGTGGGGGGGTATAGGGGGTTACGTGGGGCGGTGGGGGTAATGTGGGGGTGGAGGGGGTAATGTGGGGGGCGGGGAACTTATTGTAAGAAAATATAATGAATAATAATATATAGAAATATATAATATTTATTTTTATTATACTTACCTGGTTATATGATTACTTTTTAGTTTTTTATTAATTTATATATATATATATATATTAATATATATATATATTATACTTAAATAATTCAAAAAGAATATATTTGTTTAAATTTTTGTTGTTGAATATATGAGAAATTTTCCGGGTTACAAAATTATTTAAAAAAATAATTTATATTGATTTATTTTATGTTTTAAATATTTTATTATTAAAAATATATATATCATACTTGTAGAAAAATTAAAAAAAAATTAAAAATAGTATGTAAACAAATTTTAACTATATTTAAAGACTTTTACATAAGATGTTCAACATTCAAAACATTACACTATTTGATCAAAGCTTACCACTCTCCCCTATATAAATATAATTATTTATACAATAAGTATGTATATCGAAGCTATGTAATATTATAAATGATTATATATGACTATTACCACACATACACCCCCTAATGATAAGGGGTTCTTTCTTTTACTTGAATATATCCTACTAATTATTATAATTTATCTAAACTATTTTATTTACGGATATCATATTGCAATTTTATACTATATTTTATGTTAATAAAAATAATAATATATATAATGGTTTATTATATGTTGCATAGATAATATATTATATTATATATTAATCATTCAATTGTATTTTATTTATTACAAAATAATGTATATTTTCTAAAAAATATAAACCATTATATATATTATTATTTGCATAATATTAACCATTTGGTAGACATGATTATTTGGTACACAATTTCGGGTCCACCAAATAGTTAGTGAAATAATTTATCACTTTTGGTATAAATTTGACTTAAAATTATATAAAATGATATCATTAATATATATGAACTATATTTGTATATTATTTATTAATAATTTTAAAATCTATAGAATCTAAATAAGCTAAAATAATGATTGCATTAACATTCTATATATATATTTGATCCATAAATATAACTATTTAGTATACATACCATTTTAAATGAAATATATACTATTATTGGCCATATGTTTATAGGGTATCGATACATTTCTATGTTATACCTATGGGTCATACATAACAAAATCAAATTTTACATTCATAAGCAATATATATTTTTAATTAATTAATTAATTTATATGTTAACAAATAATTGCATATGCACGTCATTTGTTATCATTAATTATAGAAAATATCACAGAAAACGAGAGAGCGAATGCTCTATACAATATGTCAATTAAAAATAAATTTTAATATTGTCGACAAATTAACTAAATAATATATATTTGGTAGATATTATTTTTATGTTTTTTATTATTCATTATTTTAAAAAAATAATAAAATATATATTAAGAGTATATTATAATTAATTAATATGTACATTTTCACCTTTATGGCTATATTTTAAAAAATGTATACCAAATGATTATATTTTGCATTGTCTACAAAATAGTTATGATATAACTATACATAGTGATGGGCAAGATCGTGATTATTAATCGGTGATCAGATCTGAATCGGGAAAGGATCGGGAAAAGGACCACTTAAGAGAATAAATAGAGGATCTGGATCGCTGATACAGGAAAAAAAGGATCAGTGCCCATCACTGAATATATATATATATGTGGTGACCGGAAAAAAATAACAGAAAAAAAATAACGGAAAAAAAATAACAGCAAAAATAAAAATGTAATTCAATAATATAAAATGATTAGGTTTTCTGATATATTAAATAAATAATTAAATAACTAATTCTGATATTTGTTTTAATGTACAATAAGGAAATAGTATATTGTATACAAAATCTAATAATAACCATAGATCAGATCAATATTAATGGTAAGGGTACAACTAAATAAATGATTTAAAATTAATAAAATATATACATATTGGATATTTTGTTCTTGTTATTTTTTTCCTGTTATTTTTTTTCGTTTATTTTTTTCTTAAATTCATATATATATATATATATATATATATATATATATAATTATTACTTTGTTCTGTATCGTTTTAGAATAGAATTAGTATATTTACTAGCTGCAATTTTATTTGCGTATGTATCTTTTATATATTGACTATAATATTCAGGTAAATAATGTCTATATCTACATATATTGGTTATCTGTTTTGTTATTAAAGGTCTAATACCAAATGCAATTTTAAATTTATTATGAATTCTAATTCTAATAATATGTATTAAAATTATTAAAATATATATGTAATAGATAAATGTATTAAGGGCAGGCGTAACCTTCGTTTTTATTTTTTAGGGAAATTTTTTTTATATTGAAATATTAAAATGTAATTCATTATCTTTAATATGATGTATTATATATCACATACAATTAAACATAAGTGCCTCAAATACGAAGTTTAATCATACACCTATTGAAAATGGTGGGATTTATTAATTAGAAAACATGCAAGTAAAACTTTAGATGCCAATATCTCTGGTGTTTTTTTTTTTCATTTTATTTTTTTTAAATGTATCTATCTTTTGAACTCTTATATTAATCTTTATAACATTTTCTGAGTATATACCTAATATATGGTTATTATTATATAGGTATGTAAGCTAACCTAAATATAATCTATTAATATAATTAATTGAAAAATAATAAAAAAAATCGGTAATAAATTTATTTTTAAATAATTTATATATTATAATTAACTTTTATTTAATTATTGTACTTTTATTATTTTATGATGTACCTATATAAATAGAGATGAATGTTATCTCGATAAATAAAAAAAAATAAGATAAAAATACTAATAAATAGAAAAGATAGGGCCTGTTAATAAATAGCTATTTTTCCCTATCTTTTACATGTAAACGCCGGTAAGGTTACGCCTGCCCTTAACAAATAATAAAAACAGAGATATAAATAAATCAGTTGAGCATGTACAAATATATAGATTGAAATAGTATTTTAATTTAAAAAATGAGCAGTGAAAATTAATCATGTGATTAATTTGGTTAATTTATGCAAAATTATTATTATCAATATTATAATATATATGTAGATTTTGTTAATACAAATGAGCTACTTCTAAATGTGGGGGGGGGCTCTCTGTATCGGGGCTAAGTATGTGCTTTGTTATGGTTAAAGGTGGACAGATAGTTGTAGCCATTATGTAGACATTGTGTAGATATTATGTAGACATTAAGTAGCCATTACATAAACAATATGTAGACATTACGTAGACATTATGTAGACATTAAGTAGCCATTACATAGACAATATGTAGACATTACGTAGACATTATGTAGACATTGCGTAGACACAGCTTAGTGATGGACTATCTGCGCGCTACAACACTCGCACCCTAAGTAAGAGAGGGGGGGGGGGGGCGGGGGGTGTCTAACCTTCTGATCTGATCGAGAGTGTCCTTGATGTTGGTGCCTCCCATACAGAGAACGCTGCGTATCTTAGGAAAGCGGTGGTGATCCTGATGATGCATTGCGTCTGCATATTCTACTGCTAGGTCGTATGTCTGACTGGCTAACTCTCTCTATGTGGGGGTGGTGGGGGTAGGGGTGGTGGTGGTAGTGGTGGTGGCGGTAGTGATGGTGGTAGTGGCGGTAGTGGTGGCGGTAGTGGTAGTGGTGGCGGTAGTGGTGGCAATGATACCAAAGTATTAGGGTGGTAATCACATAGAAATATGAAATCAAATGTTATATGATAATTGCATTACACTGCACCTATTGTAGGAAACATTATTCATTGTTAATTGCTTATCAATAAAGATTTAATTTTCTAATAGAATTTAAACGTTGTCCAATATATGGTTTAATTCATTAGATATTAATGTAGTTATTGTTATTTATAAAGGACTACTATCTAATAAGAAGGACAGAGGTTCTGTCCTCTATCTATTGTAATGGTAACTTAGGTATGTGTCGGGTAGTGTGTGCGACTACCCTAGTGTACCCTACCCTAGCGTACCCTACCCTAGTGTACCCTACCCTACCCTAGTGTACCCTACCCTAGTGTACCCTACCCTAGCGCTGCTTGTACGTTAGTGTTCAATAACAGATAGATAAGTAATTCTCTTAGTTGTGTCTGATTATCATATCAAAGTTCAAACAAACATCACAACCCCCCTCACACCATCACTACCCCCTCTATGTGCTGTACCCAATACTCCTCTCACGCCCCTCACACCATTATCTCACGCCCCTCCTCTTAAACACATGTACATACTATTACCCTCTCTGCCCCTCTCCCACCACCCTCCTACTAACCGACGGACATATGATTAGCCCGTAAGGCCCCTCTCTGCCCCCCCTCACCCCCTCTATTACCCCTCTCCCACCCCCACTAACCGACGGACATATGATTAGCCCGTAAGGACCCTCCATACTTTTGAACGGAAGCTTTACTTCCTGTTCGAATGAGAACATTATCAGAGGAAGGATGAACACCAACGTCTTACCCGAACCAGTGAATGCTATACCGATTATATCTCTGCCTGATAATCTGTAGAAGGGCAGGAGGGGATAGGTGTGGGTAGGCAGGGAGGGAGGAGAAGGAGGAGGGCGAGGAGGAAGGGATGAGCAGGGAAGATAATACAGTTTACCTGTGAGCTATTATACACATGTACATGTTTTAGTTACAAACATTGAGTTTCATCATTAATTAACTATTATATACACTCTCTAGTTAGATAATAGTGTTCATTATAGCATCACCAGTAATTGTAGATCTATAACATAGCCACAGACTTATTTGTATATTATACACTCTATATTATACACTATATAATATACCCTATACATCATACACTCTCATTATACACTATATAATAACTAGTAGTGTTGGAAATTTTCAGATTTTTCACTCATTCGAAGGTATCGTATAGTAAATAAATACATTTCGAAGGTTTCAAATAGTATTATTTGTATTAAGGGGATCCCGCACATTTAAAGTGATGATAATTTATTTATTTTTATATATTTTTTTATTACATAATAATACTTATTGTAGTGTTTTTTAGTATCTGTAAAAAAATTAGACATGAATTCAGTCTAGAAATGGCATAAAAGTGAATTTTATGACGATAAGATAATGGTATATTATATACTATTCAATATTACATTGTTATGCTGTCAAACTTCAAACGCTGTTTTCTCAGAATAATTATTACGCGTTAGGTATGTGCATTCAAAAATATAGAACTTAAAAACTATTATACTTATAATATTATTTTTTTTTGCTTTATATAGAATTTAATTATGTGAATAGTAAAATAGAGAGATAATTAATAAAATGTATAGAATTCATTGTATAAAATGATAATTTCTATAGAAATACCATCATTTTAGTATCGATCATTTTTAATTTAGATATATATAATATAATAAATAATAATATTAAAACTTTCTATTTTCCTATGCATGTATATGTTATGAATACATTACAACAAAAATTAGGTCAATTGAATGAATAGAATTTCAGTTCTATTTTTTTTAGTGGACCTATGTTTTTCCTATCTATTTATACACGAAATTGGCAAATTGCGTGTTATGTGCGGGATCCCCTTAAATTAAGTATTCAAAGTTTTCAAATAGTAAAATTATTCATTTCGAAGGTTTCAAAGAGTATTATTTTTATTAAATTAAGTATACAAAGTTTTCATATAGTTAAATTGTTCATTTCTAAGGTTTAAAATAGTAAATAAATACACTTTGAAGGTTTTAAATAGTATTATTTATATTAAATCAAGTATTCAAAGTTTTCATATAGTTAAATTATTAATTTCTAAGGTGTAAAATAGTAAATAGATACACTTTGAATGTTTCAAATAGTATTATTTGTATTAAATTAAGTATACAAAGTGATCAAATAGTTAAATTATTCATTTCGAAGGTTTAAAATAGTAAATAGATACACATTATTTGTATTAAATGAAGTATACAAAGTATACTAATAGTTATATTATTCATTCTTACTTGCCATACTAGTTTTTACATACACATATTTATTAAAATTATATTTAATAGTGGAAATCAACTATCGTAAATTATTAATATACAATTCATCATATTTTAATAAGCAATATTTATCGATTAATTAAATACAATTATTTAAATTATATTTAGTAATGATAATAAATATGTTTCTATTATTTTAGATTATAATAAAAATTATATTTATTAATAATAAAGATAAGTTTCTATTATTTTAAATAAAATAATGAATTATCTGATAATTGCCTCGTCAGAAATTATTTTATCGATTAAAGTAAATACAATTATTTAAACTTTCAATTTTAAAGTTATTTAAATTATATTTAGTAATGATAATAAAGAAGTTTCTATTATTTAAATTATTATTAAAATTATATTACTTAATAATAAAAATAAGTTTCTATTATTTTAAATAAAATAATGAATTATATGATAATCACCGGTTAAGGTTAAAACGGAAGTAAATAGCCTAGGGTAAATATTATTAATTTATTTGTTTATTGTATAATAAAATATATGCATGCCTTTTATCGTTTTTTGGTGTGGAGGGGGGGGTGTGGAGGGGGGGGGTGTGGACTAACACTAGTAACTAGTAAGTGGTTGACTACTAGCCGTGCATCACAGGGTGTGGGGTGGAGGGGGGTGGAGGGGGGTGGACTAACACTGCTGGTAGGCCTTGCATCTGTATGCCTGTAGGAGTAATGATGCCTTTCTTAGTGAGAATGTTCAACAGTACATCGGGGAACTTCATTTCCTGTGTGGGTGGGGTGTAGGGGTTAGGGTGTATTAGTAATGGAGGTGGGGTGTTAGGGTGTATTAGTAATGGAGGTGGGGTAATGAAGGTAATGTGAAGTGCATTAGTGGTATACAAGTGATAATAGAGGTATTTCATATAAGTTATTCATTATATCACGGTACTCAATTTGTATCAATTATTTTTCATAACAATTTTAATCAATATAATATAAAGATACATATATTAGATTTTTTAAATAAATTTTATTATAAATATTCTAAACAATTCATTCATAAATTTACTAACAAATTAAATAATATTATTATTAAATATTTCTAAATGTTTTAATATATATTCTAAATAGTATACATTTATTTATTTTATATTATCTTTGATATAAATATTATATCATGTGAACTGACAGGCCAATGAAAGAGCTTTATTAAATAAAGATAACTATTATAAATATTCTATTTTTATTTAAAAATAAAACTTCAAATGATGTTTACTCACAATAATAATGTCACATACTAAATATGAATGTATAAACACAAACAAACTATTATAGATATAATCATTTTTGTTTCTATATGTAAAGAACATATTTATAAATAATAAAATAGAAAGATATTTTCATAATATAATAAGTAATAATTGCAAACATTACATTTCTAAAGAAATATCATAATAAAATAAGCCTTATTTTGATGTCTATTTATATGTATATATTCTTATTATTATTATTTTATTTTAACACTGTTTAAATATAATATATATATTAACAATAGTGTATACTCCTGATATATACTATACTATATACTATAAATAAGCTTATTTACATCATGTGTATATATATATATATATATATATATATATATATATATATATATATATATTATAAATATAACACATGGCTCTAAAAAAACTGGCTCTATTGAATGAATATATTTCGACATGCTTTAACTTGAATGAGATATGCCTGATCACCTATCCTCTATGTACATACAGATGTAGCCTCTTAATGTAAGGATGTAACCTCACAACCATGCTGGCTTCAGTAGCCATGACAACGCACATGACATCCTGCAGGTACCAGGATACCTGTTATACCTCGTGCGCTTGCTCATCTCTGATAATACATATTTATATTAATCATTATTTATAATAGTATAGTTCACACTGCGCACGATATCACCACAACGCATGACTCATCACTGGTTACTCACCGCATGACTCATCGCGTGACTCATCACTGGTTACCCGCCAAACTTACTAGTGAGTCATCACTTCGCATGATTACATAACCACAGCGCCGCCGGTGAATGACCTTGAACGATGTAATCACGGGTGGAATCTCGACGCCGTCCGCTGAGATCTTGAGCTTCAGACGGATACTCTCGTTCTCCTGTTCGGTTCGGCGCAGTATGTAGCGAGGGGGTTTCCATCTGTGGGGGGGAGATGTACGCGCATCAGTTACACGCATCATTAGCACAGGAGCTGCACGTTGCACGCAGTCGCTGCTTAAGGGAGGGTACGCGCTGATGCCGACTATATTTGTAAAGTAAAAGACAGAGAGAGTATCACCCCTACCAGTGAACTATGATCCTATTGGATAATATGCTGATGTGAACAGTTCTGAATCATCACCACGATACACGCATTGTCATCAGGCGATACAAATCACCAAAAGATGCACACAAACGGCAGACTCGTGAACCCTCTAGTGTGATAATCACACATAGCTACGAACAGGTGTTAGTGTTGCATAACCATAACAGTAACCGAGACTACGGTTGTCGTAATTGTATACCTAATCAATTGTGTTAGTTCGACTTGTTATTGTCACAATGGTGGAGTCCTTTCAACCTATCCACGAACTTAGATGAAGTTTTCACTGTTAACCTTATATGGCTCTAATGAGAGCCGGGTTTTAATGAGAGCCGATCATAATTATATAAGATCACATTTAAATATTAGTATAAGACCTATATTAATGGTCCGGACGAGGCTCGAACCCGTGTCCTACTGCTTGCGTGTCTGACGCCTTATCCACCTGAGCCACGCAGGCAGTTGATACATATGTAATACAACATGTTATGTAACACTAGGTGGCAGTGTCTACAGCTGAGAGGCAAATAGGACACTAGTGTTAAGCTGGTGCTAAGTTACTATGGGGTGGGGAGGGGTGGGGAGTGGTGGGCAGGGGTGTAGAGGGGTGGATAGAGGTGGGGAGGGGTGGACAGGGTACTAATACTTACCCGGTCAACAGTGAGTTCTCGTAGGAGATGCCATGTGCGAGTTCAGCTGCTGCCATCAATGCTACAACATCATATTAGTAGTATAGGTAGGTAGGTAGTAGGCTGGATAATTAAGGTAGGTAGGCTGGGTAGGCAGGGTAGACTGGGTATGTAAATAGGTAGTAGTGATGGCTCCGAGTCGAGTAATTATCGAGCGGTTTCGAGTACTCGGGTATCGAGTGGTTAGAATACGAGAGTAGCGAGTAGGTTTCGAGTATTTGTATATCGAATCCGAGTAATGGAAGTCCAGTTTCATTACTCGATATAATAATAATATCAATTAAAAAAAATATTAATTTAAATTTAATTCAAATATTTATAATATGTGTTAAACTTTTAACATTAGTATTTATAAACATCTTCTTAGCGACGATCATAATTAGAAATTCATAAAATTTATAATATTAAATGCAGGTATATATTCTTATAATTAATGATATTTGTATATATAATTCATTATTAAATAACAATTATAAAATTTAAATAATCAAATGTTAAGAATTTTAAGAATAACATATTGTAATGTATGTACAATGGTAAGATGAAACCCTATCATAATGTTGATATTTTTGTTGATATTAACTACATTCATATCGATTATTACAAATATAAATTATTAAATATGAAAATGATATACTAATATATTTATATATATTATATAGTATATATATATATAAATAATGTATACTAAATAACGATAGAATACAAGATAATAAATAGTATTTATTAAATACCTACATATAAAAATTATATTATTATTTTATTATTAAATAACATGGTCTGAAAATAGCCATTTAATAATATATTATTAAATAATATAATTTATTCGAAGATACTTATATATCAACAAACAAGAAAAGTGATGAAGGGAAATCACATTGATTTATGAATATCAAAATGACAGGATCTATTATCTCAAATCATTAAGTCATATCAGGCCTGCCAAGCGAAAATCATTTACGCAGTACAAATTATCAGTGCACCATGGTGCTGTAAAGATCTTAACGGAACTAAAGTTGTTCTTATTTGTTTACATACAAATTAAAAATAATATATATTTCATATTTTTCATTATATTTTCTTAATATACTATATAATACATAGTATGTATACATTGTATAGTCAACATAAATGGTTTGTTAATTTATTTACTAAATTTATTTAATAGGTAAAATTAGTTTCGAGCGGATTCGAAACATGTGTAATGAAACCGAAACTGAAACCTAGATTAGTGAAACAGTTTCGAAAACCCAGATTTTTATAAAATTCCCATCACTAATAGGTAGGTGGCTGGTTAGCTAAGGTGGACTAGGTAGGCTGGGGTAGGCTAAGGTAGGTAGGCTGGGGTAGGCTAAGGTAGGTAGACTAAGGTAGGTAGACAAACCTTTTTTCTCCGAGATACTAGCCATGATCTCCTTCTCCTCTTTCAGTTGTTTCTCCCAATCAGTTTCACGTATCACTGTGTATGGAGTGGGACGAGGGGTGATTAACATTACTAGCACGGCACTATAGGGGTAATATCTGTAGGGTTATGGGGCGCAGAGAGGAAGGGAGGAGGGACAGGTAGACATGAGCGGTGTGTGTATAGGGAGGAAGTGGATATAGAAAAGGGGAGGGAATGGATAGAAAGCGGGAGATGAACAGAGGGATGAACAATAATGTGATGGGAATAGGTTATGGAGGGAGGAAGGGGGGGGAGAGGGATGAACAATACTGGTACTACAGTAGGTATCTAGGGTTAATGGGGTGTAACCCTTAGCCTTCTCTTTAAGCAGTGTGTGTTGATCGAGGAGGCTGACTTTACTCATAGGACCGGTGGGTAGATCTGCACCATCTTCGTCATCGTCGGAATCTGTGTGTAATCGCAGCTATGAATCATCACGATTCGCAGCTATGAATCATCACGAGTCGCAGCTATGAATCATTACAAGTCGCAGCTATGAATCATCACGAGTCGCGGCTATGAATCATCATTAGTAGCAGCTATGAATCATCATTAGTCGCAGCTATGAATCATCATTAGTCGCAGCTATATATCATTACGAGTCGCAGCTATGAATCATCATTAGTAGAAGCTATGAATAATCACGAGTCGCAGCTATGAATCATCACGATTCGCAGCTATGAATCATTACGAGTCGCAGCTATGAATCATCATTAGTAGAAGCTATGAATCATCACGATTCGCAGCTATGAATCATCATTAGTCACAGCTATGAATCATCATTAGTCGCAGCTATGAATCATTGTTAATGGTCTAACCTTTTTTCACAATCACAGGATGTAATCTTTCATGTATTTCTCTAGCAGTTTGTATCTAAAGTGATACAAAGAGATATAGGTATATAAATAAGGAATATAGGTATAATGTGGGATATTATAGGTATACAATAATGACACAAATTTACTTAACAACTGCATTACTGATATACATAACTTGCTCACCAACAACTCCTTATTATTAAACTGTCTTAAAACTGAATCACTGCACATTAAAACATCTACTACTATATTCCTTCTACCACAAATTACCATTAATAATTTGAGTCTTTCTTATACCAATAAACTTAAAAATCTTGGTATATTAATTGACCCATCACTACAATTTCACATTCAGACTAAATCACTATCACAGTTAATTAACTACATACTACACAACTTACGAATAATAAGACACTCCATTAATTTGACTACTGCGAAATTTTTGCTACATCCCTCATTCTACCATGACTTTATTACTGTAATTCCTGTCTCTATGCCTCCTCACAATCTATAAACTCCAACACCTTCAAAACTCAGTGATCAGATTCATATTCAACATAACTAAATATTCCAGACAACATATATCTAAGAACCAAATTACATTGGCTGACAATTAAGTCCCGTATAATTTATAAGATTTCACTCACCATACATTTAGCTAATCACCATAACACACTGACATTCTCGCCAACTTACTAACTCCCAACATAACTATATATGAACAAAGACAAATAAACAAATTCAAATTAAAAACTCCAGTTCTATCAAATTTAACACCTGCCCAACATAAATCTTTCTCCAATCATGTTCAAACAATCTGGAATGATCTCCCTCACTATATCCGATCAATTGATTCAACTGCTAGATTCAAGTCAAAGCTCAAGACATTCCTTTTTTCACAATAAATACATTGAAAATCTTGTCCGAAAACTTCCATAAATAAGTTGATGGGAGTGCTTAAACCAATTAGGTAACAGGTAATAGGTATCAGGTATACTGTGATTATAATGTGGGTATACCTTATGTACACTATGGGAATGCTGTGGGTTAACTGTGGGTTTAGTGTGGGTTTACTGTGAGTATACTATGGGTATTATTGTTTATAATATAGGTATATCACATAATATATGGCATATATACAATGTAGGTATAGTGTAGGTATAGTATGAATATGTATGAATTTACAATACAAACTTTAATTTTGCGTCTTTCTTTAGCAGTAACGTAGGGTGTATATTCATCCAATGAATCATCTCCACCGGACGAGTCATCTTTAGTATGCTAATACAGGTAATCATGATGATTATATTAAGGCAATGATTTTATTAATTTTCAATTACGGGCGTTACCTATCATTTACATTATAAAGTGTTATCTCTCAGTAAAATGTTGTAATGTAAAGTATAGGAGATGCCCACCTAAAAACACAATTATACTTTTGTAGAAAAACTGCCTAAGTTCAATTATATTTATATATAAATATATATATATATATATATATATATATATATATATATAAATATATACATATACATATATATAAATATATATATAATATATTTTAAGACGTTTTAAAATAGTTCAAAGTTTTCAAGAAGTTTAAATATTGAATTTATTTTTAATTGACCCATTTGTTCGCAATCTTTTACATGTATACGCTACCAAAGTTTCCAACGAATTTTAATTTAACAATATTATATACTAGTGATGTAAATAATGCCGAGCTTTTGATGCCGAGCCGAAACTTTTGGTTTTTAATGCCGAGCCGAGACTTTCATTTTCGGAAAAAAACGAGCCCGAGCCGAGACTCTAGCCAAACGAGCCCGAGCCGAGCCGAGACTCTAGCTAAGCGAGCCCGAGCCGAGCTGAGACTCTAACAAAACGAGCCCGAGCCGAGTTGAGAATTTAGGTAACTGAGACTGAGACTGCATCATGCTTTAGATTTGAGCATTATTTACATCACTATTATATACGCATTTTTTACTTATTTATCATTAATAATATCTACATAATATAATACAAAACGTATCTAACACGTCATTAGATCATCATTAGTGTAAACTATTATAGTTATATTATTTATATTTTATTTGCATACAAAAAAAAATGACTTTATAAAATAGAAATAGGTATAAAAATAATCTTATAATACTAATAAATATGTACCTTACCGATCATATTTCATTTATTGGGTTAAACGAGTTTATAATCTATTGCTATCTCCGCGACCTCAATAATAATTGAGGAAACGTATACGCTGGTGTTACAAATCAAATAATCATATGATTTTAATAATTTTAACCTTATCGAATAGATAATCAATTGATAATGCTAAATGCTAAATCCATTGATATATATAGAAGTAACTTTAATCTATTTCGATGAAAAGCCTACTGTTTTAATATTTGACATATATAATATGACTAATATCCAATCAAAATCACTGATACCATTTTGTTAATTTATCGATAAAAGTGCCATTCACGTATCTATCTTTAACATGCATTGCGTGCGTCAATTACGCGCGTCCACTTTCTCACTACATCAATATAGGCGCAGCGTCCCTCACATGTTTAGAGCCTGCGATCCGGTTATGAACCACCCCCATATATGTGTGTGTGTGTGTGTGTGTGTGTGTGTGCGCGCGTGTGTGTATGTGTAAACCGACGAGATAATAATTATCATAATTACGCGCCTGATAATGTTCACCCATATATCACTAGTAGGGATCCAATACCAATATACTAATAATATATTTAGGGTTAACATGTAACGAACAATATATTCAACATATCAAACATATCAACAATCAATATACTACAATTATTGTAACAATATAATATTGTTTGAATATTGAATATTATATTCAATATAATATAATATTAAATATTGAATAAAAACTATTTAAAACATTATTATAAATTACGTGATTTTAGCAGACATCGATCGAATAACTTTAAATATAAACATCCCGTTACATTATATCACAAACCAATATAAACATAGTATCATTTACTTAAATATAAAATTTATATTTAAGTACATTGATAATTATTATCATAATAAATTTAAATAATAAAAATTAAACAATGCGATTTTAAAAATCGTATAAAATCATTTTATAAGTAAATAATTATCGACACTATATTTTATATAGTATATACTTTTCTTTTTGAATATTTGGATTCGCTCATTATAATTCCTTATATTAGTAAACGTATTTATAATGTTAAGCTACTGATTATATAATTTATAATTATGTATTTATGGAAAATTAGAATAAATAAAATAATTTAAATAATGATAAATAAATATATTATTTAGATCTTTGCTATTAAATATCCACAATATGTATAGATCCATATATATTTACAACAGCAAAGGTTTTCCTGAAAAAATGTCTACCCTCCGAGGATTATATCGAAAATACGGAAAATTCAGACAAGAAGCGAGCTTCGCTCCATGTATATGGTCAAATATAAAATATAAAGTTTAATTGTATGTTCGTTATGGCAAGACCTCCTATAACCTCTTATACAGAGGTTATAGGAGGTCTTGGTTATGGGCGTTACTACGTTCATTGATTCTACATATCTTGTTTACGAATATGTGAATTCTTTGAAATCATTTACACTTGCCTATAGGCTATAAATAAACTATAAATGTATACATTTATAGTTTATGTAATCTAGAAATAATTGAGAAATAAAAAAGTGATATATGGTTAATGTGTCCGACGGACACTGTCCGTATTCGAGTATATCCAATACCTTATATAACCTCTAGTTATATGAGGTATTGGTATATCCTTATAACTACAAGGATATCTACCTACATATCACTAGGGCGGATACAGGAATTTTTCAAGGGGGGGGGGGCTGATATTCAATTAAAAGTGTATTTTAATAATAAGACATATATGTAAATATATTTACTATGATAATATGCATTTGAATAATATATATATATATATATATATATATATATAAATTAAATACTATATTAAATTAAATAGAATAATATTTTATATTTTATTTAATAAAAACTATTAATCCAATATATTAATGAATTGAATTCTTCTTGTATTACGTTATGCAAATTTGGAAATAATATAATAACACTCGATCTCTATGTCTGTATGTATATATATATATATATATATATATATATATATATATATATATATATATATATATATATATATATATATATATATATATATAATAAAGAAAGTATATAATTTAGTATATCTTCACTAATAGTCGAACGTAAATATGTTTATATTTTTCTTAATCGGCTAAATGAACGTTCACATTCACACAAGGTAACTGGGGTAGTAGCAATACCTCATATAAGGGGTTATAGGAGGTTTTGGTAGTAGCTATAAATAAAAGCATTTCATAGATATTAGGAAAAAAACACCTATAATATATATAAATTATAAATTATATATATATATATATATATATTTATATATATATATATATATATATATATATATACTTATATAATTTAATGTAAATACATTTAATAATTTCAATTTACCTTGACATGTTATTGAGAGAATTTATTATCGTACTAGGTAGATCTTTAGTCTCTGTCCATTTAACTTCCCAGAAAATCAATTCGGTTTTTATTAAATGTATCTTTGGTAAATCATCTTTGACTAATTCATATAAATTTAATATTTTTTCTTTCCATGAATACTTGTTTTCATTCATTACTGTTGGGATTAAGAATACTCCAAGATATATAGGTATATATATATATACTCCTATGCAATATCTCTTTATTGAATCTTTCTTTCATATCCATTATCAAATGATCCAATAATGGAATAGATATTACTTTTTTAAATACTCTTCAGCTGATGAAATAGGTGTATTTTCACAATGTATACAGCTATAGCTGTCTTTTATTTAACTTTGGTAAAGAAATTACTTGATTTGAATATGATAATAAATATGATGCTTCTTCATTCCATTCTAATTGTACTTCATCAATATCTCAAAGTACTCAATTTCTACAAACGTGTAGGATAACCTATCCCTTTAATTACATTTTCAATATCTTATTTAGCCTTATATGCATCTATTGACCTACTCTGGAAAGTATTTGTTAAATTGTCTATGAAATTATTAATGTGAATTATTACATACAATTAATGACATAATAAATTGTGTATTAATCATATAATTGTAAAGACCGTTTGATTTTGTTATACTTTCTGAATTCCATGTTTTATCTTCATATATGTCTAACATTGTTTCAAGAATTGCTTGATACAGTTCAATACATAGGCTACTGGCAAAGCATCATGTCTGGAACCCATCTAGTTTGACAAAGGTTAACTAATTTATTTTTAGAAGATTTAACACAAATTTGTGTAATAATTTCTTCTAATAAACCTTGCCTAATAGCAGAATATTAAAAAATATGAAGATTCCTAATATGCCCGTCATATTTTGAATTAATTAGATTGTGAAATGCACAATGTGCATGCATTTACTATTGATAGATTTACTACATGTGATCTACAGTGTACATATGTAGCTTTAGGATACTTATTCAGAAGTATAGTTGATGCTCCTTTTACTTTTCCAGACATATGTCCTTCTCCATCGTATCCTTGCTCTCTTAAATTTTCAAGATTGAATTTAGCTTTAGTTAGTGTATCCATAATCAAGTTAGCTATACATTCTCCACTAAGATTTTCACATTCTATGAAAGAAAAAATATTTTCAGTAATACACTTACCCTTAAAATACAAACTCTAATTTCTAAAGCCATTTGTTCATTATTAAATACATATGTGGTTTCATCAGATATTACACTCAAAATATTTAGCCTTTTTATATCATACATTATTATTTATTTAATATATTCACCCCATTAAAGATATTTACCACATTCAAATATCAATTCATTCTGTGTTGTTTTTGAGGTGTATATGGCATTTTTATTACACATTAAGAATCCAGAGTTTATACATAGTTTTAGAAGTTCATTGAAATTTTCTAGATCAGAATTGTGCTATATTGCATTCAATTTGCTTAGATATTGAATTGTTGACTTGCATTATAGCTGATTGCTTCTTATTTTCCATCACTGAAATAAAACGAGAATATTCTTCCAAATAGTTCTTGTGGTAAAGAGTAGATTCATGTTTTCTTAAATCTGCAATCGCAATCTTTAAACTTAATCATGCGTGAAGTTAACAATTTTCCAACTTGATTGTGATTAATTTTTAAATGAAAAACAAATTGTATACACAATCCGCCATTTCAATATTAACTGAGGATAACCAAGAATATGTGTATAACAATACATTTGAAATGTACGAATATTTCCATTTTCTTTGTGATTTAAAAACGTGATCGTTTATGGATTGTTGTGCGAGTATTTTGTTTAATATATTAGGTTCTATAGAAGATACATTTCTTCATATGTTTTACTTGTTAATTCAAAATATTTTAATCGCTGATATAATACATCCCAATAACATATTGGGATCATATATATATATATATATATATATATATATATATATCAAATGTATCCAGTTAAATAAATAAGGTCCACAAATTCATAAAAATTCATAATTATGAGGGGGCTAGATCCCCCTAGCCCCCCTGTATCCGCCCCTGTCCCTTGCAATCATATGACAGAACTCTACTATATAATATAATATAATATACCCTTATTTACATACTACCTATACATTATCAACATTCTATTTTTACATATGAAATGTAAAGCACGATAATAGCAGTACCATTATGTGTTATATAACTAGTAGTCACTACTAGGCTATATATATATACTAACCTATATTATATACACAAATATATATACTGAATCAATTTTATATGTAAGTATAACCGGTGAGTGGTTAAACTCCCTGGCATAACCTATTTTCCTTCGTATAATTTAAATAAATAAGAAATATTATTAAATAAAAGTACAGGTAGGCAATATTCAAGCCAGCTAGATATTAAACTAGTAAATGGTATTGGATATTCCAAAGTACGTGTAATATTCCCAATGCAAATAATTAAACTTATAATAGTCTACATTATAAAAATGCTAATTTGTTTTTCAATATTTTATATATCTTACTAATTTTCCTATTAATAGATATTATATAACTTATGATCATATCAGTATTATATATATATATATATAAATACTTTATATTATATATATATATATATATATATATATATATATATATATAGCTATATCACAACATACTAAATAGATAAATTATATAAATATGGAATAAGAAGAAATTCGCTACAACTTATCAAAAGCTACCTTAGTAATCAAAAACAAGTTGTTATGATAAATAATAAAAAATCACAAATATTATGTAATAATATCGGGGTACCAAAAGGATCAATACTTGGTCCTCTCCTATTTATAATATATACTAATGACCTATCATTACTATTCAATAATAACCAACAAGTAAAACTTATAGTATATGCTGATGATACAGCAATAAAATTTACAGATGAAAACAATGAACAATTAAAATATACAATAGATAATATGATTACAAAAATAGAAAAATGGTACACACTTAATAAACTTAAAATAAATATCAATACAACTAAAATAGTCAATTTTAATTCGAGAAAATACAGTAACATACACCTAACAATAAATAATATATCAATACAAAATGAAATAGAATATAAATACCTAGGAATAATAATTGACAAAGATATAAACTTTAAAAATCATATAATTAATCTTAATAATAAATTATCGAAAATACTTTACTCAATAAGTAGACTATCAAAATATATTAAGACACAACCAATGATTATCATATATAACAGCCTATTCCTGCCACACATAATGTATGGAAATATAATATGGGGTAATATTTACAAAAGTAATCTTACAAATTTAATTCTCACACAAAAAAAAATCATTAGAATAATAAACAAAACCAAATATTTCAGAGAACATATAACTTTGATATTTGAAAGGAATAATATATTAAAACTCAATAGTCTAATAAAATATAACACGCTAATATACATGCATGACCATCACTATAATAATCTACCACAAAATATTTATATCATACATAAAAAACACGAAAATAAATATAAATTAAGGAAATCACCTATCTATAAAATACCTTATACAAAAAAAGTCAACTAATAAATAGTATCCTAACCATGGGTTATGGAATGATCTAAATAGAGATATCCAAATTATAAAAAATTCATATACAAAAAAATAAAAAATCAATTCATTAAGATACAAAAAAAATAAAAATTAAAAATTAAAAAAAAAAAAAAAAAATTAAAATTATATAATATGTAAATAATTAAAAAGTTTAACATAAACTTATAGTTGATGCATATTATGATACAAGGATTAATTTATTTGTAAACAAGTAATTTTAACTATACCTTAATATTAGTATTATTATATTTTATTTATTTTTATTATTATTATTATCATTATTATTATTATTATTATTATTTTTATTTTTATTTTTATTTTTATTTTTTTAAATCATAATAAAATATCTTATAAAGCATAAGAAGAAAACGAAATGAAAAAAAGTAAAGTAATTCAACAAAAAATACGTTCCGGTGATGGTGGGCAGTTCTGGTGATGGTGATTCGGGCGACAGCATAGAAAAGATATTGATCTTTATCTTTAGCCCTTTAGAGGAAATAACAATATAATTAATTTAAATACTTCATACGAAAAAAATGTATAACTTTCTTCTAATCAATATTTATTATATATATATATAATAAATCACTTCCTGTTTACATATATTTTATTATAAGACGTATATTTTTATCTCTTATAAAATCAAGTAATATCATTATTCAGATAAGTAATACATATTTATAATTCATATATTATTTAAACTTAATTTATTAACTTTACATTAATATATTTATTTTATTGATATATATTTATTTACACCTTATTTGATTGCTTTTTCTATAGTTATTAATTTTGTATTGACATTTTTCTATATAATATTTCATGCATCAGTGATTTTCTGTTTGTTTTTCTTCAATTGCTTTATACTTTTTTATGTACATTTTAGTTTTATATACATTTATTATATATCTTCTATTGAATTTAATTTCATATATATTTATTATATGTATTATAGAAATAATAAATAATTTGTAGAATTTATTTATTATAGTATTATATATAGATGCAAATAATTTAATTTAAAATAATTTTATATATCTTCTATTGAATTGAATTTTCATATATATATTTATTGTATGTAATATAGAAACAATTTAAATTATTTGTAGAATTTATTTATGTTAGTATTATATATAGATGTAAATAATTTAATTTCATATATATATGTATCTATTAGGTATTATATATTAATAATAAACATTATATATAATTTATTTATTTTGGTATTACATATTGATGTATATATATGGTTATCATTAGTCACATACATATTCTAATACAGTTTTTCTTGAGTTTTTTCACTATATAAATATATTTATTTATATTATATATAAATTTCATTCACTATTGATATTAAAGACTTAATTGATTTGCTGTGTATTTCATTTTACTTTGATAATGATTTAAATAAATACATTTTGTTTGTGTTCATTAAAGTTTATATTTTAAATTTGATTACATAACAATATTATTTCCAATATATGATTTTACATTCTATACAATTTTCTTGAATAGATTTATTTCTATTTTATATTTTGTACATCATACATTTCATATATGTGCCTATTTATATTATTTATTTAATTTGTTGCATATATATTTATATGTTTATATGTAGATGTAAATTTCATTATATTTCATTATCTTTTTAGGATAAGTATTGTATTGATTAATTTTATAATTATATATATTTATATATTTTCAGTGACATTATGACGCAAAAACAAGATATTAATGAATTAAAAAACTCTATTCAAGAACTGCGTACAGTTGTATCTGAATTAGTAAATAAAGTTGATGAACTAACTGCAGTTGTAAATAATAAAGATAAAACAATTATTGAGTTAGAACAAAAAATTAATAACCTTGAACAATTTTCAAAACAAAATAATATTATTATATCTGATCCTAAATTGAATTTTGATTTAACTCAACGTAATCTAGCACCATCTTTCATCACATTTGCAAAGGAAAAATTAGATATAATTATACAACCGTATGACATTGTTAAGATACATAAATTAAAAAACAACAAGAATAAACATAATAAAATTTTAGTCAAACTACACCATAACTCTACTAAATTTGAAATTATTAAAAATTCTAAAAAATTAAAAGGCACTGATACATATATAAATGAACATCTAACACAATTTAATTCTGATATTTTCTACAAAGCTCGACAACTTCGAAAAGATAAAGTGATATTACATTGTTGGACTATAAATGGAATAACTTTTATTATAAAAAACGAAGATTCGTCTCCAGTAAAAATAACAGATATAAATAAATTCTCTGATATATAAATATTTTATTTTGTATTTATTTTTCGTTGTCGTTTGTTCTAATTTCATATTACATTCTATTTTTAACATTTTATTATAATTGGTATTTACATATATTTTTTATCTATATCTTTAATCTTTTATATTATCTTATTCAATTTTAACTTTTTAATATTTGTACTATATGAACTTGAATGAAATCTATCCGCAATTTAATGTTGATCAAATTAACAATTTTAGTTCCAATAATGATAGTTTTAATAATAATAATTTCTCAAATTGTAATTTTAATTTTCTCAATGAATCCAATTATTACACCTCAAATGAATGGAAGTTGAATTCTAATAAAAATAATTTATTTAATTTTAATATTATTAACATCAATATTAGGAGTTTAAAAAAAAATTTTGATAAATTAATTATGTTTTTGAATACGTTTGATGATCATTTTGATATAGTTTCAATTACTGAAACATGGTTGAGTGATAATAATATTTTCATTTTTAATATTCCTGGTTATAACCATATATGTTCAAATCGTAAACATAAAAATGGAGGTGGTGTTTTAATCTATATACGTGAACATTATCAATTTAATATTCTATCTACCATATCAAATAACTATTATGACAACATATCAATTGAAATTATTTTTGAAAAATCAAAAAACATTATTTTCAGTACAATATATTTTCCTCCTACTTTAGAAAAAATAGCTCACTCTACATTTATTGATTTCTTGATAAATAATTTTCAGCAACATGTTAGTAATGATAAAAAAATGATTATCTGTGGTGACTTTAATATTGATCTAGTGCATATAAATACAAATAAAGTGGCTAATACCTTTTTTGATACGATGATTTCACTAGGTTGTTCCCATCTAATTAATCGTCCAACTAGAATCGACACTAAACATAATTCTTCATCTATAATTGATAATATATTTACAAATTTTAATCTTAATATGAAAAGATTTTCAGGAATAATTATTTCAGATATATCTGACCATTTTCCAATTGTTTTAAATTTACAATTGTCTACCAAACCTCAAGATAAAGTTAAATCTACTAAAATCAAACAAAATCAAATTAATGATAGAACCATGTTTAATCTGTTTGAAATTTAAAAAAAAAACAAACTGGGAATTCATAAAAACTAACGATACAGAAAAATCTTGGAATTTATTCTTGGAATACTTTATCTTAAATTTTGATAGATACTGTCCAAAAATTAATAAAGCCTCCCACAAAAATAAACTCATTCCATGGAATACTCGAGATCTTAAAAAGGCTTGTAGAAAAAAACAGATATTATATAAAAAATATAAAATATCTAAATCTGAAAATGACTTATTTATTTACAAAATTTTTAAAAATAATACAACATCTTTAGTTCGAGAAGCTAAGAAAAAGTATTATTCAAATCTGTTAAAAAATTGCTCTGATACAAAAAATACATGGAATGTACTAAATAATTTACTTAATGTTAAAAAAAAATTCAAACAACTACCTGACAATTTTAATGTAAATAATGTGAATATTGTTGATTCTAAACAAATTGCTAATGAATTTAATTCTTTTTTTAGAGACATTGGTTCTAATTTAGATAATAATATAAATAATTGTAATGATGATGACTTTAAATTCTTTTTACCTGAACCTAATATACATAGTTTTTTTTTAACACCAGTAAGTTCAGAGGAAATTATTAAAGTATTAAATGAATTCAAACCAAAAAAATCAAGAGATCATTATGGCATATCCATGCAGTTACTTAAATGTATTTTTCCTGTATTGGTTTATCCATTTGTTTTTCTTGTAAATTTATCTTTTGAATCAGGCGTTGTACCGGATTTCTTAAAATTATCAAATATTATCCCTTTACACAAAACTGGTGATGATACATTTTTTAATAACTATCGTCCAATTTCTCTCACCTGTCAATTCGCAAAGATTTTAGAAAAAATATTTTATTCTCGCTTTTATAGTTTTTTATCATCTTTTAATATATTATCTCCTTCTCAATTTGGTTTTAGGAAAGGATACAGTACATCACATGCAATATTTAACCTCCAGTCACAAATCAGTACCTGTTTTAATAATAATAATGTTGGCGCAATAATCTTTATTGATTTAAAAAAAGCATTTGACACAGTTAATCACAGAATATTACTTTTTAAATTAAAAAATATTGGAGTACGAGGCATTGCACTTAACTGGATAATGAGCTATTTAACAAATAGATATCAACAGTGTATATATAATGATGTAATTTCAGATAAACTAAAAGTCATAACGGGTGTACCCCAAGGCACCATCCTAGGACCCATTTTATTTTTAATTTATATTAATGATATTACAAAATCATCTTCTTTATGTAAGTTTACCATGTTCGCAGATGATACTACTTTATATTTTGAAAATACATCAGCCGAATTACTTAATTATATTTGTCAAACTGAATTAAAAAATATTAATAAATGGTTAATATATAATAGGTTATCATTAAATTTAAATAAAACTTGCTTTATGTCTATTAATTCAATAACTATTATAAATATAAATTTAAATAACAGAAATATTGAAAGAGTTACATTTTATAAATTTTTAGGCGTAATTATAGACGATATATTAAACTGGAAACAACATATCTTGTTTTTAAAATCAAAACTAAAAAAAATCATATGGATTACCAACATTATTTCCAAATTTATAAATAAAAAAGCATTACTTCATATATATAATTCCATATTCTTGCCTCATATAAAGTATTGTAACATATTTTGGGGAAATACATATAAATCTAATGTATCATGCATATATATTCTTCAAAAGCGAATGATAAGAATTATATGTAAAAAACATTTTTTACATCATACTAATGGACTATTTATTGATAATTCTTTATTAAAAATAAATGAAATTACATATATAAGTACATGTGAATTTATGTTTAAAATTTTCAATGATCTTCATCCTTTTATAACAAATGCATTTTTTTCTGTAACTTCATCATCTCACAACACTAGGAGCATAAATAATTTCTCAATTATTAATTTCAAAAAAGAACTATGCAGAAGAACATTAATATACATTGGACCAATTACCTGGAATAAGCTTGATAATATTTTAAAAAATATTTCAAATTATAAATTATTCAGGAAACGTATGTATACACATTTGTTATCTTCTTACTCAGTATACTTATAATCTTTATCTCATTTTTCTAATTTTATATCTTTTATCATGTCTTTTATCTAATATTGTATTATATACTAAGATCCACATTTTATTCTTATTTTAATTTATTGACGTTTATGTAAAAATTAAAAAAAAATTAATACTTTTGAGTGTTTTACTTTACAATATTTTATTTCCCCGACATTAATAATATTATTTTACTGAATTTTTGCATTTTATATTTGAATTTACTTTCATGTTTTCTTTCTTTTTAATTGACGTTTATATAAAAATAATAAAATTAAAAAAAACTGTTAGGTATTTCTTTTTTCTTTAGTATTTTCTTTAGTATTTTTTATTTCCCTCTGACTAATAATATTATTTGACTTTATTTTTAATTACATAAACATTTTCTTGTATACTTGATTATACTTCTTTGTTTTATTTCTCTTTATTGACACTTATATAAAAATTAGTAATTAAACTAACATTTCAGTTTGAACAAATATTTTACATTCTTTACATTATTATAAAGTATTACAAAAAAATTCCTAAAACTTATTTACTGAAAAAAAAAAAAAAAAAAAAAAAAAAAAAAAATGTTACATACATTTCTTACCACCTTTCTAGATATTCTTTTTGTTATGTTTTATTCAGTTTTATTCAGTTTTACTTCATTTTACTTCATTTTTTTCTTCTTTTATACTAATACATCTATATTTTTGTTTAGTGTATTATTTTATAGTACTTATTATTTATTTTAGTTATTTATTTATAAATAATTAAATGATGATTACATAATTTTATGGCAAGTTCAAACAATTTATATTATTTTTCTATTTTATTCATTGTATTGTATCTATGTAAACAGGAAGTCATCTAATATTTTATAATATTTTATTTATTTAGTTTTTTTTTGAACTTGCTTTAAGATTAAGGGTAATTGTCTCGATAAGCTTTAGCTTCTACAAAAACCCTGGTGCAAACCTAAATCTGATAATAATAATAATAATAATATATATTATATATATATATATATATTTATATTTATAAATAGTTTTTTTTATAAATTTACATTAAAAAAATAACTTATTTCAATCATAAATTACGTATGTATATTTAATAGATAAATCATAAAAGAAGATAGTATTGCATATGGCTAGTATATAATGAGGAATTTGTTGGCAATATTCCAAATATCGTAGAAGAAATTATATAATGTCTAATATATACGATATGTACTGCTAGGGGAGCAGGAACAGGGAGGTCGTGGGTTTCCGGACCCCCCCCATTTATAAATGAGGGGGTCCGGATATCTTTGGACCCCCCTGTTCTGGCGAAATTTAAAAAATAATTTAATAATTTTTAATAATTTAGAGAACATGTAACGTTAGTAGATAGCGATTATTATAATATTACATTTGTAGTCAGAATATTATTTGTAGTAGTAGGGGAATTATGTCTAATACGGGCCACTTTTTATGTTAGCAAATAACTTTTTTATTTATAATGAGAAATTAATGAAATTTTATCACGATTTAGATATTATAAACGTCAATAACATTACAATTTCAATTTTTGTAAAAATGTCATATATCGTAGAAAATGTACCCGCCCCGTATTGCAAACAATGTTTGTAATACGGGCCGGGTGGTTTTAATACGGGCCGGGTAAAACATCCAATAGATGGCGAAACTAGTTATCATTTTTCAACCAATCAAATGAATTGTTATATTGATGATACCATTTTTACGCTATAGATATAAGAATACTTATCACGCATACTTTAATTTATTTCAGTGATTTAAACTAATTTACACCATAGTGAACTACGGCAACCTACTAATGTAACCTACGTATCTAGTAGATACTATCTACGTTATTTCTATATATATATATTTAGGAATAAAATAAATAATAGATTATATAATTTAATTTAAATAAGTGGTAGTAGTAGTAGTAGTAGTAGTAGTAGTAGTATTAGTAGTAGTAGTAGTAGAAGTAGTAGTAGTAGTAGTAGTAGTAGTAGTAGTAGTAGTAGTAGTAGTAGGAGTAGTAGTAGTAGTAGTAGTAGTAGTAGTAGTAGTAGTAGTAGTAGTAGTAGTAGTAGTAGAAGAAGTAGTAGTAGTAGTAGGAGTAGTAGTAGTAGTAGTAGTAGTAGGAGTAGTAGTAGTAGTAGTAGTAGTATTAGTAGTAGGAGTAGTAGTAGTAGTAGTAGGAGTAGTAGTAGTAGTAGTAGTAGTAGTAGTAGTAGTAGTAGTAGTAGTAGTAGTAGTAGTAGTAGTAGTAGTAGTAGTAGTAGTAGTAGTAGTAGTAGTAGTAGTAGTAGTAGTAGTAGTAGTAGTAGTAGTAGTAGTAGTAGTAGTAGTAGTAGTAGTAGTAGTAGTAGTAGTAGTAGTAGTAGTAGTAGTAGTAGTAGTAGTAGTAGTAGTAGTAGTAGTAGTAGTAGTAGTAGTAGTAGTAGTAGTAGTAGTAGTAGTAGTAGTAGTAGTAGTAGTAGTAGTAGTAGTAGTAGTAGTAGTAGTAGTAGTAGTAGTAGTAGTAGTAGTAGTAGTAGTAGTAGTAGTAGTAGTAGTAGTAGTAGTAGTAGTAGTAGTAGTAGTAGTAGTAGTAGTAGTAGTAGTAGTAGTAGTAGTAGTAGTAGTAGTAGTAGTAGTAGTAGTAGTAGTAGTAGTAGTAGTAGTAGTAGTAGTAGTAGTAGTAGTAGTAGTAGTAGTAGTAGTAGTAGTAGTAGTAGTAGTAGTAGTAGTAGTAGTAGTAGTAGTAGTAGTAGTAGTAGTAGTAGTAGTAGTAGTAGTAGTAGTAGTAGTAGTAGTAGTAGTAGTAGTAGTAGTAGTAGTAGTAGTAGTAGTAGTAGTAGTAGTAGTAGTAGTAGTAGTAGTAGTAGTAGTAGTAGTAGTAGTAGTAGTAGTAGTAGTAGTAGTAGTAGTAGTAGTAGTAGTAGTAGTAGTAGTAGTAGTAGTAGTAGTAGTAGTAGTAGTAGTAGTAGTAGTAGTAGTAGTAGTAGTAGTAGTAGTAGTAGTAGTAGTAGTAGTAGTAGTAGTAGTAGTAGTAGTAGTAGTAGTAGTAGTAGTAGTAGTAGTAGTAGTAGTAGTAGTAGTAGTAGTAGTAGTAGTAGTAGTAGTAGTAGTAGTAGTAGTAGTAGTAGTAGTAGTAGTAGTAGTAGTAGTAGTAGTAGTAGTAGTAGTAGTAGTAGTAGTAGTAGTAGTATTAGTATTAGTATTAGTATTAGTATTAGTATTAGTATTAGTAGTAGTAGTAGTAGTAGTAGTAGTAGTAGTAGTAGTAGTAGTAGTAGTAGTAGTAGTAGTAGTAGTAGTAGTAGTAGTAGTAGTAGTAGTAGTAGAAGTAGAAGTAGTAGTAGTAGTAGTAGTAGTAGTAGTAGTAGTAGTAGTAGTAGTAGTAGTAGTAGTAGTAGTAGTAGTAGTAGTAGTAGTAGTAGTAGTAGTAGTAGTAGTAGTAGTAGTAGTAGTAGTAGTAGTAGTAGTAGTAGTAGTAGTAGTAGTAGTAGTAGTAGTAGTAGTAGTAGTAGTAGTAGTAGTAGTAGTAGTAGTAGTAGTAGTAGTAGTAGTAGTAGTAGTAGTAGTAGTAGTAGTAGTAGTAGTAGTAGTAGTAGTAGTAGTAGTAGTAGTAGTAGTAGTAGTAGTAGTAGTAGTAGTAGTAGTAGTAGTAGTAGTAGTAGTAGTAGTAGTAGTAGTAGTAGTAGTAGTAGTAGTAGTAGTAGTAGTAGTAGTAGTAGTAGTAGTAGTAGTAGTAGTAGTAGTAGTAGTAGTAGTAGTAGTAGTAGTAGTAGTAGTAGTAGTAGTAGTAGTAGTAGTAGTAGTAGTAGTAGTAGTAGTAGTAGTAGTAGTAGTAGTAGTAGTAGTAGTAGTAGTAGTAGTAGTAGTAGTAGTAGTAGTAGTAGTAGTAGTAGTAGTAGTAGTAGTAGTAGTAGTAGTAGTAGTAGTAGTAGTAGTAGTAGTAGTAGTAGTAGTAGTAGTAGTAGTAGTAGTAGTAGTAGTAGTAGTAGTAGTAGTAGTAGTAGTAGTAGTAGTAGTAGTAGTAGTAGTAGTAGTAGTAGTAGTATCTAACCGTACGTTTACTGTAAAAATAGGAAAGGAATATTCTAATTATAACTCATTTGATACAGGTGTTCCTCACGGATCTGTACTTGGGCCACTACTATTTATCATATATATTATACCACTTTCTAATGTTATCAGACAGTTTAAGCATGTTAAATACCATTTATATGCAGATGATATTCTATTATATACTGAATTATCAAAATATAATTCTGAATTTTATAATGAATTATCTAATTGTGCTAATGCTATTTACGTCTGGCTTACCGATAATAAACTATCGCTAAATACTGATAAATCTGAATTGTTGAATATTCCCAGTAACTATTCCAACTTTCCACAGATATTCATCAATAATAATGAAATAACCCCAAGCACGCCAATCAGATACTTAGGGGTCATAATCGATGACAACGTAAATATGAATCGACATGTAAGTAGCATGTGTAAAAAAGCTAACTACGAACTGTAAAAAATACGCAAGATAGGTCATTACTTAAATAAAAGAGCTACAACAATTCTAACTAATTCATTGGTGTTCTCCTCTTTAGATTACTGTAATTCGCTCCTAATTGGTCTACCGAAATCTACTTTACTTCCTATCGATAGAATTATTAGATCGGCAGTTAGGAATATCTATCGACAACCAAGACACGACCACTCAAGTATTACTCTGAAAATGAAAGAAAGCAGAATCTTGAATGCATCAGACCGTGCTGAACAAAGAATACTGAATATCACTCATCGAACGTTGACTCATAATCAGCCTACGTATATTATATCACATCTAAAATTCGTAGTTCATAATAGATCATTACGATCTAATATTGATACTCGACAACTTAAATTCACTATACCAAAGCTGAAACGTACCGCGAAACGGGCATATTCTTATATTGCTCCAACTAAATGGAATGCTTTACCACTAAATTGTCGTCTTGTTATAAATCCTGTTGCGTTCAAAATACGTATTAAACAGTATTTAATCGATAGAAATTAAATTGTTTATTTATTTATTTATTTCTAGTTGTTGTCTTTCATACACTTATCAGAACAATAATGTGTTATGAAATGAGTGTTTAAATAAAACGTTTTGATTTTATTTGATTTGATTTAGTAGTAGTAGTAGTAGTAGTAGTAGTAGTAGTAGTATATAATAATAATAATAATAATAAACACGACAATTTGGTAAGTATATTTATTGAATAAACATTTACCTAAGTTTCGCTTGACACTTAGCGCACAATATCGCCATTTCGTTAGCGTAACAGTATCGATGTCGACATCAACGCGAGTTACCCTAAACCATGCTGTACAAGTATCATATTAAGCTTATTCCTATTCCGCAACTTACGACCTGCGTTTAAGATATTTCTTAAACGCAACTCTGTTCTTTTGTACACGTCTAATAGATAACTTGTTTCGAGATTTTGAGGATTTTCTTGCTTTCGTTGGCTTCCTATTTACTGAAAGTCTTTTAGACGCGACTCTCTTCTTCTGTACACGTCTGATAGATGAACTGCTAAGAGATTTTGAGGATTTTCTTGCTTTCGTTGGCTTCCTATTTACTGAACGTCTTTTAGACGCCACTCTCTTCTTCTGTACACATCTAATAGATGACCTGCTTCGAGATTTTGAGGATTTCCTTGCTTTCGTTAGCCTCCTGTTTACTGAAAGTCTTTTAGACGCCACTCTCTTTTTCTGTACACATCTAATAGATGACCTGCTTCGAGATTTTGAGGATTTTCTTGCTTTCTTTTGCTTCCTGTTTACTGAACGTCTTTTAGACGCCACTCTCTTCTTCTGTACACATCTAATAGATGACCTGCTTCGAGATTTTGAGGATTTTCTTGCTTTCGTTAGCCTCCTGTTTACTGAAAGTCTTTTAGAGGCCACTCTCTTCTTCTGTACACATCTGATAGATGACCTGCTTAGAGATTTTGAGGATTTTCTTGCTTTCGTTCGCTTCCTATTTACTGAACGTCTTTTAGACGCCACTCTCTTCTTCTGTACACATCTAATAGATGACCTGCTTCGAGATTTTGAGGATTTTCTTGCTTTCGTTAGCCTCCTGTTTACTGAAAGTCTTTTAGAGGCCACTCTCTTTTTCTGTACACATCTAATAGATGATCTACTTCGAGATTTTGAGGATTTTCTTGCTTTCGTTGGCTTCCTATTTACTGAACGTATTTTAGACGCCACTCTCTTTTTCTGTACACATCTAATAGATGACCTGCTTCGAGATTTTGAGGATTTTCTTGCTTTCGTTGGCGTCCTGTTTACTGAACGTCTTTTATATGCTACTCTCTTCTTTTGTACACATCCGGCCTTTCTCAACACCGATCTACTCTTATTAGCCGTTCTACGTCTCATCGTAGCCTTTTTGATAATACGTCCACCTTTCCTCGTTTTCGAACACTTCGAGGAAACGGCCGTTTTCTTAACTGAGGCCCTCTTGCATATGTTCTTTTTCATTGTACCACGTGACTTCAACATTGGTACTTTTGAAGTTTTCTTGCATCTTCTGTTTACGTTGTTTACCATCTTGTTGTAGAGAAGCGGGTTGGTTATTTGTATTTATTTGTATTTATGATTGGTTTAATATATCAATTGCGATATCGGTGCTTTAAAGTAATTAGGCAATCAATTAAGTGATTTTATTTATTAGCAATTTTTAATATTCGTATATTTTAATTACACAAAAAAAAACTAAAAAATAAATTAAAATGCGAGAAAATTATTGTTTATTTATTAACAATTTCGATTTAATTTTAATCCTATCGGAAAAGTAAATCTACTACTACTACTACTACTACTACTACTACTACTACTACTACTACTACTACTACTAATAATAATTATATATTTATGTGCAGTCAATATTATTCCTTAATGAGACCCCTGGTTTAACCTACTAAGTATTGTTACTTTTCACAAGCAGTCTTAAGAAATATGATCAAAGAAATATATGGCTCTTACAATATAGTGTGTAAAGGCACATAGGATATTTCAAGTAATTACAATTTTATATAACGATTATAATTATTATAAAGTGATAATTAATTATATTACACAAATTTTCAAGAAACGAACAAGAATTGAAATGTATTCGACATATCATAGGACAACTTGCAGTTAGATACATGTGTGGGTCTATATGAAATATCTAATACAGAAACTATAGCAAGTATTCTAACATATGCATTGGTAAGATTGTGTTTGTTGCTAGAGAAATTACGAATTAATTAATATGCTGGAGCAATTAATATGTCTGACATATACAATTGTACCTATATAGGATTTAATATGTCAGGAATAACCGCTGCAATATTACACCCATTGCACAGTTCATCTAGTAAATATAGTTGCTCAATATGTTAATGAACCGGAGTCTATTATAGCCTATCCATATTAACTATAGTTAATGAAATATGAATATTGTACTATAATTATATAATATTTAGAAATAATGTTTCATCTTGTAGTAGAATATTTCCAACCAGTTAGAAAATAAGAAAGTTCACTCAAATATTACAACGAAATGCATTCGTCTTTAGATGATTCATAGAAATGGTATTAACTATAATCTATATAATACATTCAGATAAATTATGAATAAAATTGAAAGCAGTGATATATATTGGAAAATATAAAGAAAATGTATTCTACTGTCAAAATATTTATGAAATTAATCATTGTAATTACAGGTCTTAAGATCAACAAGTTCAGTTGAATAAGATTCAATAGGAAAAAAGTGTTGAACAGTTGAATGATATATAGTATTAACAGTGAAACTATAGATGAATCATCTATATCATAATTTGTAAAGAGAACAGCACGCTGATAGAAGCTGTTTTCATCTCATTAAACCTACCATTTATTACATAGGTATACTATATACAAAATATACAAACAATGTAAACAACTATATATATATATATAATCAAATATATATACTAATAATATATCATAAATTAGTGGACCCCTTATGAAATATACCTTCCTGCGCCCCTATGTGCTGCTACATCTATCCTATATTTTACATGTAAACATAAGGCATGATGATATCCCCTTCAATTAAATTACTAATTGTTATACAAGTGCACTATACAAAATACATCCAACAGTTCAGTTTATGTTTGAATATCTATAATATATTGTATATATATACATAATATAAACGTGCATCATGCTACATAGTACATGTATCTATATAGACTATGCGATACTTATTTCATTAATAATCTACACGACTATTAATATAGAGATTTAAATTTATTCATAGCTTAGAATAGTCAAATAAATAATGTAGATTTTAATATTATCTTTATAAATATTTTATTTAAATGATGTAACAATGAAAGATTCATTAATATATTGACAAGAAACATGTTGAATTAGGGGGATCGCGATCGAGAAGATAATTTAGAACCAATGGAATCATAAGATTGTGCATCATATTGTACGGGAGGAGCAGCATTGTTACGTCTAGCATTAGACCGAGATTGAACAATAAATATTGCTATTAACGATATAACAATAGCAGAACAAGCAGATATAGCGCACACAACATTTACAGTGAAGAACGAAATTGGACTAATTTGAGCTCCGGTTAAGCGACCCTGAGAAGTTTCCGTTTCACAAATAAAACTTCCAATTGTATTCACACATTTTCCAACAGAACAAAATATTTTATCTTTTCCCAGGCATTCATCGATATCTGAAATTTAATTATTGGATATTATTATTTATAATAATAAATATATAAAAGCATATCTATGTTATAAAAGTAAACCTCGACAAGTATGTCCATCATTGTGCAGTTGCATACCTTCGCGACACGTACATACATAACTTCCAGCGGTGTTTGTACATACATCATCGCAACCTCCATTATTTGATTGGCACTCATTAATATCATAACAAGAAGATCCATTAATAGGTCTAATATCACATTCGTTGTCATGGCGACAGAAACATATCGTGTCTTTAGTGTTTACAGCGCCGCAGTGTAATTTTCCTATTCAATTAATTATAAATGTAATACAAATTATATATTAGTATAGTTTACCTTTATCAGTACTCGAACATATCATAGCATCCAGTGAACTATCCAAAGAATTTATCGGAGTTTTTGTAAATTTTAAAACATTAGCATCCATCGAGACACCGTTAATAAGATCTACAGACTCTTCATCAATACCAAGACCATACACACTAATTCCATCTAACGCTGCTGATCTAACTTCATCTAAAACATCCGAAGAAGCCAAAGTAGCTGTATGATCGCTTATAAAGATAAGAAGATCAGGGGCCCATGATCGATCTCCAGATATCTCAGTGAACATCTGACGGCGAATTTCTCGAATAGCTTCCGACAATGGAATACTAGTCAATACTATACCTAAGAAATACATCAGATATAGATAGTTTACATTTAAATATAACACACTTACTTGATAAAGCAATGTCTATTGCATCAATTGTATCTTGTTTATTCTGATACTTATCTAATTTGAAATGAATATTAATTCTAGATCCCAATGTTACAAGAGATATTCGGGTATCAATTGCAGATATTGTATGGCGATTTACAATATGTTTCGTCCAATCAATGATAACTTTCCAATCATCTGGTTTATTTAAAGATATTCCAACCGCAATTACAATATCCAAATTAGCAGCAGAACATTTTACTATTGAATATAACAGTATTAAAAATAGATTATAAATATAATATGGATTAATTTTGAAGTAAAATGATGATAACTAACATCCTTTAGATTTACCACAAGTAGTATCAGTTATATCATCTGCAATTTTACCTAGGGAATTGAAGTCCATAGCTAAAAAATAATCTCGCTCTTCTTCGTGAGGAAAAGAAGACATAGACCTAACTTCATTAAGATCTACTTTATTGGTTATACCGATGACAATAATCTTGATACCATCAGCGCGAGCTTCTTCTGCATAAGGTATTGTTTTATTTACTAATCTTGTACTTTTACCATCCGTTAGTACAATGGCAATATTCTCTGCATCAGGTCGGTCTCCATTATGGAAAGTAAACATATTTTTATGCATATCTCTTAATCCCATCGCAGTATTTGTATGTCCACCTTCATAAGGTATGTTTCCTATTGCGTTTTTTAATAATTCTTTATTTGAATATTTATTCAGATGAAATTCAATAACACTATCTGTAGAGAATCTAACGACTCCGATGCGGACCCTGTCATATAATATTAAATGTATTATTAATATTACAATTTAAACTAGAAATACATACTTGTCGTGAGCTATATCTAAATTATCGACCAATGTTTTCATGAAATCCAAAGTTAAATTCCAGTTACCGATACCGGAATCTTTAATACTTCCAGAATTATCTACTACAAAAATTAAATCTGCATAGAAATTCTGACATGATCCAGGACATTCTTCATTTATGTTCGGCCGTTTCATATAGTATCCATAATTACATGAGCAATAATATGAATCATATGTGTCCACACAAATTTGAGAGCAGCCACCATTATTTAAGGAACATTCATTAGAAACGCATTCATCTAATAAATGAATTTAATATTAAAACATTAATGCAACATTAATCCTATATTATGATATTATATTATATTTTATATATATATATATTAATTGTAAACATTATAATAATATATGTATGAAGTATTTAACTAACAATCTTTTCCTTTAGGACCAGCTATACCGGTAGATCCAATTGCACCATGAATACCTTGTCTGCCATCACTTCCACGATCTCCTGTAGCACCTCCGGGGCCAGTAGCTCCAGTTCTACCAGTAGATCCAGTTTGACCAACATTTGCAGTTCCATTATGTCCTACAGGTCCTCTAAAACCTCTTTCCCCAGTTGCACCCGTAAGTCCATCCTTACCGGAATGCCCCTCTTGACCTTCTCCCCCAGTAAAGCCACGTAACCCGGCAGATCCAGTGTGTCCAGTTTGACCAGTAGACCCTATTAAGTTCACTTATTGTAAATACTATCTAATAAAAGACGCGATACTATACTATTTATTTAATTTATTATAGAAAAATATAATATTTCTAATTAATAATTCTATTACATGAGATTATTACATGAGATTATTGCATAATAGATCTCTAGACCACTAACCTGCATTGCCATGTCCTACTTTACCAGTGGCTCCAGTGTGTCCATCATTACCATGAATACCAGTATACCCGCTAGCTCCTGTATTACCCTTTTGACCCGTAGCTCCAGTTCTACCAGGGGACCCAGATGAACCATGGCTTCCAAATTTACCAGTATGTCCAGTAGAACCATTAATACCAGTTGAACCAGTTTTACCATCTGTACCATGATTTCCAGAGGTACCTGTAGATCCAACTTCTCCAGTAGCTCCAAAAGAACCAGTTCTACCTCCACGACCTTTAACTCCAGATTTACCAGAAGCTCCAGTCATTCCTTCGCTTCCTCTTTCCCCATCCTTGCCAGGTTGTCCAGTAAAACCAGATCTGCCATTAAATCCCTGTTCACCTTCAATTCCTATAGAATATAAAAATAGTTTAATATAAGAAATAATAAAAGATTGCGATGATATAAACCTGCAGATCCTTTAAAACCCAGATTTCCTTTTTGTCCTGTAGAACCAGTCAGACCATCACTACCACGAGTGCCAGTAATACCACTTTTGCCACCACGTCCTTTTATTCCAACTCTTCCAGTAGCACCACGGTGACCTCTAGGACCAGTAGCACCTAGGCGACCTTGACGCCCATTTATTCCTATACATTAATAATATAATAATTATTATAAATAAATTATTAAGTATGATTTACCATCAATTCCATCGACACCAGCATTTCCAGTACGTCCTGTAGCTCCACTTCGACCTTTACGACCATCATTACCGTGAGTTCCATCGTTACCTCGTCTTCCGCTAGATCCGGTATAACCATCATGTCCTTGTACACCTGTAGCACCAGTTTCACCTGATAATCCATGACGTCCTTGTTCACCAACATTTCCAACAAATCCTTTTTGGCCAGTGGCACCAGTTTTCCCATTAGAACCATGTATACCATCATTTCCTCGATTACCTCGAGATCCATCACGACCACTTGAACCAGTAGATCCAGTCATACCATACTTTCCCGTACTACCAATACCTCCATGTGTACCATCATAACCATCCTTACCGGTAGCACCAGTTCTTCCAACCTTACCTTTAACACCATTATAACCAGATCTACCTTTACCACCTGTAGCTCCAGTAATACCTCGTATACCATCACGACCTCTTAATCCCGATGTACCTAGTCTACCTTTACCTCCAGTACCACCAGTACGTCCATCTTTTCCATCACTACCTTGGCTTCCACGTTCGCCATTTAATCCATTTACACCAGATCTACCTTCAAGTCCAGTAGCTCCAGTTCTACCAGTTCTACCATCATTACCGTCTCTTCCGCGATTTCCTGAGTTTCCTGTAGAACCAATATTTCCTTTCGATCCACTAATACCCTCATTACCTGTTGCTCCAATTTCTCCTAAACGACCTACACACATTAAAATATATTTTATATTAAAGTATAAATTTATATTGAAATATACACATATATTAAGTTATATATAAACCTTTATATCCTTTGGATCCAGTATCACCTCTACGTCCCGTAGCACCATTATGTCCAGTAATTCCATTAGGGCCGCTACGACCTCGATCACCAGTCGCTCCATCACCACCAGACCTACCCATTGCACCAGTGGCTCCACTTAAACCTCGTCGTCCAGACACACCATCATTACCACGGGGTCCACGAGTACCGGGAGAACCTATTTCTCCAGTGGCACCCAGTTTACCAATACCAGTAGATCCAGTCCGTCCTATATAAATAATATATATATATTAAATACAATGATTTGAATTATAAATTATAAAATAATATAAACTGTGTAACCTGTAGATCCATGTTCACCGTTGCGACCTTCATTTCCTCTACGTCCAGTTGCGCCATGTTGACCTTGGTTACCTTGGCCACCCTTCTCCCCTCCATTCCCTCGTTGACCACGCTCACCATCTCTTCCACGATCACCTATTGAACCCTTTACACCATGTACCCCAGCGAACCCAGTAGAACCTACAGATCCACGATTACCGGAAGTACCTTTACGACCTGTCGCTCCAGTAAGACCAGTTGGACCTCTAGAACCATCCAAACCATCTATCCCGGATGCTCCTATCTCCCCTAGTAAACCTCTTTGTCCAGTATCGCCATCTCTACCTCGTCCACCCGTTAATCCTCTCTCCCCACTACGGCCAACTTGACCTGTAGGACCAGTATCACCTACACGACCTCCAGGTCCATCATCACCAGTTCTTCCAAACCTACCAGGGTTACCTTGGGGTCCTTGCTCTCCTTTCTCACCTACATAAATAGGAATTAAAATTATAAATTAAATAATATTAGGAATATTTTAATACTATTTAAATACTATATATATTATAACATTTTAATATAGATTAGGAAATAAAACAAACCAGAAACTCCAGTAAATCCATCATTTCCAGTTAATCCAGTTTCGCCGGAATTTCCATCGCGACCTTTACGTCCAACAATACCAGCTTTTCCAACATCACCAGGTATGCCAGAATTTCCTATTCTACCAGTTGCTCCAGTCTTACCAGAAGAACCCAATAATCCACGATCACCATCATCTCCAACACGACCAGGATTACCAGATAATCCGGATATACCATCGCCTCCTTTGTTACCAGTAAAACCCCGTGGTCCGGGTGATCCCTTTTCTCCATCTATACCATCTTGACCTCTACGTCCAGTAGCACCAGTATTTCCTTTAATAACTATTATTTCATCTTCGCAAACAGTTGAAAAAATGTCGTTCAGCATGATAACGTTAGCAAGCTGAGAAAAATCTTTCGCTAAAAAGTAATTTTGATTCTCCCTTTGTGGACTAGAAGATATTGCCTTAATTTCAGCGACATCAATTTTAGTAGTCAGTCCAATTGATATGATCTATAATTAGTTATATAATAAAATATAAAATATTTACAAATGATATTAGTAACCTTTATATTATCATTGTGCGCTCTAATGGCTTCAGGGATAGTATTGTTTTTATCCATAGTAGACACCCCATCAGTAATCACAATAGCTGCATTGTTAATATTCACACGATCACCTCGTGATGATATAAATTGACCAGTACGCATTTCACGAAGTGCTCCAGCTGTATTTGTCCCTTTCTTTATTGAAATAAAATTATATATATATTATAAGATTTAATAAATATCAACTCATTAAAACTTACATCGAAATCTTGCAGTGATGCGATTCTATTCAGAAGTCTATCGCTTGATGAAAATGAGTTTAAATAGATAGGACTTTTCACAATATCCGAATAAGTAACTACACCAACACGGCTGTTATCATCTCCATCACCTATGCTCAACTACAACACATACATACACTTTATTATATAACTATATCTATAGTTATAATTGATAATAACCCTTTTTATCACATCAGAGATGAATGCAAGTACGTGACCCCAATTATCCGCTGAATCAAACTTTATACTTCCAGAACCATCCACTACAAATACAAGGTCCAAAGGAGACTTGCATAAGGCTAAACGTATAGAATATATATTATAAGCATCAATGTGGGAATTTAATTTAAAATAAAATATAAAACACTAAATTATAAATAAAAAAAATTAAACTAAATATCATACTAACTTGCATTCTTTGCAGAACAGATAGTATGGAAGCTAATGCTAATGATAAGCGAACTTATAAAGAGCTTCATTCTGAAAATGTATATTTGAAATTACATAATTATATGTTGTATATTATTTTATATATATATATATATATTATAAAATATATAGTATATTACAAAATTATATATTATATACACAATTATACATAGGGGAAAGTCCGATTACCGACCCCTAAATGATTATTTGAGATAAATTATTCAATATTAAATATATTTATATGACATTTTGTAATTAGGGTAATATTAAGGCAATGAATAATGTGGCTATTTTAAATATTTAATATAATTATATTTACAAGAATAAACAGGGGGGTCGGTAATCGGATACATGTGCCTAATACCGACACCTTTCCCCTATTACCGACCCCCTAAAATAATAGTGGTATAAATAATTGTAGTATTATAATATCCAATACAAATAGTAGATACACATAAATATATTTAATTATAACATGCACGCAATTATTTTTTATTGAATTTATGTTTTAATTTTTATTATTATTTAATATTTATATATTAATCAATATGTATATAATCAACTGGAATCATGAATCCTAAATCTATATCGATGATACATAAACAATTTACGACACATTTTAAAGTAAAATATGGATCTATTTTGAATGGATATCACAAATCACATGGGGTCAGTATCAGGGTAATTTAGTGGGGTCGGTATTAGGAAAATCATATGGGTTGCTATAATTAAGATATATTGGTTAATATTTATTCAAATTAAATTATTTTTCGAATAGTTTTAAACATGTTATTGATCTACAATATTTTGCACAAACTTAAGTTTACTTTTAATTAATAAAGTTTATACAATGATTTAAAAAAAGTTATTATTCAAATATTTAAAAAGTAAAAACAGAATATTACATTTGATCAAATAACAATTGTAGGATTAAATATTTTTTTAAACAAAATACTTATTCATATTTATCATTAAATTACTAATAGTTCATGTATATATAATGTTTTTATATCTCTTATAGTTACTAAGATATGAGAGGGGGTCGGTATTAGGAGGGGTTCGGTAATCGGAGACTTTCCCCTACATATAAATATTACATACACATACATATTATATAATTACCCATACATACACATATAAATAAATGATTGACTGATGGCTCCTCTAAAGTTAACCATTCACCTTTTGATACTACCTCCCATGAAACTGCTAACAGATTTAATGATTATTTTAGTGAGATTGGATTACAACTTTCCAGTGATATTGAGTCTATGGCTACTATTACAAATTATAAAAAACAAAAGTCTATATCGTCATCTATTTTCTTTCAGCCTACTTCAGTAAATGAGATTTTAGAAATAATAGCAAACTCTAAAAATAGCTTTACACAAGATTTTTACGAAATTAGTACGAGTTATATAAAACTAATAAGTAAATTAATTGCAATTCCCCTAACTCATATTTTTAATAAGTGTACCTTAGATGGTTATTTTCCAAATTGTCTTAACATTTCTAAAATCATTGTATTATATAAGAGTGGTAAAAAAGATATATTAGGAAATTATAGACCTATATCTTTGTTACCACAAATTTCAAAGATTTTAGAAAAAATAATAAAATCTCGTCTAAATGCCTACATTAATAAACATAATGTATTACACTGTAATCAATTTGGTTTCAGGTCAAATAGATCTACTGCTGACGCAATTGATAATTTAAATGATATACTAGTTAACAATTTAGATAACAAGGTTAATTGTCTCGCAGTATCAATTGATTTAAAAAAAGCATTTGATACTTTAAATACGAATATATTATTAAATAGGTTATCTTACTTTGGCATTAGAGGTATATCTCTAGATCTATTATGCAGTTATCTAACAAATAGAAAACAATATGTCTGTTATCAGAAATGTAATTCAAATTTACTAGGTATTAATATAGGTGTTCCACAAGGCTCCGTATTGGGACCATTGTTGTTCTTGTTATATATAAATGATATATCTAACGTTATGGACGACAATGGTTGTATCGTATTTGCTGACGACACGACCTTAGTATTCGCGGATAAAGATGTATCGATATTGGAGTCAAAAGCTAACAAATATATTGGTTATATTTACTCATGGCTATGTTACAATAAACTATCATTAAATTTAATTAAAACTTCTTATACTATATTTGGTCAACATAAACCTTATATTTTCAATATTTAATTAAATGGAATACTTATTAAAAGTCAAAATGAATTTAAATTTCTAGGTATTATCATTGATAATAAACTTTCTTAGAAACCGTATACTTTATTAGCCTCAAATTTATCTAGAATTGTAGCTGTCTTTTATAAACTGCGTAATAACATTAATATAAAATCATTAATTTTATTATATAACGCACTATTTCACTCTAGATTAAGTTATTGTTGTTCGTCATGGGGCTCTAATTATAAATCAGTAGTACACAAAATTATTGTATTACAAAACAAGGTACTTAAATGTATTTATAAACTACCCCAGAGAACTAATATCAACTTCATTTATAAAAGACATAATATATTGAAAATAGTTGACTTAGTTAAAGTCACATTATTAAAAAATACACATTATGCTTTTAATAGAGTCTACAGAACTAAACTATTACAAAAGTTTGTACTTTGTTCGAACAGTTGTACTAGGGCTAAAAATAGATTTATTATACCGAAATGTAGAATTAATATTAGTTGTTATGCTGTACATTATGCAAGTATTCAATTATGGAATAATCTAAGTAACAAATTAAAAATTATAAAACCTATTAAGTTATTTATAAAAAAATTAAAAATTTCTTACCTAGCTATTTACTAATTATATTTTATTTTACATGTTTGATGGACTAATGGTGACTATTCAAGCTGATTGATAGAAGTGGAACAGATCCTCAAAGAAATTATTTTTATTTTATTTGTTTTCTTTTATTAAGCTCCGTGATTATTTATTTATTATTATGAATTACTAATATGTAATATTAGATGGATTAACTTAGGGATTATATTTCTGATTGTTTGAAACGCTAAATAAATCACTGAGTATTACACTCCTGGGTGTGGGCTACCCATATGGGATTTGGGCAACCCCGAAGCTTCCTTCACTTATATATTCCCTTTGATTATCCTTCTATACATATACATGTTTGAATGTATAATATATTATAAAATAGTCACATTGACTTTCGAGGTGTTTGGCCAGAGTAAATAATAATGCAATTACATATATGTAATTGCATTATTATTTACTCTGGCCAAACACCTCGAAAGTCAATTTGACTATTTTGTTTAGCCATTTATTGTTAAAATTTTTTTTGCAATAATAAATTATCCTTATCCTTATCCTTATATATATTATTATTATTATTATTAGATTTGGTTTTAACAACCGGGTAATAGTAATATATACACTATATATTATATACACTATATACACTATATGCCCTATATGCCCTATATTATGCTGCCTGGTTACCTCGATAAGTTCAGTGAACTTCTATATCTACCCGGCTTCACTCTCGACTATTACAAGAAACCAATCTGAATATAATTATTATATATTATATATACACAGTGTTGATGTAGATATTGATTTTTGTAGTAGTGTTATGTTATTAGTCAAATGAAGAATACAAGGTATTTCACTTTGATTACGGGGTAATATTTATATTATATATATATATATATATATATATATATATATATATATATATATATATATATGAGAGACTACTATATACACAATAAAGTAATACAGTTATCTAAATAATATATTAGTATTCAGAAAATATGTTTGTACCTATAGTATATATCCGATATTTTGGAACTAGCGGTCATCGCATAATACATAAACAAATATAGAAAATAGTGCTTTCATTTGTACTACAAAAAGAATATTTA
>OZ025239.1:850873-938373 GCA_964019155.1 Osedax fenrisi
TTCATACGATTTACTATGTCATAATAACTATACTATAACTATACTATAACTATAGTATATATAGGTATACTATAACCTACCGCGTGATATAGCCTACAGTAACTATTTGAAAGCAAAATGTTGACTATAGTATACAGTATACTGTATACTCTAGTCAACTATATTATATATAATATATAAAGTATACTTAATTATAGAGAAGAGATTATTTAAATATAAGAAACATTCTACTGTTTTACTACGATAAGTTTAAATTAAAACATATAGGAACATGCAATACATACATTAACACCTTATCATATAACTGACTCAACATCTGACGTATGCTCAATTATACCCTTTATGGGGTATACCCCACACAGATCATTAAACTATTCTAAGTCGCAAAAGAAAGTCATATTTCCAGATACCCATGTAGATGCTCTTCTAGACAAGCGCGATAGTTTTCTCTATGATACCTACTACCATACTTGGTAAACTATTATCAAATATATATAATACTCACTTGACTCTTCTATCCCCTACCATCCTTCTATTATATAATACTAATTAGCTAATGAATAAGTAGGACATATGATATGTCACATCTCATTGTTATCCTCTATAGATTAGTAGACGTATGCAATACTGCCCAGAAAACAGTAATAGCCGCATAATAGCAGCATAACAGCATATGTAATAGCCTCAAATGTTTACATTGTGCTATTATGCTGATATTATGCTGCTATTAAATGTCTATTATGCTGCTATTACTTTTAAAAGTATATTATGCTGCTATTATGCTGCTGTTCTAATAACATCAGCATAATAGCAGCATAATAGCACAATGTAAACATTTTAGGCTATTACATATGTTGTTATGCTGCTATTATGCGGCTATTACTGTTTGCTGGATGATCTACCAATTAGACTAATCAACAACGAATCATTTCTTCTCGTACCATATCATTTTCTTCTAAACATTCATTCATAAATCCCATATTACAAAATAATATCGAAGCTTACATAATGTACTCACTACTACCTCCTACTACATATTATAGGTTAGAGGAGGTGTTGCTACTACATAATATCACATAATTTATATTCTTAAAATCTTAGAACGTATCGTCGATAAACAACACATTTCCTCTCCTAAATAATATGCAACATAACCTATTTGTCAAATTATATACCTTCCTTCTAAATGTAATGAAACTTAAAAGACCAGTAGTATCCAGTGACCATTTCCTTTACAATATATAGGTACTTTTATAGTACTATTTGATCTCTCCTCTGTATTAGACAACATTAATCGTATCAACAAACACTACCTCGGCCTCATATCTACTGGTTTAGAACATACATGGTTTCCTCGTGTATCTCTAGCCTCATATATGATATGTATACAATGTATACAATGTATACAATGGATAAATTACATGTTAATCAATCAAAACTCCCCTCATTCCCACCTAATTTAACATGGTGTACATCGAGAATGGATTATTAGATACATATATTTTAATTTATAAAAACTCCTTCTTACACTACTTTCTAATTCACCCATTTTATTTCATACATCCATCCTTGCTTAAACACAATACAACTTATAGGTGTAGTAATGATCAACATATCCACTAACCACGTGTCAATTATATAATAGCCTATATCCGTATTCCTCCATTATAAGGTATACCTCTGGGTAATCCGAAATGATACCCTCAAAGGTAAATTGTAATGCAAATGATCATAATAAACAAATAATGAACAGCTATCCATAATAAACGCCATTCTCTCAGAATAAACCACAATAAACCACAACCTATACCGCACGGCTACTTAAACCTCATATGTATACTCAATATTAATTACGCTAACAGCCTAGTACAATTCTAGCTATTCTAATAGTCATGGTTTACTTTCGATAGCTAAATAAAATGCGCGCTCGCCACTCCATTCACATTTACGTAACCCTGCGCGGGTGGCTAACTGATAAGCTAACTACTGGCTAACTACTGGCTAACTACTGGCTAACTACTTTGCCTTGCCAAAGGGCACTAGGATTTTGTCCGGCACCTCTTATTGGTTATTCGCAGCTAACTATTATATCTAAAGGCCGTTTCCCTATCCTCAACCTGGGGATCCGGTGGATTGGAGTTATCATCATCACATCAACATATACATTCGGATATAGATTAACAACTGTGGGTCTAGGATCCTACACAAACTGAGCTCTCCGTAAATTTCCATTAGATGTTAATATAAGGATCACTAAAGCATGGGAAACATTAAATAGGATGAATATAATCTGGAAATAAAATCTAATTAGATAGTACTTAAGTACTCGTTTTAAAATAAAGTGTTTCAGATCTTCAGTCGAATCCGTGCTTGTTTACGGTTCTGTTACCTGGACTCTAACAACATCGTTAATATTGATGGAATCTCACACATGCTCCGTGTTGTGACAAACAAATACTAGCGAGATAATCTAACAAATGAGCAATTCTATGGTGAGATTCCACACATTAGCAAATCTATACGTATGCACAGGTTCACCGGACACTGCTGGAGAAGCAAAGATGAAGTAGCGAGGGACCTGATACTATGGCAACCACAGCATCGTAAACAGTTCGCGTGGATACCAAGCGAAGACGTACATAGATCAACTGCGGGATGGTATATATCTGCTAACGATAGATGACATAAATAGGATGAATGATAGAGAATGATGAAAGAAGTATGTTATGGACTACCGAACAAGCTCGACCTGGTAAGGTAATGGGAGATATGTATAATAGTAGTAGGGGAAAGTGACCCAATACGGACACTTTAACAATAAATGGTCTTAACATTTTATGACTCATTATTTGTATTCAAAATTTACAATATATTAATATTATATGATTATAGATATTATTGTGATTTTTGTATAGATATTATTGTGATATTAAAGTTTGACCATCAGCTGTTTTTAAGACTATTGATCCAGGTGTGTTAATGGCCATTACTTTGGTCTTTTTAGTATTCAGATGTAGTCCTACTTTTTTTGCATTCGGACTCTACACTTAGCAGTAACTATCTAGCTTGACTTACAGTATTTGATAATAAGGCTATATCATTAGCAAAATCCAAATATGTTAGAACAGTTGGATACAATCTCCGACTTTTGCGCGGGACAATGGTAAATACCAATTATTGCATTACCAATCCATATGATCTAAGTAATTTAGCCATATTATAATAGGTATACCTCTATGTATATATACATAGAGGTAATAATTATTGATTCCATATATTCTAAGTACTTTAGACATATATGTCTAAAGTACTTAGAATATATGGAATCAATAATTCTATAGAATCAAATGCCTTCTTGAAGTCAATACATATTAAGACAGCTGGTCAATTCTTATTCGTAATTCCCTCCAGAATCTTTCTTATTGCTAGTATCTGGCCGACCGTTGATCTTTTCTGTCTGAATCCATTTTTATTGGGTTTAAGTTGAGGATCTAATACTGGACGTATTCGATTGAGTATCATACGATTGTAAGTTTTAGCCATTACAGAAGTGAGACTAATTCCACGGTAGCTATCAGCTTTGGTGAGATCTCCCGATTTATGTACTGGGAGTATGTTAAAAATATTCCATAGGTCAGGCTGTTCACTGTTTATATAATACTTTTTATGATATCAAGCATAATATCATCAATTGGAACACATTTGAGTACTTCTGCCATTATACCATCTTTTCCATCGCTTTTCCCACATTTTATTGATATTTTCGCATTCTTATATTCATCAAGTGTAAATATGTCGTTATATATAACCTATGTTATACTTATTAATAACACTGAATATATTGAAGAGATTTAAAAATATTTAATTTACTTAAATCATAGAGCTAGAGAGAATCATAGAGTCTCTCTAGCTCTATGACTTAAATAGATAAAATGTTGGTGAATTGGAAAAAAGAAACGACATATATAAAAAGAACATGAAACATGAAATATCAATATATTCTAGTTGTAACTAGAAGTTACTAACTACTAGTGATGTAAATGATGCTGAGCTTTTGATGCCGACCGAGATGTTGGTTATTGATGCCGAGCCGAGACTTTCATTTTCGGAAAAAAAAACGATCCCGAGCCGAGCCGAGACTCCAGCCAAACGAGCCCGAGCTGAGTTGAGACTTTTACAAAACATTATCGAGTCGAAATGATGCTTTTTTGAAATTACATGTTAATACTAATTTTTATATATTTCACATTTACATCAATTTAAAAAAAATAATCTGCGCCAACTTCGCGATTCAGTGAATAATAATGTAAATTTTATCTAGTGGTGTAAATAATACCGAGCTTTTTGATGCCGACCGAGATTTTGGTTATTGATGCCGAGCCGAGACTTTCATTTTCGGAAAAAAACGAGCCCGAGCCGAGTCGAGACTCTAGCCAAGCGAGCCCGAGCCGAGCCGAGACTCTAACAAAACGACTCCGAGCCGAGTTGAGACTTTAGGTAACTGAGACTGAGACTGCATTATGCTTTAGGTTTGAGCATAATTTACTGCATCACTACTAACTACACTTGCAGAGCACACGTGTAGCACAGCCTCTATAGCATATCAGTTGGAACAACATATTGGTTATTAATTTAATGACAATAAACTCTTAATGACATTTATATTTACTTCATTGAATTCTCTAACCAAACAAAATAAAGATAGTATCAATATTCGGTTTAAAAAAAAGCTATATTTTTAAATATATCACCTAGAAATTATGTAGGCTATATAACGAATACCTATATATATATATATATATATATATATATATATAAATATATATATATTTCACATATGGAATATTACATAGGCATGCTAATATCGAATAGGTACATAATTACGTACGACGTAATCCTACGTATTTAAGTTACATAATGTTACATAATGTAACCTAGAATTAATAAACCTATAGGTTTAGAATACCAGTAAACCCGGGCCAGGTAAACTCGGACCAGGTAAACTCGGACCACTTTTGAAGTAATAATCGGACCACTTTTGAATAAGATTCGGCCCATTTTAAAATAACTATATATAGTATACTTCTATAATATGGGTTAAAGCATAAATGTGGTCCGAGTTGTCTTCAAAAGTGGTCCCAGTTTACCGGTACCCTAGGTTTGAATATCACAACATTTTAAACACATACACCTCCACGTATAAAGTTAGGTATACCTAGGTATCCTATAACTATAGTTATGGGTATAGAGCAATGTTTTATAGCAATATAGTTATCACAAATATGCTCTTGCTGCACAAATATACACCTATACTTTGGTTACCAGCAAATACTGCAGTCATGACATCTTCAATATATCATTTTATAAAATGACATCATCAGAACATTATCATTCGATACCATCTGCATAATATCATCAGAATATCACCATTTTATAAAACTAAATCAACATACATCTTTACACAAAACCCTCAACACATCTTTATTTAACAATTAACATAACAAACCATATTAACACTATCGGATCATTATTATCAAAACCTTCTTGATGTCTTGTTATTATTCAACATCGAATATATCATTTTATAATTTAAGTTTACCATACACATTTGTCCAGATTAGCTGGGGTTATAGGATGTCTTGATATTAGACGATGAAAAATGCATATAATAATGATTATCTGAGTATTTCAGTATACGCTGTGACATATGTTAAACTAATTCTTAATGATTGATTGATAATTTATGTAAGCAATTACATAGTCGAAAATATAATCCAAAGTATAAAGTATAAATATTTGCTAACGATAACATATAGAAATAAACAAAGAATAATACGAAATTAAAAATTTAAAGAAATTAAAACATTTTACAGTTACCGTAAAATTAAATGAAAAATAATCGAAATAGAAATAAAAGAGAGCCTAAAAATAATCGAAAATAGAAATAAAATACATTATTTTGTAAGTGGCATCAACATATTCAATTTATACTTTAACTTTATAGAATCCTTCTTACCCTGTATTAGTAATAAATTATCATTTATATAGTTTAATATTTAAATGATACATTTTTAAATATTATAAAAAGAACATATTAAAAATCAAATAAGCAATACTAGAATGAAACAAACAAATAATGTAATACTAGAATGAAACAAACAAATAATGTAATACTTATCAAAATCTGTAATAATAGTATATTATTAATTTTATATTATAATTGTATAATAAATTTGAAACATATATATATATATATATATATATACAAAAAGAACACGTTAATAATAAAAAAAAAACCCAATAATATTACGAAACAATAATCATACTAAACTAATTTAATAGTTATCCTTACCAAAAAATTATTTGTATAACGTCAAAACCACCTATAACCTGAGGTTATAGGAAACTACCTGATTATATTACATAATGTATATGAATAATATCCCAGCTAACAGTAATAGCCTCATAACAGCAGTATAATAGCATAAATAAGAGCCTAATATATTTACATTATGATATTATGCTGTCATTATGTTGCCATTAAAAGTCTACTAGCATAGCTATGCTGCTATTTGAATTGTTAATGCTATTATGCTTATATTAAAAGTATATTATCAAGACCTCCTATAACCGAGGTTATAGGAGGTCTTGATATTATGCTGCTATTATAATTTGTAATGCTATTATGTTGCTATTATAATAATAGCAACATAATATCAGCATAATAGCATTACAAATTAATAAAGGCATAATAGCAGCATAATAGACCTTAATGGTTTTTAAGTATGCTGCTATTACGAGGCTATTACTGTTAGCTGGGATACCTATAGGTATATACCTATATATATATATATATACCTATATATACCTATACCTATATATACCTATATATATATATTCATTTATGTGGAGAATACGTATGGATCTATGTAATATTATTATTTGTTGAGATCTGATTTAAATATAGAGGGCGCTCCTGTTTGTTATTACCTACAATTTATTATTATTATTTTAATCAGTAAATAACATATTAACGCTGTTAGCTCTTCATACAAGGTATTTTGCAAATTTGTATAGAGTGCATATGAAATAATGATATATTATCCATATATATTAGTAATGTGGTGTTAATTTTCTATCGTAATATTAGCGTATACAGTAATAATTTAAAAATGATTGCGTTCGCATTTATTTGTACCTCGTCATGCATGATCTAGCATTTTATTAATACATTTCACTTATATATCATATGTTATATGCATAGATTTAGAGTACCACTAAATCTATGATTATATTCCATATATGTAAATAAATCTAAATACACACGTGCTATATACTTGCATATTATTGTAGCATAACCTGTTTATATATAATACAATACATATATATACTCTGTTTTAGTACAAATTAGACTATTTATAAGCTTATATATTTACAATAATATTATTATATATAATTATTATTATAATACGATTATATTAAATATAATAGTATTATAATAATAATAATTATATATTATAATATTATAATATAATATAATATTATATTAATATTATAATATAATATTATATAAAATATATAATTATTATATATAATATATATTATATAATATATATTATATAATATATTCAATGTTAATATAATATAATATTAATATAATATAATATAATAAATTATTATTAAAAAATATTTATTATTATAATAATTATATAATTTATATACATACATATATATAGAATATAATATACAAAAATTATATATTATATATTATATAATATATAATTTTTTATATAATATAATTACTAAATATATTAAATATATATAATAATAATTATAATAATTATAATTTTGATATAGTTATTATGATTATTATTACTACTATTATTATATTAAGTATTGTATAACCAAAGCCCGTTTGGTACTACTATTATAACTATAGTATTACTATAAGTTATAATATAACTATTATAATAATATTATACTCCATATATACACCTATAGCTATAGTAAGTATATACACCTATTACTATAACTATTATAGTAACTATAGATGATATAGCTATAATAATAGTAATATGACATCTAAGCCCCATTGACATATTAGAGAAACTAATTATAACATGTTTAGATAGTATCCTATTATATAGTATATTATAGTATACTATTATATAGTATATTATAGTATCCTATTATAGAGAACTTGTTATCACTACATTCATAAGCAATCCAACCACAATAACTTTATTATATATACCAAAATAAAATATATATCATATACTTAAACATTAATTCTTTCAATGTATTTTTATAGATTTAAAAATAGGCCCCATCTCATTTCAATCCTTATTCTGCCCATAAGATTAATATATAATAATGATTATTATATACTATTACTTATAATAATTATAGTAACTATACTATATTTTGGTGGGGCCAATTTTGTACATCTATCAAAATGTATGGTCAAAATACTATATGATTCATATAATATACTATTATCAAAGCCCTGTGCTTTGCTATTATTATTAAATATTAAATATATATTTTATATTATATATTATATATGATATAATTTATTTTATATGTATAATGTGACTTATTATATACTATACAATAAAATATAAGTTATATTTGTAATAATGACTTTGTTATACTATAATAAGATGACATATCATACACTACATATTATACTATGATATAATGTACAGTGTATGCCATACAGTTTACAGCATAGTAATATATGACAGATAATAGCATTATTTAAATAGATAGCAGTGCTACAGACACTATCACAAACATAATTAATATAGTTAGTCATTTATGATATATTATATAATTATGACTATAATAATATATTTAAAACTCTCAATATTGTTCCTATCATATATATATATATATATATATAATAGGCATATATTATATGAACGTATTTATATTGCAAGATGTTTTATTGTAAATATAAATTGAATGCGATATGAAATGAACAAATTATTTGAATAGTGTTTAAATATATTGTTATTTACCGACAGATTTATCTGACATATACGCAGCAAATGATTAGTATATATATGTTTAGATACGGTCACATATGTACTTAAGTACATATGTACTTATATATACTATACACATATCCACATAAAATTCATATTTATTATATTAGGCAACATTAATATAGTAAGACATGCATATCTTATTCAGCAGCAATCAATATAGCACTGCATGATCAACATAGCTATCTTTCTCTCTCTCTCTCTCTCTCTCTCTCTCTCTCTCCCTCTCTCTCTCTCTCTCTCTCTCTCTCTCTCTCTCTATATCTCTCTCTCTCTCTCTCTCTTATGGTGATAATACACTACTTACTACCTTGATCATCATCTCCTCAACTAACTCACATCATTAATACTTATACTACTAATTAACTAGGATAGGAATGTATGTCAGTTATTGTATTGCATTATTACATACATGGTCATTATGTATTATTCAATGCCATTTGCATTATACTCCTCAGCCCTCTATGCAGTTACATGTAACAATAATGGTCTGTATGAATAGATATGATATACATTACTATGAATCAATAACTATGTATTCATATATTCATATAAGTATATGACTATAAATTATCAATTTTTTATTGTATTGAAATCTGATTTAATCAATATATTAAGTATAGAAAGATGAATATATTAAAATATTCACTTAATATTACTCTATTTGTTAGTAATTTAATATCATCATTATTTTCTACACATATATATATATATTTATTAAATTTGGTAGTGGTGTTGAAGTAACATTAGTAGATGATATCTACTAGATGGGATCAGTAGTGACATCAGTAGCAGTAGCAGTAGCAGTAGCAGTAGCAGTAGCAGTAGCAGTATCAGTAGCAGTAGCAATAGTAGTAGTAGCAATAGTAGTAGTAGCAGTAGTAGTAGCAGTAGTAGTAGTAGTAGTAGTAGTAGTAGTAGTAGTAGTAGTAGTAGTAGTAGTAGTAGTAGTAGTAGTAGTAGTACTACTACTACTACTACTACTACTACTACTACTACTACTACTACTACTACTACTACTACTACTACTACTACTACTACTACTACTACTACTACTACTACTACTACTACTACTACTACTACTACTACTACTACTACTACTACTACTACTACTACTACTACTACTACTACTACTACTACTACTACTACTACTACTACTACTACTACTACTACTACTACTACTACTACTACTACTACTACTACTACTACTACTACTACTACTACTACTACTACTACTACTACTACTACTACTACTACTACTACTACTACTACTACTACTACTACTACTACTACTACTACTACTACTACTACTACTACTACTACTACTACTACTACTACTACTACTACTACTACTACTACTACTACTACTACTACTACTACTACTACTACTACTACTACTACTACTACTACTACTACTACTACTACTACTACTACGACTACTACTACTACTACTACTACTACTACTACTACTACTACTACTACTACTACTACTACTACTACTACTACTACTACTACTACTACTACTACTACTATTACTTGTCCTTGTTTATAAACATAAACAATACAATTACATAGGAGTAACGAAATTTAGAGATTTTATTATTACAAATTATTATTTTGTTGAAAACCTTAAAACCTTCATCAATATTGAACCTACATATATTTGTATTACCAAAAGTAGTGCCATGAACATCTAATGCACTGTGCAGAGGATGATCTTCATACAGTTGCTGAGACAGTGTTCAGTCTTATGACCCTGTGCTGACGCATTACTACAGACAGACAGACAGCCAGGAAGACAGACAGACAGATACTGTTCTACTACAGGCTCTGCGCTACTTAGCATTAAATATTCATCAACACCACCATAATCAATACTAACTACTGCAGTCAACTCCTATAGATGTCCCCTATTGTTGTCACTACTGCTATGTGTGTGTGTGCGTGTGTGCGTGTGTGTGTGTGTTACTATAGTATATTAATAATTAACCACAATTCTGTAAAATGTATAATACAATCTTATTTGCATTTTACTTATTATATGAATAGATAGATAGATGATTTATTTATACACACATATAATAAAGAGAGTTATCATTTGTGTTTTAGGAAAATAATAATACATAAATAAATAAACGATAAAATAATATAGAAGTAGAACAAAATAGGATTGTTAGATTAATAAACGTGAACAAAATAAATAATATAAAATAAAAATATATGAATATTAAAAATGACCAATAATAATATCTTTGACTTTACTTTTGAAACATTCTATGGATGTTACTTAAGTCTTAGATCTCAAGGTAGACAATTCCATAGTGCAGCTGCCAAATTCCGAAAAGATCTTTTTCCATATCTAACCAGCCTGAACTTGTAATGAAGAATTTTGCTGTTAGACAATCTAGATATTCTCGACTCAATCCTGTAGTGAGCAAATCTTTTAAATATTTAGGTGATGAAGGTATAAACAATCATAATAATTGTATATATTGATCGCTGTTTAGAAGATAACCATTTTATGCCATATGATATTTCGGAAGTGCAAGAGTGATCAAATAATTGTATGCGAAATAGTAAGAAGTCAGTGATGTAAAGAAATACAGTACTCAATACGAGACAGGACTGTAGATTTAATAAGAATCTTACAAATGGTATCAGGTTCAACATTTCTAATAGTTTTATTTTGTGTAAATTAAAAAAAGAAGAATACAATAATAAGTAAAGATACAAGAAGGTTAAGAAGGTATATAAACATACTTGCTGACTATTAATAAGCTAATTAAGTCTAGTTATCTGATATGACTTTACTCGATATATACAGGTTTGAATAATGAATAGGGGTTTGCATAATTAATTGAGATTAGCCATTATGCCTGCTTAGCAACTTAATAGCCAGTAGAAGTTAACACATGGCAATGGACTGAATGTTATACGTTTGTGCACCTTCTATGTCCTATTGACCTAGTGAGTTCTTGTAGAGATGTTCAGTAAGATATCCATATCCTCTATAGTAGAATCTTTATATTTGTGTGTGTCTGTGAGTTTACCAATAATGACCATATGTATATCATCTATTATATATGTATATACTTTATTATACATTAATGTATATTATACATTATATTATATAGTATTTATATTGAGTTATATTTGTGTGTATATATTGTATCTTAATATATATATTTTTTACTAATGTTATCATAGTACTAATAAAAAAGAATAGTAGTAGAATTGTATTACCAATATATCATTGTAAGTATTATTTATTTTCGATAATCCTTTATTGATAATCCTTTATTGAAAAGTGCAACCCCACCTGCTGTTTATTATATCTAATAATATATATTATTATGTCTCATATGTCTCATATGAGACATATGTCTCATGTCTTATGTGTCATGTCTTATGTGTTATGTCTTATGTGTTATGTCACCACTTATCTTGAAGTGTACTTACCTAACCTTACCTCTAGTTGAACGTTAATAAGACACATTATTGTGAGCGGATCGTTCCATTGAACATCTACTATATTCATTGTCTCCCTACTTTATATTATGTGTTCTACTGATACTACCTTAGTGTTACTATGCAGCTATTTAGTAACTTTTACACACACACATACACAACCATGGTTGCCGCCCACATGTATTCTGATATTCAGATATAGTACTAGGTAACGTTGCGCCGCACCCACATACATGCTCACCCAGCCACATACACCCAGCCACATACATGCTCACCCACCCACATACATGCTCACCCAGCCACACGAAAGAACACGTTTACACACGCGCGTATGTCTTTATTATGAACACGTGATATCCCTCATGTGCGAGCGCGCGTGTGTGTGTGCGCGTGTGTAGTAGATTAAATGTCGTGCCTACTTATTGCCTGGCTGGCTTAACTTGTTATCACGTGAGGAAAGTAGGCGTGTCGGAAGTAACCGCGCTGCTGCTTTAGTCACTCACACACACACACACACACACACACACGCACACACATCTTACTGCGCTGCGTCTTTGTATAGATATGAAGATGACGGTGGTGGTGGTGACGATGTTGGTGGTGGTGGTGGTGATGCTAAACCTATGAAATGTCACCTAATAATATTGTCAGCGTACATGTAGCCTATAGGCTGCTGAGGCCACACTGACCCATGGCCGTAATTAGCTTAACGCCGCGCTTATAATGGTCAGTGTTTTCTGCCTAGTCACTGGTAATCCCCCCTGGTAACTACATAGTGGCTCTCTCTCTCTCTCTCTCTCTCTCTCTCTCTCTCTCTCTCTCTCTCTCTCTCTTATCGCTATATAGGTCGCGCGTCTCCTCGCCTACCACCACCACGTACTACCAGCATTCTACTATTACGCAACCGACACGCGATGCAGGTGTATCGCAGGCCGTACTATTAAGCAATAGCCTATAAGCATAGACATTAGAGTGAGGTAGACTGTGATTCGATATCTCAAAAGCGTAACAATTTGAAAACCACTGACGCCATTACAGAAAACCACATTTACAATATTCAAATAATTATATTATTTTTATATTTTTTCAAATAAAATTATCTGTTGTTGTGTAATTAATTGTCATAACTCTCATAAAAATAAACCTAAATAAATTGCATTTTACAAGTAAATTAATTATATTATGCTAATATAATATTTTCTTATATTATTATTATAAATATGCTAATAAATAGTATTATATTAACATAATAATTATATAAAATGTATACGCAATTTCGCGATCTTTTTAGAGTGACTCTATTGGTTTTAAATGGTGAATTCGACTCACGCCATTCTATTTTAAATGTATGCCTCTATAAATATGATAACTTTATAAAGTTATAATAATTATACTATTATACTAGAATATTCAAATGTATAGAAGAATATAGAAAAATATTTTAAAATAGAATCTTTATATTTTATCACGCCATTATAATAATAGTGAATGCTCATCTTGGCCGCCGATATATATCATAGTTAAAGTTGGGCGTGCTTATTAAGCTGCCTAATATTGTGGGTATTAGTTGAAATAATTATTTCACTGGTTTGGTTTGGTGTATCCATAATAATGGCGTTCAAAATCAAAGAAACGCTCATAAAAGGATATTAAAATTGCACATAAATGTTATATATTTATAATTATGTGTATTTGACTGTCAACCATTTACAGTAATATAATAATAATTATTTACATTGTAGATATATGCATTTATTTATAATTTAAAATAAATATCTAGAATATATATATATATATATATATATATATATATATATATATATATATGTGTATATATATAATATATAAATTGCATATAATATATAAATTGCATATAAATATATATATATATATATATATATATTTATATATTAACGATAGATAATTAGATAGCGCAACATATATTGGTGTTTATTAATATAATTGTTCAAATTAAAGTTGTTGGGTACAACAAATTTATTGTTTACATCAAATTTAATGAAATAGTTTATTCGACTTTATTAGTTTATTTACAAAAAGTGAGACGGGTATCGAGCGAGTTTATCCATTTGTAAATAAAGATTATATACAAATATTTATGTATACCTATATGTTATGCCCTACTACTTTATATTATATAAATAATATAGACGAGACCATACAAGTTCCAGATATCTTTATTCAAGTTATATTCTACAACTACGTTAGATAATTCATCGATGCGTTCGCTTCGACGTCGAGTGATAAAAAGCCTAGAACATAATCGCTCTCACTATGCCCACGATATCTTTAGGATCGTAAACTATACAATTACGCATGAATTCTATTTAGTATACGGAAGTAATTAAGACTTGCAGAGGCAATCATGTTACACGTGTTTCGGGTAAGATTTCTTAGAAGTCGATATCTGTCATCGTGTTTGCTGGTTCCGGGTCTTGCACTGTTGTCGCTTTTCATTGTCACTATTATCTCCATCGTTATATAACATATCTATAACTCGACTAGGCTATATCCATAAGAGACAGTTAATGCGTATGGGGGCTAGGCTATATCAATAAGAGACACTTATAAGTGCGTATGGGGCTAGCTAGGCTATATCCATAAGAGACATTTAATGCGTATGAGGCTAGGCTGTATACAAAAGAGACACTTAATGCGTATGGGGCTATAGCCCGGCTCTATCCAAAATAGATGCTTGATGCGTATGAGGCTGGATAGACTATAACCAAAAGCGACGCTTGATGTGTATGAGGCTAGCCTATATACATAAGAGACACTTAATACATATGGGGCTAGCTGGGCTATATCCAAAAGAGACACTTAATTCGTATGAGGCTAGCTAGGCTATATCCAATAGAGACGCTTGATGCATATGAGGCTGGATAGACTATAACCAAAAGCGATACTGTACTTAATAAACTATAAAAATGACATTCGCTTGTCTTGTCTCCTTCCTTGACTTCAAAGTCCTCCATCGTATATTATATATATATATATCATATTAAAAGATAATTATTAATCTTATATGAAAATATTATTAATAAATGTATTTAAAATATGTTAAAAATATTTATTTTATTAATTTTATTACTATATTAAATTAATTATTAAATAATTTATTTATTACATTTTTAATAATATTATATATGTTTTACCAAACAATTAATTATAAAACTAATACAAATTATTTATTCATATTACATAAAAAATACTTAAAATTATTTGAAAATAAGATAAAAATTATTTGAAAAATTAAAATAATAAATAACCAACACAAAATTGACCATTTTGATTAATTTAATATAATATTTATAATTTATATTAATATAATATATTTAAAAAAAAAATGTGTGAAAATATGAATTAACAAATGATCTGCATATTTTTTTTTAATAACAAATAACTACATATATATATATATGGGCTAATTTTATATACATAAATTTGACATTGTTTTACATATAACTTTTTTATTTTTATTCTGATTAAAAAATGAAAATATGAAACTCATATTACTTTTTAATTATCTTTCCAATGGTGGTAATTATTTTATTCTAGCATCAATAAAAAAAACTCATTATTATATATTGAACATATCAATCGGCGAAATTTAGTCTTATAGATTTACTATTTCGACCGAAAGATGGTATAATAGTATAATGATTTAATATATTATGTGATATAAAAATCAATAATAATGTTATTAACTATATTTATACAAAATATATAATATATTAGTAGTTAGGAGTAGGAAAATTATAATATAACTTTACAATTTACTAATATATTAAATATTATTTTGTGGTTTTCTGTAATGGCGAATTCTTCTACACGACTGTTACGCTAAAATAGGTCACGTGACGCGTAGAATAGCAATCTACCTCACTCTATATCTATGACTATAAGGCATAGGTAGCTATGCATACTACTGGACATACTACACTGCTAGATAGCATGTAACACACGTATAGTATAGTCCGTACTATGGCCTACTATAACGCATAGGTAGAGCTATGCATACTACTGGACATACTACACTGCTAGATACACTGTAACACTCGTATAGTATAGTCCGTACTATGGCCTACTATAACGCATAGGTAGAGCTATGCATACTACTGGACATACTACACTGCTAGATACACTGTAACACTCGTATATACCTTACTATTAACAACGATATACGCATCTAGTGTAGGCCCGGGGTAGGGTAGGGTAGGGTGTAGGCTATCAGGGTTACTCTGCAGAGTTGACAACTTCTATTTTAATTGCTACACGATTTGATTATACTGTATTATCTAAGATTAGGCGAAGCACCTTTGACAAATCTTTGGTATTATTGTGTAGGAGTATATTTTATATTTCAATTCAATTAAAAATCAATGTGAAAACTCATTTTTAAATTAGTGATTTCAATAGTATTATATATAAATTGAAATATAATGAAATACGAATTATATTCTTTAGAATGTCAATATAAATATTAAAGAAAAACTCTTCAATTAAAATCGAATTTACAATTAAATTCGTATTTTTAATGAAATATGTATATAGAAAAAATGTAAAAAATGCAATTTAATTTTGTTCACAAATAAATTAATTTCTGGTGTCCTTGAAATGTTAAGGTAGCTGTGATAATTGGAAAGTTTATATTGCAAAATATAAAATGTTTCCATTGCATTAAATATAAAGCACGAGACTTTTCCTTACTATTAGCTAGATAAATGAACTTATTGAATTATATGAATGCATATAACACACACTCACACACATACACACACACATACACACACACACATACACACACACTCATACATACACAATTATAGGCGTTCTGTGCATCATTTAGGATAACAACACTACATTTGTCGATGTAACATCATTTTACTTAGAAAACTTCTATATTGTGATATGTTAAAAGTGATACCCCAGAACTATATAGCTAACAGTATACCTAACAGTAAACACAACAGTAAACATAACAGTATGCCTAACAGTAAACATAAAGCCAACAGTAAACAGGTAATATAATACACATCACTAATTACATGACACTGTCATTATTAACTAAATCACAAATGATTCTGGTTTATTAGTTTTTAATGATCAATAAAATGTGTGCAAGATTTACTATATAGTAAAGATAATATGGTATACTGCATATAGTAGTAAAATAATATAGCTAATAGAGATAAGAGCTAGTATAGATAAGAGCTAATAGAGATAGAGCTAATAGAGGTAGGATATAATAGAGATAAGAGCTAGTAGAGATAAGAGCTAATAGAGATAATAGAGATAAGAGCTAGTAGAGATAAGAGCTAATAGAGATAAGAGCTAATAGAGATAATAGCTAATAGAGATAATAGAGATAAGAGCTAGTAGAGATAAGAGCTAGTAAAGATAAGAGCTAATAGAGATAAGAGCTAATAGAGATAAGAGCTAATATAGATAAGAGCTAATAGAGATAAGATCTAATAGAGATAATAGCTAATAGAGATAGGATCTAATAGAGATAATAGCTAATAGAGATAAGATCTAATAGAGATAATAGCTAATAGAGATAGGATCTAATAGAACTACTTGTACATAACTAGTAATTAATAATATTGTCTACTACAATAATATTTTTCTAATCTTATCTTCACTACTAAGTGTCATTCTATTGTTAACTGTCAACAACCTATACACTACATCAGTGATATCTAAAGTGATTATATTCAACCTATTACTTCAGTTTACCATTATAGAGGTGGTTCACATAATATACACCACAACATCTACACCCTACCACTACACCCTACCACTACACCCTACCACTACACCCTACCACTACACCCTACCACTACACCCTACCACTACACCTTACCACTACACCCTACCACTACACCCTACCACTACACCTTACCACTACATCCTACCACTACACCCTACCACTACACCCTACCACTACACCCTACCACTACACCCTACCACTACACCCTACCACTACACCCTACCACTACACCCTACCACTACACCCTACCACTACACCCTACCACTACACCCTACCACTACACCCTACCACTACACCCTACCACTATACCACTGCACCCTACCACTACACCCTACCACTACACCCTACCACTACACCCTACCACTACACCACTGCACCCTACCACTACACCCTACCACTACACCCTACCACTACACCCTACAACTACACCCTACCACTACACCCCTACCACTACACCCTACCACTACACCCTACCACTACACCCCTACCACTACACCCCTACCACTACACCCCTACCACTACACCCTACCACTACACCCTACCACTACACCCTACCACTACACCCCTACCACTACACCCCTACCACTACACCCCTACCACTACACCCTACCACTACACCCTACCACTACACCCTACCACTACACCCTACCACTACACCCCTACCACTACACCCCAACATCTACACCACAACACCCCTACAACTACACCACAACATCTACACCACAACATATACCATAAATAATCAAATTATTATATAATTTCTGACATATTTTCATTTCAAAGTTATAAATGTTTTTATAAATATGTTTTCGATGTAGAAAACATTTAAAAATAAATTAAAATGTCCGTAGAGCGAATTAATTATTTAAATTTTTTTTAATATTTCTTAATGATGTTTTTATATAATAAATATGCTAAAAGGCAATTTTTACTTTTACAAATTTTTTCCTTTCATATATCTGTAATTTATTTATTTTCTCGTAATTTTCAATGTAAATTCCTATATTTTTTAAATATTATTTAGCTTTCAGAATTGTTGTCAGTATACAATTATTTGTTTTTTATTATATCTAGAATGATTAAGAGGAGTTATTCCAAGATAACTGGCACTTTTCTATGAAGGGAACTAAACATGTTACCAAAACAGTCTCTCCTAGTGTACATGGTATACCATGCATACTGTGAACAGGGTAAAGGGTAACCCTTTATATATGTGTTCTATTGACATGATAAACTTGTATTTATTAACTAAATGCCTATTTAATATCTATGCTGTTATAACAGCTTTAAAGGTATAGTACCAGCACTATAGTATAGCACTATAGCGGTGTGGTTGGGACCACACACTCGCACACTCGCACCGCACACACTAGACGTTACGTAACCAACGTCACGTGGTCAGTGTACTGGTTACGTCATCACGCTGACCACAGCAGCCAGTAGCACATTCTCTAGCTATAGTTGACGTGGCATTGTTTGTCTTTAATAGGGGCGGGGCGGCGGGGGGTGGGGGAATACAGGGAACACAGGGTAATTCTTCCCGGCCGCCACGCCCCCTCCACTCGTTACGCAATGTAAGGCTACTAGGCTACGGTCGAGTGCATCCTAGCGGCGAGACGTGGCTGCACTACACTAAACCACCACCGGGTGACGCTACCTGTTATCGCTAGTGTAATCGTGTAGAATATGCTGCCGTCTGCCGTCTGCTGAATGTCTGTACCACTAGTGTACCTAGGTTTGATACGACAACGCAGCTTCTTGGGTTAGTGCAGGAGGGGGAGGGGCTTAAAGCTATATAGACACGCCTACTACGCGATGTAGCATATACCGAGCTATAAATAGAAAATAATGAGCGCCGCCATGTTGTTCTTTCGGCTGTTATGTAATATGGCATGTAATTACATTGCAGCGTTGAAGAGATTGCATCGTGTGTCCTCGCTGTCCTGTATGTCCTTATTGTGTTTAGTGCTAGCTATTAGGCGGCGAGTGTGTGGTTGTCGCGCACCCACACCTCATTATTACGCACACACATCGTGGTGACCTAGAACTTGTTACCTGGCGACTAGATAGCGAATTAGCCATACCTACTATACGTATACGTACCAAGCGCATGCGCACAGGCGCGCGTGTGTGTGTGTGTCAATACTACACACTAGCTTCCGGTGCCAGCCGATGATGTAATACCATGTAATGAATGGATGACGTCATAGTTATGCGAAATAAAGAGAGAGTCTGTGTATTCGTGATGGAGAGATTATAGTGTGCGGTGCGGTGTGGTGTGGTGCGGTGTGCGACTGTGCATGTACACTGCGCCGCACACTGTTCGTCGCACGTACTTCAAAAGCGCAGTTCATTACTGATGTGCATGTTAATAAAGTTTATATATATATATGTATATATACGTAGATATACGTAGATATATATATAGGGATATCACATTAAATGCAATATTACTAGATAATCAGAGATATATCTGATTATCTGATTATCTAGTAAGCATGCCTCTAATGCAGTAATACACCTCTCGTATACTCGTGTGTGTGTGTATGTGTGTGTGTATGTGTGTGTGTGGGTAATACAGTGTTAATTCTAGGTTTCAATGCAGTTACCCGATTACAGTGATATTCCCGCTATTATCAAGGGCTTTACTATTATGGCGAAAGTTATGAATACTTGAGGGACTTGAGGGATTCAATTACAGTATCTATTTAATCGCCATCTTATTTATTGTAAATCTCCTCATTTATTAAATAATTAGGTAATTACCAATAAGTGATATATTTATTAATAATTGTATTAATAGTAACTTATATAATATATAATATATATCAACTTATTAAGTACAGCAACAATATATTTAGCTAATCTGGGTATATGTAGCTCTAAAATGAAACTCATATATATATACGTATATATACGTATATTTAATACATAGAGATACAGGCACATGTATAAACACATCCATGTCTACATATCGATTATTATGAAATATAAAAGAGAATAATAGTATTTTTATTACTATATCATTATGATCACTACCAGCAGTGCTGGTACAGCACTATGTACATCGATAACTTAGTCTGTTCGCGCCTGTAATCTGCCTACTACTACTACTACTACTACTACTACTACTACTACTACTACTACTACTACTACTACTACTACTACTACTACTACTACTACTACTACTACTACTACTACTACTACTACTACTACTACTACTACTACTACTACTACTACTACTACTACTACTACTACTACTACTACTACTACTACTACTACTACTACTACTACTACTACTACTACTACTACTACTACTACTACTACTACTACTACTACTACTACTACTACTACTACTACTACTACTACTACTACTACTACTACTACTACTACTACTACTACTACTACTACTACTACTACTACTACTACTACTACTACTACTACTACTACTACTACTACTACTACTACTACTACTACTACTACTACTACTACTACTACTACTACTACTACTACTACTACTACTACTACTACTACTACTACTACCACCACCACCACCACCACCACCTACTGCTACTGCCACTGCTACTTCTACTGCTGCCACTGCTACTGCTTTTACTACTATTGCTACTGCTACTGCTACTGCTACTTCTACCGCTACTACTACTACTACTGCTACTTCTGCTACTGCTTCTGCTACTGCTACTACTACTGCTACTGCTACTGCTACTGCTACTGCTACTGCTACTTCTACCGCTACTTCTACCGCTACTACTACTACTACTGCTACTTCTGCTACTGCTACTTCTGCTACTGCTACTGCTACTGCTACTACTACTGCTACTGCTGCTACTGCTGCTACTGCTGCTACTGCTACTACTACTACTACTACTACTACTACTACTACTACTACTACTACTACTACTACTACTACTACTACTACTACTACTACTACTACTACTACTACTACTACTACTACTACTACTACTACTACTACTACTACTACTACTACTACTACTACTACTACTACTACTACTACTACTACTACTACTACTACTACTACTACTACTACTACTACTACTACTAATACTACTACTACTACTACTACTACTACTACTACTACTACTACTACTACTACTACTACTACTACTACTACTACTACTACTACTACTACTACTACTACTACTACTACTACTACTACTACTACTACTACTACTACTACTACTACTACTACTACTACTACTACTACTACTACTACTACTACTACTACTACTACTACTACTACTACTACTACTACTACTACTACTACTACTACTACTACTACTACTACTACTACTACTACTACTACTACTACTACTACTACTACTACTACTACTACTACTACTACTACTACTACTACTACTACTACTACTACTACTACTACTACTACTACTACTACTACTACTACTACTACTACTACTACTACTACTACTACTACTACTGCTACTGCTACTGCTACTGCTACTGCTACTGCTACTGCTACTGCTACTGCTACTGCTACTGCTACTGCTACTGCTACTGCTACTGCTACTGCTACTGCTACTGCTACTGCTACTGCTACTGCTACTGCTACTGCTACTGCTACTGCTACTGCTACTGCTACTGCTACTGCTACTGCTACTGCTACTGCTACTGCTACTGCTACTGCTACTGCTACTGCTACTGCTACTGCTACTGCTACTGCTACTGCTACTGCTACTGCTACTGCTACTGCTACTGCTACTGCTACTGCTACTGCTACTGCTACTGCTACTGCTACTGCTACTGCTACTGCTACTGCTACTGCTACTGCTACTGCTACTGCTACTGCTACTGCTACTGCTACTGCTACTGCTACTGCTACTGCTACTGCTACTGCTACTGCTACTGCTACTGCTACTGCTACTGCTACTGCTACTGCTACTGCTACTGCTACTGCTACTGCTACTGCTACTGCTACTGCTACTGCTACTGCTACTGCTACTGCTACTGCTACTGCTACTGCTACTGCTACTGCTACTGCTACTGCTACTGCTACTGCTACTGCTACTGCTACTGCTACTGCTACTGCTACTGCTACTGCTACTGCTACTGCTACTGCTACTGCTACTGCTACTGCTACTGCTACTGCTACTGCTACTGCTACTGCTACTGCTACTGCTACTGCTACTGCTACTGCTACTGCTACTGCTACTGCTACTGCTACTGCTACTGCTACTGCTACTGCTACTGCTACTGCTACTGCTACTGCTACTGCTACTGCTACTGCTACTGCTACTGCTACTGCTACTGCTACTGCTACTGCTACTGCTACTGCTACTGCTACTGCTACTGCTACTGCTACTGCTACTGCTACTGCTACTGCTACTGCTACTGCTACTGCTACTGCTACTGCTACTGCTACTGCTACTGCTACTGCTACTGCTACTGCTACTGCTACTGCTACTGCTACTGCTACTGCTACTGCTACTGCTACTGCTACTGCTACTGCTACTGCTACTGCTACTGCTACTGCTACTGCTACTGCTACTGCTACTGCTACTGCTACTGCTACTGCTACTGATACTGCTACTGCTACTGCTACTGCTACTGCTACTGCTACTGCTACTGCTACTGCTACTGCTACTGCTACTGCTACTGCTACTGCTACTTCTACTGCTACTGCTACTGCTACTGCTACTGCTACTGCTACTGCTACTGCTACTGCTACTGCTACTGCTACTGCTACTGCTACTGCTACTGCTACTGCTACTGCTACTGCTACTGCTACTGCTACTGCTACTGCTACTGCTACTGCTACTGCTACTGCTACTGCTACTGCTACTGCTACTGCTACTGCTACTGCTACTGCTACTGCTACTGCTACTGCTACTGCTACTGCTACTGCTACTGCTACTGCTACTGCTACTGCTACTGCTACTGCTACTGCTACTGCTACTGCTACTGCTACTGCTATGCTACTGCTATGCTATGCTATGCTATGCTACTGCTACTGCTACTGCTACTGCTACTGCTACTGCTACTGCTACTGCTACTACTACTGCTACTGCTGCCACTGCTACTGCTTTTACTACTATTGCTACTGCTACTGCTACTGCTACTGCTACTTCTACTGCTGCTACTTCTACTGCTACTTCTGCTACTGCTACTTCTGCTACTGCTACTACTACTGCTACTGCTGTTACTGCTGCTACTGCTACTTCTACCGCTACTGCTATAGCACTATTGCTACTACTACTACTACTACTACTTCTGCTACTGCTACTGTTACTGCTACTGCTACTACTATTGCTACTACTTCTGCTACTGCTACTGCTACTGCTGCTACTTCTGCTACTGCTACTGCTACTGCTACTACTACTGCTACTGCTGCTACTGCTGCCACTGCTACTGCTTTTACTACTATTGCTACTGCTACTGCTACTGCTACTTCTACTGCTGCTACTTCTACTACTACTACTACTACTACTACTACTACTACTACTACTACTACTATTCAATTCAATTCAATTCAAAACGATTTATTTAGACACTCAATTATATAGCATTACTATGTTCTGTTAAGTGTAATATATAAAAATAAAACAAAAACGAAAACAATAAACGAAACGCGAAACAGGAGAAGTGTCTCAACTGTTTAATAATAATAATTTTAAGTTACGTTTAAACGTCGAATGATCTTGAATACCACGAATATTCCTGGGAAGTGAATTCCACCTACTTGGGGCCGAGTAGGTGAAAGCTCGATTTCAGGAGCGAGATAGATTCGGTAGGCGTACACTTAGTCGGGTTGTATCGTGATTTGATCTCAGAGTTCTGCGGGGTTGAATAATATTTAGACATGATCTAATATATGCTGGTTGACCAATCCGCATGGTTTTGTGAATGATACACAAAAGTCTATATTTAGAACGCTGAGATGTGGATAGTATATGGTCTCTCCTCATTTTGGTAGAGACGCTTGTGTGGTCAGTTCGAGGCTGTCTATGAATGAGTCGTACAGAGGACCTGATAATTCTATTAATAGGTATTAATGATGATTTAGGTAATCCAACTAATATTGAATTACAGTAATCTATAATAGAAAATACTAGAGAGTTTACTAAAATACGGCATGTATTTTTATTAATATAATTTCTTATATGACGGATATTATATAATTGATGATTTGCTTTTTTGCATAAACTCATAATATGTGTGTTAAATTTGATATCTGAATCAAAAATAACACCTAGATATTTAATATTAAGAGTAGGTTCTATGACTTTACCATTAATTGTTACAATTGGGAAATTATCAAAATTACTGGGAATGTTTAATAATTCGGATTTTGAGGTATTCAATGATAGCTTATTATCATTAAGCCATGTATATATAGCATTTGCACAATTAGATAAATCATTGCAATTCATAGAGCTATATCTAGATAAGGTAGAATATATCAATATATCATCTGCATACAGGTGATATCTAATATGTTCAAATTGCCTGATAATATGTGATAAAGGTTTTATGTAGATCAGAAATAGAATAGGTCCCAGAACAGAACCTTGAGGGACACCTGATTCTAAAGTATGATTTTTTGAATAAAATTGTCCAGTTTTAACAGAGAATGAGCGATTACTGATAAAAGATATCATCCAATCAAGGGCTATCTCATCCAGACCAATTTCAGTAAGTCTATTATACAGAATTGAGTGGTCGAGCGTATCAAACGCTGCAGATAGATCTAATAGTAGTAGTTGAATGGGTTTATTAACATCTAGAGATCTAAGTATATTATCAATTACGTGTATTACAGTAGTTTCGGTACTATGGTTAACGCGGTAAGCACTTTGATAGTCGTCAATTAGTTTATTCGTAAGGAGGTAATTATTTAGTTGGTTGGAGACAATTTTTTCAAGAATCTTAGCTATGGTAGGTAATTGTGATATAGGTCTATAGTTATTAAGTAAATTGTGATTAGTTTTATTTTTTTTTAATATTGGTGAGATAATTGCATGTTTAAGTTCGGGAGGTACTATGCCTGTAGACATTGATCGATTTATGATTAATGTAATTGGAATGGTTAAAATACGTGACATTTTTTTCAATAGAAGTAGCGGTATTGGGTCGTGTGGAGCAGAAGATTTTGAATGGTTAATTAATTCAAAAATTTGTTCGTTTTTTAAATTTTTACTACTACTACTACTACTACTACTACTACTACTACTACTACTACTACTACTACTACTACTACTACTACTACTACTACTACTACTACTACTACTACTACTACTACTACTACTACTACTACTACTACTACTACTACTACTACTACTACTACTACTACTACTACTACTACTACTACTACTACTACTACTACTACTACTACTACTACTACTACTACTACTACTACTACTACTACTACTACTACTACTACTACTACTACTACTACTACTACTACTACTACTACTACTACTACTACTACTACTACTACTACTACTACTACTACTACTACTACTACTACTACTACTACTACTACTACTACTACTACTACTACTACTACTACTACTACTACTACTACTACTACTACTACTACTACTACTACTACTACTACTACTACTACTACTACTACTACTACTACTACTACTACTACTACTACTACTACTACTACTACTACTACTACTACTACTACTACTACTACTACTGCTACTGCTTTTACTACTACAGCTACTGCTACTTCTACTGCTGCTACTTCTACTGCTGCTACTTCTACCGCTATTGCTACCACTATTGCTACTACTTCTGCTACTGCTACTGCTACTGCTAATGCTGCTACTACTGCTATAATACTTTCATTGTTGTATTCCATTGTTATAGATGGTCCACAGCTCATCTGTGTGTTAGTACCCCTCGTACACACACACATACGTGCGCACACACACACACACACACGTGTACACACATGTGCGCACACACATATACATCGAATGTCGAACTCCCTGTGTCATTATTGCATTACAGATAAATCAATTATTTTATTCTTAGGTGTTCATATTTTCTATTGTCTTGAGTAGAGGACATGATCTGGCATTATCTCATGTCCTCGCCTAAATGTGTATTATAAGTTTGCTTGCATTATTACAATACCGTGAACACACATACCCACACACACACATACACACACACATACACACACACCCACCCACACACTCACACTCACACACACATGAGATCTAGGTATGTGTATGTAGTTTGTTTTCCGAGTAGAGGTCATTAATAATATGTTTATTTAAATTACACACATACACCCACACACATACCCACACACATACCCACACCCACCCATACACATACCCACACCCACTGTACACTTGTGTATGTGTTCTAGCCCATATAGTCTATTTAATGCATGTATATGTGTGTAACATAAATACATATACATTTCACATTTATAATTAAGCTATAATCATGAAATTGTCAGTGTAATATGTGTAGTGTGTAATGTAATATGTGTATAGTTCTTATGAATAATATCAAGTGCATAACAACAAATTTATTTGTAGGATTTTCTAGAATTTTTCTTGACACTCATAATTCTTTATAGAATCGTTAAATTTGATAATTTTATATTATATATGATAAAAACCAATTCATTAATTACTATATATATAACAATTTAGCTTACAAAATTTTAATGACCATGAAATCTCTTTAATTTTGTTAAAAATCATTAATAAATTATAATTGTTTCTATGGAGTTGATACCTTTACAAATTTAAAGATTTTAGATTTAAAGAGTTTTAACCTTATCTTAAGATGTTATATTTTAGCGTAGAAGTATTATAAATAGCTATTTCTAATTGAATTCAATTCGGTCATTATGTAATATATATGTATACATAAATGATGTTAGGTTTCACAGTTGATGTCATAGCCATGTGTAGATTTCTATTTTGCATTAATTATCGGCTATATATTTTATTAGTTTTATATTTGTTATCGTTTGTGAAGTTCGTGTCTTCATTAGTTTCCTATAGAGGGAACGCAGCTCAGTGAGATCTAGACACTTTTGGTTCTGCGTCTCACCGGGTTGGTTCTAAACTGTCTGCTATATTGTCATTGTTGTTATCATTATTATGTTCATATATATTTGTATATAGGTCCTTGATTCAATAAAGTTTATATGAACGAATTCACTTTGTTACATATATATAAATTTTATTTTATTGTTTAAATTAATTATCTAAGAACTAATATTGTAATTAGGGATACTATAGATAATATTTACTATATATTTATGTTATCTATTACGAGAATATAGTATTTATGCAATTACTCATTATTATATAGATCCATTACGATAATACAAATAAAATGTACAAAATTAAAATAAATGTCCTTGTTTATAAACATAAACAATACAATTACATAGGAGTAACGAAATTTAGAGATTTTATTATTACAAATTATTATTTTGTTGAAAACCTTAAAACCTTCATCAATATTGAACCTACATATATTTGTATTACCAAAATTAGTGCCATGAACATCATAGAATCTGTTAGAGGATGTTCTGCAAAATAAAATCATTCTTAATGTAAGTGTGTGAAGTATCTATGTGTGCGTGTGTATGTGTGTGTGTGTGTGTGCGTGTAGGTGTGTGTGTGTGTGTGTACTGGATAACTACAAAGCAAACTCTCAGTTTAAATAATATTATAGTTTTTGTTATAATTTCAATATATAAGTCACATATATTATATGTGTATGTGTATTATATTGTTTTAGGCACTACTACTACTACTACTACTACTACTACTACTACTACTACTACTACTACTACTACTACTACTACTACTACTACTACTACTACTACTACTACTACTACTACTACTACTACTACTACTACTACTACTACTACTACTACTACTACTACTACTACTACTACTACTACTACTACTACTACTACTACTACTACTACTACTACTACTACTACTACTACTACTACTACTACTACTACTACTACTACTACTACTACTACTACTACTACTACTACTACTACTACTACTACTACTACTACTACTACTACTACTACTACTACTACTACTACTACTACTACTACTACTACTACTACTACTACTACTACTACTACTACTACTACTACTACTACTACTACTACTACTACTACTACTACTACTACTACTACTGCTACTGCTTTTACTACTACAGCTACTGCTACTTCTACTGCTGCTACTTCTACTGCTGCTACTTCTACCGCTATTGCTACCACTATTGCTACTACTTCTGCTACTGCTACTGCTACTGCTAATGCTGCTACTACTGCTACTACTACTACTACTACTACTACTACTACTACTACTACTACTACTACTACTACTACTACTACTACTACTACTACTACTACTACTACTACTACTACTACTACTACTACTACTACTACTACTACTACTACTACTACTACTACTACTACTACTATTATAGTGTTTTCAATAAGCTCTTCTCCTACAATTCTACTGATGCTCAAATCTAAATCTGATAATAATATTAATATATATTTATATAAACTTAAATTGTAGTAAACATTTAAAATTAGAATATTGATATTTTAACTTTTATAATTACATTCTAGATTTTAGTATTTTTACTATTATAATATTTTAGTTTTAAATCACAATATTTATGTATGAACTAAAAATGTTAGTTATTTAAAAAAATTATATTTATATATTGCATTATTAATCTAAATATATATGTTGAAACAGTGAAACTGTGGGTGTGATGTGTAGTTAGTAATGTCGTTAGTGACATTTAATGTTGACCTGTTGACCTGTTGACCAATTGAGACATTTCTAAATTATGATTACCCTGATGACTACCCTGATGATTACAAAACATACTACATTAAATTTGTGTTTCTTTAAGCTGTTCCGCGCCTCCGGCGGTTAAAGGGTTAAATATATTATTATTATTATTATTAATAAAATCTCAACTTTAAGAAATGAATGTTACAAACTATTGATATTGTAAATGCATAGTTTAATAACTTTATTATAATTATTTATAATATATATCTTATATTTAATTAATAATTAAATATATTTTGATAGTTTAGTTAATGAAATACAAAAATGCAATATAACAATCCGAATATAACAATGCAATACAACAATGAAATAAAACAATGCAATACAACAATGAAATATGAATACTGATCCCTGATTAATCATTAAAAGGGAGTTGCCTTTATCCATGTTGGAGATCTATACATGTCATCAATGCATGCATGTTTTACATGTGGAACGTGTTTACCTGAGGTGATTAATGTAGCCCTAATACACGACTAGCAGCATGTATGTATGTATGTATAGTGGTTAATGTGATAATATACTAGACCTATAGAGTAGCTAGAAGTGCTACATGTTATTTCTGAAATATTCATTTATTTTATATAAAATAATGTAGTTTTTTATGCCATAGCGAAATTGTAATAAATGTACTTTAATTTGAATAACTACATAGAGCCACCTTACTTATATCATCTACTTTATAACGGGGGGGGGGGGGGGGGGGGTTAATGGGGGGTTAACAAAGACGAGAATTAGTGGTTAGGTTAAAAGTAATCAATGCTGCTAACAATTACAGAAATGTCTCCCGATGGAACGAAGGCTCGTGGAGAATATGACTATCTGATTAAGTTCCTGGCACTCGGTTTGTACACACACACACTATAGCAGTAGTTGTTGTATAGTAATAGCTTAATTATTGTATACTGAATTAGTCAAACAAATTAATATTACTTTTATTTTAATAAATAAATCCATCTGCTAATTTGATGTATGCACATTAGTATTTGTTATTTAATACTTACAGCTTACATATTTGTTGTTAATGCTTACATATGTCTAACTAATCAATGTGTTATTGATATGATTACATGATATGTTCATATAATTTAAATAAAATGTGCATTATATTACTAAATAGAATATAACTAAATTATAAAATACTAATATATTTATTTTATAAAAAAAAATAAATGTTGTTCAATTAACGATGCTAACATCAATACCATATTTTAATTACCAGGTAACATTTAATTATGAAATATAAATCTTCAATGATGTCATCATCATCTGTCATCATCATCATCATTATGTAACAATATAACCCCATTACTGCTACCCCCTTCACTATAACCCCATTACTGCTACCCCCTTCACTATAACCCCATTACTGCTATCCCCTTCACTATAACCCCAATACTGCTACCCCATTCACTATAACCCCTTCACTATATCCCTATTACTGCTACCCCCTTCACTATAACCCCATTACTACTAACCCCTTCACTATAACTCCTTCACTATATCCCTATTACTGCTACCCCCTTCACTATAACCCCATTACTGCTACCCCCCTTCACTATAACCCCATTACTGCTACCCCCTTCACTATAACCCCATTACTGCTACCCCCTTCACTATAACCCCATTACTGCTGCCCCATTCACTATAACCCCATTACTGCTGCCCCCTTCACTATAACCCCATTACTGCTACCCCCTTCACTATAACCCCATTACTGCTGCCCCCTTCACTATAACCCCATTACTGCTACCCCCTTCACTATAACCCCATTACTGCTACCCCCTTCACTATAACCCCATTACTGCTACCCCCTTCACTATAACCCCATTACTGCTGCCCCCTTCACTATAACCCCATTACTGCTACCCCCCTTCACTATAACCCCATTACTGCTACCCCCTTCACTATAACCCCATTACTGATACCCCCTTCACTATAACCCCATTACTGCTACCCCTTCACTATAACCCCATTACTGATACCCCCTTCACTATAACCCCATTAATGCTACCCCCTTCACTATAACCCCTTCACTATAACCCCATTACTGCTACCCCCTTCACTATAACCCCACTACTGCTGCCCCCTTCACTATAACCCCTTCACTATTAACCCCCATTACCTTTCACTCACCAGGTGACTCAGGAGTAGGAAAGACGAGTTTCCTTTACCAGTACACTGACGGAACATTCAACAATAAGTTTATCTCTACTGTCGGAATAGACTTCAGAGAGAAGCGAATAGTTAGGCCCCGCCCCCTTCCACCTCGTTAAGCCCCGCCCCTTCCACCTGGTTAAGCCCCGCCCCCTCACCTCTCATCTCTCTACAGGTACACAGACTTCCATCTTCTGATGGGTCAGCCTCTGGGGGACGTACGCAGAGGATACATCTTCAACTGTGGGACACTGCAGGTCAAGAGAGGTCAGTCACCCCTACCTAACCCTTGACCCCTACTTATCATGCGAGTAACTATGCATGTACGCTGTCTGTGAATTATTTCGCATTATATTTATTTTATTAATTTTTATAATATTCATATAATAATAATAATAATAATAATAATATCTGAATTCAAGCATGACAATGGTGAATGTAGTAGTGTGTGTATATCTATTCGGTTACCTGTATAATTTACATATGTATGTGATTAAAAAAGTCAGGTTTCCACCTATTAATTTGAATTTATGTATTTGACCTATGTATTTTTATAGTTAGATTACACCTATTCAGTCACATTCAACATCATAACTTAGTGCTATTGATTCATAAACTAATATTATATTCATTCATAAATAAACATAATTTTTCTGTAATTACAAATATGTTGATTATTTTTTAATAAAATTTGTATCAAAATTTGTTTTAAAAAGCATATTTTTTATACCAAATAATTAATTTTTATATATTTATAAAAATCTTAAATTTTCATATTTTTATTATTTTATTATAAACTATTATTTTGACTTTACCCTAAAAATAAACTAGATTAGCAGTATATGCGTCCTAATTGATGACTCATGTATTACCTAGTAGGTTATATGATATTTATAACCCAGTAGTACCTCTACTATCATCATCATCATCATCATCATCATCATCATCATCATCATTAAGATTGACATACTCTATTGATGCTTTGTGTGGTGAATACTTGATTATTGAACAGCCACTTACACCCACTTACACCCACTTACACTCACTTACACTCACTTATACAAGCTTATTCTAGGAAATAATCAATCTTAATTATATACACATATTATACATGTAACAAAAGGTAACAAAACCTATTAAGGGGATCCCGCACATTTAAAGTGATACTAGTTTATTTATTTTCATATTGTTTTTTGTTCCATATTAATAATTATTGTAGTGTTTTTTATTATCTGTAAAAAAGGTAGACATGAATTCAGTCTAGAAATTGCATAAAAATGTGTTTTTTGACGATAAGATATGAATGATATTATATACTATTCAATATTAAATTTGTATGCTGTCAAACTTCAAATGCTGTTTTCTCAGAATAATTATTTCGCGCTAGGTATGTGCATTCAAACATATAGAACATAAAAACTATTATAATTATAATATTAATTTGTGGTGCTTTATATAGAATTTAATTATGTGAATAGTAAAATTGAGAGATAATTAATAAAATGAATAGAATTCATTGTAAAAAATGATAATTTCTATAAAAATACCATAAATTTATTATTGCTAATTTTTAATTTAGATATACAGTAAAACCTCTCTATAAGAAACCTCTTTATAAGAAAAACCTCTTTATAAGAACATTTTTCACACATTTGGTTGGAATTCAACCTTTTCCACATTAAAAAACCTCTTTATAAGAAAATCTTATAAGAAAAATATAAGAAAAACCTCTTTATAAGAAACTTATTGTATCAAAAATATAAAAAATAATTATATATATAAATAGAAGTATTGTATATTGATAAAAATTATAGAAATTAATTATTATATAAGATCTTTTTTCTTACAAATATTTTATATTACATAAATGGCTCGAAATGAATTAAAAATAATTAATAATTGTTATTGTATATCCAGATTTATTAAAATTAATTAATAAATGTTATTTTAAAATAAATCATATTTCTAAACTATTCTTTTGATTAATACTAAATAAATAAAAATAAATAAATATACTATATATATATAACATATAGGTTATATATAACCCTATGCACTATATATAGTGCATTTTCAATTATAGGTCCTAAATGAATTCTTAAAATCATTGGAAAAGTAAAAACCTCTTTATAAGAAAACCTCTCTATAAGAAAAAAAGTACTGTAAAAAAATAGTTTCTTATAGAGAGGTTTTACTGTATATAATATAATAAATAATAATATTAAAAATATATTTGTATTTTCCTATGCATGTATATTTTATGAATACAATACAAAAAAAATTAGGTCAATTGAGTGAATAGAATATCAGTTCTATTTTTTTTAGTGGACCTGTGTTTTTCCTATCTATTTATACACGAAATTGGTAAATTGTGTGTTATATGCATGTTATATGTGTGTTATGTGCGGGATCCCCTTTAGGTATGCTTTATTAAGTTTGTAATATCTAATTATAATATATCATTAAATTCAATAACATTTAGTATCCATGGCCTCCCGAAGCTAAACATTAATTCACATTTACCTATTCTACAATGTTAATTTAATTACATCAGTCTATATTTCAAAAAATGTATAAATAAATTTATTAATATAATATTAGTAATAAATTTAATTCAACATGGATAATTCTATTTTATATAACTGTTATTAAAATTTAGTAAACATATTTATAGTATTTTGTCAATCTTAAGCTTTTTTTAAAATATTCTTATAGTATCTATAATGATTGAAAGGTTAGATTAGACTAATGGTAGTTACAAAAAAACTCTGAATTTGAAAATCTAGACTTAAAAATAATATTTATAATTAAGTTAAAAATAAGTTAAAATTAGTTAAAAATGTGAATCATAAAAATTCTACAAATTGATTAGAATTATAAGTCTTCATAAATGCTATAATGTAAATAATTTTATGAAGGGTTTTTGCATTTTCATGCCAAGGATATGGATGGAAATAATACATTTAGTTATTGAGGGTCTCAGATAGGGAACATATAACTATAGTTTTCATATTTGTTATCAGTACCACATTATTTATAATCTGAACCTCGATAGCTCTGACTTTACACATGACATGAATTGATATACATTACTCACCCTTACTCACCCAATACGGGCTCACTAAATGTGTTTATTGGTACGTTATTACGTGACTAAAAAGACAGTGTAGTCGCTCTAGAGAGATAGACAGACAGACATATATTATCACACCCTGTTACTCCTAGTCACAAACAAACTATCGCAGGGGTGAATTATTAAATAACTCGCGCCTATTTCTAATTGTCGAGACACTCTGACAAACGTCTGTCTGTCTATACTAATATCAGCGGCAATTACTACTAAATGTTACATTACATTATCCGTAGAAGTTAGTTTCATTTTCTACTACATAATATAGTATAATCTATAAGTGTATTATTATCAGATTTAGGCAATGCCAGGGTAATTATAGAAGCAATTATGCTTATGAGACAATTACCCCTTTATTAACATGATATGTTATATTATAGATTAGAATTATAGAAGAGTAATAAATAAATAATAATGTTATAATATTATGACTTCCTGTTTACATATATATGATAAAAATAAATAAATTATATAATAAAATATTATGAAACTTATCATGTAACTAAATGTAATCATCATATAATAATGTAATCATGTAATAAATGATAACATTATAAAATTAAAAACTAAGAAATACATCAAGAATTACAATAACATAAAGTAAAATATAACATAGAGGACCAACGATTTTGCCTAGCAAAGATATAATACTCCCTATGCATACAACTTATAATTTAGTAATACCCGATGCCGCTGCTAGCAGTAGTATCAAATCACTGAAATATATTTAGGTTCGGTTCATTTTTCATACAATAATGTTTTCATTGCTCTATTAAATTACATGCAATATAAATTAGCTTTTACTCACCAAATATATACTTATAGCATTTAAAACATACATATCATATTTGTTTGTTATATATTAGTAATGAACACTTAGTTTTCATCGTATAAATACTAATTTACTAGCATATTATTTAACATTTTAAAATTGTATAGTTTGATACAAATTTAAATTGTAAACAACAATAAAATAAAGTAAAAGCTAATAAAATCATAAAATCATATAATTTTTTTTATAAAGTCATTTTTGTATAGTGTCAACATTTAATATAATTTCAGTATTTTTATAATGTCAAATAAATATAATAACAATTTAAATAAAATATAAAAAAATATGTTCATAGGTCAAATATATTAAATAAAAATGTTAACTAAAAATATATGCATTACAATAGACTAAGTATTATATATAATTATTTTAAGATTTTTACAGAATAATGATAAAGAATGGGACTTTCTTATATCTATACTTAAATCATTCCAAAGTCTTGGTGTAAGTAATTACTTAAGGTATTATTCATATAATTATATTTAAAATAAGGTTGAATAAAATCACAGTTACTCCTGGTATTAAATCTTTTTTTTAAGCGTCAATGTAAAATAATTTAAAATAATAGGATGGCACAATTTATAGTATATTTTATAAATGTAAAAGCAAGTATTGTACTTTCAAATATCATATAAAGATAATATTCTATTTTCCTTAAATAGAGTTTCAACAGTTGACAAGTTATTAAAAAAATTTGTTTTGGATTAAATAAATCTATTTAAGTTTGATACATAACTATGACCACATATTTCTATACAGTAAATTAAATGTGTGTGAGTTTGATCATGGCAGATGTATTTACAATGTATGAAATATTAGTTATAATCCATAACATTTTTATATTTATAAAATTTTCTATAATTTATTTTTAAGATAATCTAAATGATATTTCCAATTTAAACAAGTATCTAGATTTATCCATAGAAAAATGTCATAAAATGCTGAATGTAATTTATAATTTAGATTATTAGATGATTTATGACTAATAATTACATTAGTATCATTAGCAAATAATATGAATTTATTTTCTGGATAACATAATATATTAATAAATATAGAAAAAAGTAATGGTCCAAGAATAGAACCTTGGGGTACACCATAACAAATATTATATATATCAGATGTACTTTCATTATATTGTATGAATTGTTGTCTGTCGTTAAGATATCTAATCAACCAACCAAGATATTTCCCTCTAATCCATAATAATCTAGTTCGTTAATTGTTAATCATCCATGGTTGACAGTATCGAACGCCAGGTCTACAAACAATCCTACACAATATTTATTTGAGTCCAAAGATTCTATAACTTTCTTTTGTAATATTTCAATTGAATTCAGTGTACATATATTGTTTCTATATATATATATATGTATGTATATATAAATATATACTAATGAATTTGATGAATGGTCGATGATTGATATATGTATTCTTGTATATACTTAAAAATAAATATATATAATTAATCGCGCGTAAACGTATAATTAAATGCCTGCCTAAACCCTACTGCATAATAGCATGGCGTAACAGCATCCATAATCATTATATTTAGTGAGAGTACGAAAACGCCATATTTAATTGAATGTGTTCAACATACTCTCAAAGATAACAGTGATATCTCCGTCAGTGATATCTGTAGTGGTTACCATAGGTGTATCATACCTATAGGTGTTCCTTATACTAGAATACCAGAAAGTTCGGACCAGGTAAACTCGGACCACTTTTGAAATAAAATTCGGACCACTTTTGAAGAAGATTCGGACCACTTTTGAAGAAGATTCGGATCAGTTTAAAATAACTATATATAGTATATACTTCTGTAATATGGGTTAAAGCATAAAAGAGATCGGAATTTTCTTCAAAAGTGGTCCGAGTTTACTTAAAAAGTGGTCCCAGTTTACCTGGTCCGAGTTTACCAGTACCCTTATAGTAATGTTAACTCGTATTAAAGTATATTCGTCAACTTCAATTAACTTCATGAACTATAGTCTTCATGAGAGGCATTCATTAATAAACCGTATCTATCTAATATCTATCTAATATCTATCTAATGTCTATCTAATGTATTTAACATCACAATAAGCAATTCATATATTATTTATAATGCCGTAAATATGTGTATTGTAATTATAATAATAAAGTTTATTAATACACTTCGATAATAATAATTATATGTTACTTAACATTTATATATTTAAATACATGTTTCTATACAAATATACATTAACTATAACACAGATGTGTATGATATGTATATGACTAATGAATACTTCACTGAATTTAATAAAATACATAACATTAATAAGTTTTAATCGAAACATTACCATCGTCTATATGATGACTTCACTCAGTCCCTCAGTCCCTTAGCTAATACCACCTATAGGTTATAGTATATTGTTATCAATAATGTTTATTTTATATACAATATGTACTAGATAGAAGATAATGTAATAACTGTATTATTAATGTAGTACTAAATTATGTACATTATAGTATGCATTATAGTATACATTATTTGATAATAGATAATATAATGAGATCAACCCATATTATTACGCTAACATTTTTGAAATTTAATTAAATAACTCACACAATTTACGTAGGCATAAAATGTATATTTTAGTGTCTTATAATTAGTTTTGTATGACGTATTATATATCATTTAAAGATAATGAATTGTGAATTTTTAGAATATTAACATTTTTTTAAATATAAGATATGTTAATATTTTAATAAAAATAAATATTTGTGAAATATCTATCTTATTAATGTATCACTATAATCAATAGCAGTCCAATATTATATTTATTTATTTATATATAGTTTATTGACTACAAAAACACATGGTGATTATAGGCGTCGTTAGATAATAAAAAACAAAAACAAATAAATAGAAAACGAATAATAAAATAGAACGAATTACAATGATTTAAAATGGACATACAGTTTACGTTTAAACAATGATAGTGATGTTACACAACGAATATAAGTGGACCCGGTACAATATATCAGTGGACCCAGTCCAATATATCAGTGGTCCCAGTATGTTAGGCATATATTTGTAATAATAGAAAATAGCAATTCAATTGAAGACATTTTCTATGAAAATACCATTGTAGGTTTTATATAATACAAGCGATTGTATAAAGTTGATATAATTATATATATATATATATATTGTTATATACATATTATATTTTAATTATTACTAAAGTGAATACTTAATTGTTTTCATCATTAGATTCCGAAGTCTGACAACTGCTTTCTTCAGAGATGCGATGGGATTTCTTCTAGTGTTTGATCTCACTAATGAACAGTCGTTTCTGAACATTCGTAACTGGCTCGTACAGCTGCAGGTTTGTTCTAGAACTATACATTTCACATGATCTATGCCTGTGTCACATGACCTATATACATATCACATGATCTATGTCTGTGTCACATGACCTATATATATGTCACATGACCTATATGCATCACAAGATCGATATGTATCACATCTCGATTGCCCTCTATGTTAGTAAATTTGTATGTCACACTTACATACTATCTCTCGCTCTCTCTATCTCTCTCTCTCTCTCTATCTCTCTCTCTCTCTCTCACTCTCTCACTCTCTCTCTCTCTCTCTCTCTCTCTCTCTCTCTCTCTCTCTCTCTCTCTCTCTCTCTCTCTCTCTCTCTCTCTCTCTCTCTCTCTCTCTCTCTCTCTCTCTCTCTCTCTCTCTCTCTCTCTCTCTCTCTCTCTCTCTCTCTCTCTCTCTCTCTCTCTCTCTCTCTCTCTCTCTCTCTCTCTCTCTCTCTCTCTCTCTCTCTCTCTCTCTCTCTCTCTCTCTCTCACTCCCTTTCCCTCTCCCTCTCACTATCTCACGCTCCCTATCTCTATCTCACTCTCATTCCCTATCTCTCACTCCCTCCCTCTCTCACATACACACACTCCCCTCTAACTAGACCCATGCTTACTGTGAGAGGCCTGACATAATCCTGTGTGGTAATAAAGCTGACTTGGATCAACAGAGAACAGTTTCTGATGAACGAATACGGGAACTTGCAGATAAACACGGGTTAGTATCTTACCCCTTACAAGGGTTATTAGCTTATCAGTTATTACCCCTTACATGGGTTATTATCTTAGCTTAGATTACCCCTTACACGGGTTATTAGCTTATCAGTTATTACCCCTTACATGGGTTATTACCCTAGATTACATTACCCCTTACATGGGTTATTATCTTAGATTGCATTACCCCTTACATGTGTTATTATCTTAGATTGCATTACCCCTTACATGGGTTATTATCTTAGCTTAGTATTACCCCTTACATGGGTTATTATCTTAGATTGCATTACCCCATACATGGGTTAATAGATTAGATTGCATTACCCCTTACATGGGTTATTATCTTAGATTGCATTACCCCTTACATGGGTTATTATCTTAGCTTAGATTACCCCTTACAAGGGTTAATATCTTAGAATATGAGTTATTACGCAATATTACGCAATATTACCCCTTACATGGGTTGTTGAAATAAATAAAAAATAACATTATTTTTAAACTATCCTATAAGAATGTTCATTATTGACAAATCATATCAACAAAATAAAATCTTAAGGTGATAGATTTGACACCGTGTTTAAATATGAACAAATTTACAAATCATCAAAACGAGCTCTATTATTTAATATTACTTGTTATTTATTATCTGTCTACAAATCAGCAATTTATCTAGAAATTATAAACAGTATTATGCCACAACATTATCAAATGAATCATGTGCAATCTAACATCTGACAAACTGGTATACATTTATTTATAACGTTTTATAACTTATATATTTAATATATAATAATTATATTACAAATTTAAAAAAATAAAAATATATATACATGTATATGCTTTATATAATACTTTTATATGTTTTAAAAAATATTTTTTATTAAACACAATTATAAAATAAATTTGTTATTAGTAAAATGTTCATTTTACTTGCAATAATTATTGTACCGTACATAATAATAGATACTAGTATTACAATTCTCTTAGTAATTTGTTTTGCTATATATTAGAATTACAATCTTATATATAGATATATAAATATATAATGAGAAATAGTTGATAAAATACAATATTTATAGAAATTCCTGTAAAAAAATAATGTTAATTTTTATATTCTTTTTTATATATAAAATATACTATATATTAAAAATCTAATATATATTGTATTATTCAATATAATTACATATTAAAATACTATCCTATGTATACTAATTATATTTATATAATATGTAATTTGATTCAGTCTGTGAATGATGCATATTTATGAGAATTTTAAATAAATTATTTGAATTGAAACTTTATTTTCTTATATTTACATTAAGTGATTTATTGAACATTTGTTTTAGATCTACTTCAAATTGATCTCTGTCAGATGAACAAAACATATTAAACCTGAGATACGAGTCATCTAAGTCAGACAAATTCTCGAGTTTGCCAGATATTCATTTTTTCCTGAGAAAACTTTAAAATATTTGTTCTCAATCTTTTATAAAATATTCTCGTATCTATGTTAATATCATTAGTATTTGGAGAACTTATTGTAATATATGTATCTAATATAAATATAATATAGTGAATTATCTATTTTAATAAATTGTATTGGGATTTTAGTAGAAATCAGTGAACAATGGAGATAGCAATAATAAATCTTAAATATGAGTTATTGATCACTATAAAGCATAGATTATTACATAATATGAAATGTACACAGTCTATGAATATTCTGAATGACATTACTACTTTCCAATACACCATGTTATAATGTTAAATATAAAGTTATTAATCTATCTGGTAAACTATTGAATGTATGTAAAGATATCAATATATATATATATTTATTTATCAATATAAGTACAACGAATGTAACATAATTAATTTATCAACATTTGAATATATTTCTCTAATTAATACTTAATTTTGTCAGTTTATAAACTATATTCCTAATTTTCTACTTTATTAGTAAATAATAATCTTTTGAAAACAAACTTCGCAATATTGCATCTCAGATATTAATTTTCATATTTGTATGAATAATCTTCATCGTAAATTGAAGTGTACAAATTAATATTTGAATTTATTTAAAGTTAGATTGTTTGAATCTAGGTCCTTGTATTTACATACTATTAAACATAGGTTATTATGTAATATTAAATATAGGTTATTATGTAATATTAAATATAGGTTATTATGTAATATTAAACATAGGTATTAGTAATAATTCATTAGATTAATATATTAATAACATTATAACCATAGTTTATATTATTGCAGTACTACCAACAATTACAATTCTGTTACCAATTCTAGATTACTCTATTTTGAAACTAGTGCAGCATCAGGCCTCAATGTGTCTAAATCTGTGGAATCCCTCCTCAACCAGGTACCCCCTTACCCTCCGTACCCCCTTATCCAGTGGCTAACATATCATGCACCCCTGTAATACAGGTGATGCAAAGAATGGAGAAGTCTCTAGATGGTACCTACAGTCTATCTTCGGGCCAGAAGCTCGCAGACACGGAAACCTCAATAAACAATGACAACCAATCAGCATGCGGCTGCTAATACCACCGATGAAACTATTGTATATATTCAATGTGATATTGTATAATTATTGTAGTCGTAGAGGGTAAGGGTATACATGTTCTGATTCTGCTCTCTATGTCTCCATTATCATCGTGCAGGAACGAAGATCAAGAAGAAATAACAAGATTCTCAATATTAAAACAATATTTTCTAAATGTTAGCATTTATATAAAGCCCTGTATCCTATTTGTTTTGTTAAAATCAAATGTATCTTATGATGCGAAACTGTTTTGTGTACTACTATTGCTTTTCAACTATTGTTTTATACTCTTCATTATATACAGACTTATCTATTTATCGAAAATTGATGAAATATTAAAATTAAGAAAACATAATTGTTGTTGGTGATTTCATATATTTTCATATTATTTAGTTTATTATTTAATTGTTATATAAATAATTCAATAATTCAGTGTATAAATAATAAAAATATTAAATTATTTAATTTATTTATAAAATTTACCAATTTCTGGTAACAATCACTGCTTTGGAAAAGAGTAAAGCATAAAATAACAGAAAACCTGCATGATTCGTAAAGAACCCATTTATATACATATCATATACATATCATATACATATACATATAAATAGATATATTATGTTGGGTCAAATAGTAATAAATTGGTCAGACAACCAATAATAAAATCAAATAATTATAAAATTATAAATAATTTTGACCAGATATAATTCTAAACTTGTTCTGCCTGAAAGAATTGATTTCACCTCAATTATCTGTCATAGTGAAGGATAGTGAGTGAGTGTGTGTGTGTGTGTGGTAGCATATAGTATTGCTGCATACAAACCTTATACATCGTTTACTACGGTACCCTCAATTCTCAACTGTTTAGCCATCTCTTCCCTCTCACACTTGTCTACAAGATCATCCTCATCATCAGTGTATTGTCTCTTTAGAATCTTCACGTCATTCGAATCATTATCACTTTCTATCTCAATGGTTTTCCTTTAGGCAAACATAGGGGGCGCTAGGTAAACTTAACTACTTAACCACTGAAAGCAATGTATTCCTCACCTTATTTCGTTGATCTTCAATTGATCGATACGAGATGTTATCGAGTGCAATACATTGTAGATATCATCGTTCTTTATTAGCTAGTAGAAGAGAGAACAGCGATAATAAGTAAGGCGATGTAAAGCAAGCAGGGGGGGCAACCAACCGAAATCAGATACATTTGAATGATTCCGTCCTTCTCTTGGGAGGGAGCGGTTAACTTTAGCTTCTTTGAATTATTGCAGGTCTGACAGATGGACATCTTGGAAGAAAGCTTCAAGTTGAGAAGCACTTTTTGACAGGCTCCCGACCGTATCACTGCGTAAGGGGTGAACACAATGTGAGGAGGGTGAAGATGATTAGAGGGTGCTAACCTAATCGAGAACTAAAAGGGCCTTCTTCTTTAAACAAATCATTCAGTCGAACAATAACGCGGCCTATATCACGCCAGGAGCTATCTTTAAAGTTATAAATGAATAGCTTCGCATGTATCTGTGTAATACATTAGTAAATATGCATGGGTGTTAAATAATGATTACTCGATAATCAAATATAATTAATAATTTCTAATAAATTTGAGATTTATAAAAACATTAAATTTATTTGTAGTACAAAATAAAATGTATTCTGAAATATTATATATCTATTATATATTTGATATTTATATTTAATTATATTATAAATAATAATTTATTTAATAAAATATTCATTAATGAGGAAACTGATGGCTTTAACCTGAAACACATTAGAATCATCCTCTTCTCCAGTGATGATCTCTTCTTCATTGGTCATCTCGTAACGGACATTCTTTAATTTCTCAGCTTCACGAGCCGATTCAATTAAACTTTTACTAGATTCTAATAATGAGTAAGAGTCAGTGATTGAGGTTTACTTCATGCACAATGGGAACCATTAGATTTGTCATCTTTACTATCCGTCTCACTTTTGCTGTCACTGGAATCTTCAGACACGGGACTAATCGCTCCATTTCGATTGGTTGACTATTGATTAAGTATATTATGGTGAGGTGTGTGGCTACATGTAGTTACACAAGAATACATACTGTGGCACGACTCTCCATGCTTTCCCCGAAGACAAACGACGAATCTTTAATTTCTCTATCAAATAGTGTAACCTCGATAATTAAATATACACACGTAAACTTTTATAGAGTAATAATATATTATTAATATGAGTATTTTGTAAATATATTTACCTCTAGGTATATAAGTATTACAATTAAATTTAATATATAAAAATAATTAAATTTAATAAAATTAAATATTTTAAATATTTTATTATAATTGTTCTCATTATTTAAATATATGTATATTTTAAATAGTAAACATATTATGATCATACAAACTCTTTGACATGTGTTTTGCTTAATGATTTTGTTCCGAATGTGCATGTATTTTTGAATCCGATAGTTACCTCTAAATTAGATGTTAGTTAATGAATCAAGTACGTGAACAATTCTCTTACTAACCCTTTTCTTCCTCTTTCTCTCCGGCACCATCTTTCATCAAATAAAGTTAATATATTATTATAAGTTATACGCAGATGATATACAATTTGTAATGTATATAATCATAAGAATGGGGAATTAAATATGTTGTTATCATGATCAATAATCATGATCAGCATGCTTCTACAACAATGATATGTAATAAAGCATAAACTTTCTAATATGTTAAATTCAAGTATATTAAATTATATTATTTGGTTATAAAGAAATCAATAAATAACATAAATAGATTTATTAGATTATGAATTATGAAACTATTACATCTTTATAACGTGACTAATAATTACTTGAATATAAATATATTAAATTAAGGGGATCCCTACTTACTCATACGTGATCTCAGTCTAAAAAACTTACTTTTAAGTATTAGTTGACCAATTACAATATTTGTTGTTGATAATTGATCCATATTCGGTCAAATATATTTATTGAATTCATTATTCAAAATAATTCAAAAAAATTTAAATATTAACAAATAAATATATTTAATTTTTTATTTTGTATCCCTATAAAATTAAATGTTGTTAACTTATAATCAATATAGTCATTTAAAGAGGCATACATTAATTATAACATATATTTTAATTTCAATTGGTTTAACAAAATTGAAAAATATTGTATTCATTATTTGACAGATCCCCTAAATTTAGGGCCTTAAGAATAATTATAATTCTATAAATGATTAAGAAACCTATCTTCTTCACTGTAGAATCCTTAAGTTTGAATTCACTTGCGGAAGAATCTAGAAGTAGTAATTCAATATTAGCTAGGTAATAGTATGTTTAGTAACTCATTAACATTACGTATGATATTAATAAATAGAATATATAAAATATGTACAATATAAGTTATTATAGAAAAATATTAAAATTTCATAAAACACTGTATTTTGTTTTAATAAATTTATATCATATTAAAGAAACTTGATATATAATTTGATATATGTATATTTATATTAGTGTGTGGCTATGATTAACCAAATGAGTTTCATATATATATATATATATATATATATATATATATATATATATATATATATATATATATACAGTGATGGGCAGGATCATTGATCGGATCAGAAAGAGAGGATAGGGAACGAATGTAGGATAGGGAACGAATGTAGGATCGGGATAGGGATTGGCGATCCCGATCCATAAAAAAAGAATCGGTACCCATCATTGCATATACAATACCCTAATATTATTATATTTATTTATAAGAATATTAACAACATTTTAGTATTACATTGATATGATATTGTATTGATGATTATTTTGTAATGTTTTCCAATGTATTGCAATACTAGGTAAAACATATGTAATATTTAAATAATAATTATTATTTTTACCATAATAGAATTTAATAAATTGATATCATATAAGTAAACCATCGACTTTGACTCAACGTACATTGTACGTCGTACAATGAGTAGATATTTGTATCCAATTCAATGCATTTATATAAATAAATTATATTTAATTCAATATATCATATATTCTATGATATACATTAATATATGCATTTAATTATTTATGAAATATAATACAATATATTAATAATAAATATTATTAACAATTTATATTACATAGGTATTATACCTACATATATATTGTTTTGAATTTTGAAATAAAATCGTATTAATTAAATATATAAATAATATCATGATCGGGATCGGGAAAAGGAATCGTATAAGAGAATAAATAGAGGAGCGGGATCGCCTATCCAGGAAAAAAAGGATCGGTGCCCATCACTGATTATATATACGTATTATATAAGTATAATGTTATATATTCAAGGAATCAATTCAGCATATGAAGTTATAAAATTATACAAATTTATTTTAATAAAATGAATACAAAAAAAAAACAATATAAGATAGCTTATTATGAGATAGAAATTAAAATATCATCCGTTTCATCAGCCAACCAAATAATATTCTTTCCTGGCGTGTATTTGTGTGTGTACCAGCCCCTATTTTGCATAACACTCATTATTAATATCACGTTGAGATAAGCTTATTATAAACAATGATTTTGCGAAGATATGCAAATTGTATCTATTTACCTGAAATAAATTGTAATGCCGATTAGTTTGAAATATAGGTGGCAATACTATAGTTTTTAAAATTTTCATAAGAGAATTATCAAAGTATTTTTACATAATAAAGCACAAAATGTTACAAAATATTTATATTTTACATTAAAAATGGTCCTATTGATTTAACATATTTCTCGAATATGGTTGTATATTTTAAGAATGATGGTTCTAATTATAAAATAATGTTCTATTCAACAATATAAAACAAACACTTTAAATTAAATTTGTATCGTATTCTAAAATGTACATAACTTTTTATTTATAATAGTGATATATTTTTCAAATTTACATGTAGACTAAAAATAGAATTAGAAATAAATAGTTTGCAGTACAGGTGCAGTACAATAGTTTTCATTAATTTCACAAATTAATTAGAGTGACATATCTATGCATCGCATAATCCACGGTAATAATTAACAAAGTTATGTGAAACATTATATTGATTGACAGTTACGCGAATAAATATAAACATTAGAAATGTAATAAAAGTATTTTTTTTTTAAATGTAAATAAAAAGAGCACGAAATAGTCGAATTACAATAGTGAGATCCAAGTTTCATGTGTGTGTGACTAAACAATCCGTATTAGGTTTCATGTGTGTGTGTGTGTATGACTAAACAATCCGTATTAGGATAGGAAGCAGTCGTCACCTATCCTTTATTACAAATTTGTACTGCGCGGTAAAACTTTATAATATACAGTATAGTTGACGCCCGCCTGGAAACCTAATCATACTTGTGTAGAACAGCACCCTCAGTGAGGGGATATTTCATTAATGCGAAAGCTATATATTGAGGATATATCCATATAACAACAATAATATATATATAACGAACCTGATTTACTAGATGCTTTAGAGGTATCGGTTACACTTGTGACTTTTAACTTGGATGTGTGTTTATCCAGAGAGGACGGTTTCATCACGAATGCTGTGTGAAATGAGTGTTCCGTTAACGCAGCTTATTAAGTAGTCAGGATTGTTTTAAACAAATGAAATATGAATAACGAAACGGAATTGAATACTATTATGTGATTATGTGAATATATTATGTGGAGAACTGTAGACAGATCTGTCATTATCATAACATAACATGACAATTTGGTACATTTATTTATAAGAAAATAATGATTATATATGTGTTAATAATAATGCTCTTTATTAAATAGATTGTTAGCAAATGATAATATCTTTAGAACAAGTATTGTTATGGCACCGGTATTATTACCTTATTATTAACATAATATATGACAGTAGTTAACTAGAGAGATGCTGTATTACTTATTGTTAATAATGTATAACAAGTATTATTATAAACAGATATATAGTAATTATTTTCATACATATATCAATACAAATTTATATAACTATAAATGACTTTATAATAATGTATTGATATTATAAATGTATATTGACAAACACTCGATCCGCTCAATAAGATCATATTTAACATACAAAGTTTCACATGTTCAATATAAACAGCATCTGTCACTACATCCATTTCATATATTTATCACATTGAAATTGAATTGAATTACAAATATCACTTATAAATAAATATAGTAATAGCAAATATGTCCAAAGAAAGATATAAAACTCACGCGAAATCGTGTAATTCTATTTTATATACAAAAACTAATAGCGACACCTATATATGGTCAATTTTCAGAACTATGTATTGTTTATAATGTAAATTTGTATCAAAATATACAATTTTCAAATAATATACCTTAAATTATTATTTATATGTTAACAATTAGGTGTTCATTACTAATATATAACAAAGCAATAGATTATTTTGATTTTAAATGCTATACATATCTATGTGGCAAGTAAAAAATAATTTATATTGTATGTAATTTAATAGATCATTGAAAAAATAGTAGTATAGAAACATCACCAAACCTAATCTAGTGATTTCGATACACTGCTACCTATGGGACACCTGTATATTGCGTAGCTATGTTGCTTAGTTAGGCAGCGTTATATTTTTTATTCGCAAAATCTTTGGTAATATACTACAAACTTTTTAATATTTTAATATTTATAAACATGATTAAAACTAATAAAAAAAGAATTAAAACATATAAATACTTTGTTCATTATAAATGTTGATCCCAAAATTCTATACGTATTATTTATATTATTACGATATTTAAAACATGATAACAAATAAATTACGTATACAAAGGATATTATCATAAAGCTGCCTGGCAGCGTAAGCTAATGCGGATAGCAGAAATAATAATCAGACATCTTGTTCAGACCAAATATTCAAATATAATTCAAACATCATATTATTTTATTTATTATTATTTTACAGACAATATTTACATAATTGTTAGTTTTTATTCTATATAATTTATATAATATAAATAATTAATATGTGTGTATTTGTATTTGGGTAATATATATTATGTATATGGGTTTTGATATTATAATTATTTTTCTGATTTATAAATATAACACATGGATCTTAACGAAGATCCATAGTTCTAGCTCTTTTAGCAAATATTTGTCCCTATTGTAGTAAACTACTTTATATATTTATAGTATACATTTTATACCTATGGCTTCGTCCCATAGAGCTAGAGAGATATAAGTAAATATATAAGTAAATATACATGATATATACATCATATAAATGATTATTTGACAAATATAATATTATTTATTAATATAATATAATAATTCCACCACCTTGCTTAGAGCTAAAGCCGTGTATAGTATATACTGTATACACCGCTAGCATTAAGCACGGCGATTTGTTACTGTACTTGATGATCTGTATAAATTATTATTGGTGTTCAGATAGCGAGCATCAAGTACCGCGAGTGCGGCGAATTATTACTGGGTATATTTATCAAAATGGAAAGTGTTGAATCTAACGGCGACTCGTTACCAGAGCTCGGCGACTTGTTACTGCGCTTGTTACCGAGCAAATTAGCTGTTTACATAGCGAGCATCAAGCACGGTGACTTGTTACTAGAAAATAAAACTTTTCATAGATTATAGGCGGTGACTTGTTATTGCACTTGATGATAGCGGTTTATGCACAGCTTTAGCCTTAGACCAATCTAGATTGACACTTTCCACATGTCAGATGTCTTGTTTACCACTCTATTCTCTCTAGCTCTATGATTATTATAAATATTTAGTTCTTTTTAATACTCATTTACTAAATTAAAAACTTAACACACATATATATATATATATATATATATATATATTGAGACACTTTACTTATATCACTAGTATAAATATTGCCAATACCACAAGCCTTCTAAATAAGTAGATTGTATGAATTTCTCACCTTAAGAACCAATAATACCCTCCTTCATTCTACTAAACACCATTCAAAATATTGCCTTAAACCAGTAATATACTTTACTATTGCAAGATATATTACCACTATGTTATATACACTTCAATCGTCAATACGCTGCATCATATAAACATGTTTATTCAATACTAAACTTAAACAAACACCTATTAAAACGCGGGCGTTATATTTCTCAGTAAATTATTCACCTAGTAGTGAAGTTGTGTCCTATATATACATACATATCATAATAATGTATGCTTATATATTAATATAATATTATATAAGCCCTACACGCATTACTTGAACTCTCAGTAGACACAGGACATTTTGGGGGCCGATATCACTCTAAATCATTATAATATTTAATATTATATTATAATAATATTTTATGATTATTATAATAACATAATATTATATTAAACGTGATTAACAATATACTAGTATTATACTAAGTATATCACAATGAAATGTATAAATATAAATGTTGAAATAAAATTGTATTTAGTCCGTTGTAACCATAATTATAATAATTCATAAATTATTTTATTCATATTAAATATGATATTGATTTAATAATTGAACATTACCTACTATATTATATTTATTTATAATATATTGTTATATATTAAATATTATTTGTTTTAAATTATATACATAACATTATTAATTAAAATATTTGATTAAAATAATGTCATATGTATAATTATTCATAATTTACTATGAACAATTTATTGTAAACAAAATATGCATGTTAAAAATTAAATATATTAAAAATAAAAAATATGTGTGTAATTCAAATAATACAATTATTATTTATTAATTTGAATATACTCAGAGATATGTATAAATAAATATATGTACTATACAAATGATAGTTGAATAACGTATACCAAAATAAAGGCTATTTTATTATTTAAAATTTGAATTTTTTGTATGGCTACACACATTTAATATTTCATTATTTATTTTGCTTTACAATATTTAAATTATAATATAAAATATACAAAATATTAATAGGCAATAATGAAGATATATGATATAAATATTTGGTACAATATGTGCTATGGTTGTAAATAATTTAATATTTATTAATAACTTGGACCAACCGGTAGTCTTTCCAGCCATTTTGAAATAATAAATAAAAAATGGAAACGAGTCATTTAAAATATTATTTAAAAGTGTGTATTTCAATATATTGTATATTGTATAATTAAGATTTCTTATAATTGCATTACATTCATTAAAGTTATATAGTTTATATGATATATGCAAAGCCCAGGAATAGCCCAATAATAGCAACATAATAGCATATATAATAGACTAAAATGTTTACATTGTGTTAGTATGCTGCTATTATGTTACCATTAGATTTATATTATGCTGCTATTAATTTGTCATGCTATTATGCTGCTATAATGTTGCTATTAAATGTATATTATTCTATTAATATGCTGCTACTAATTTAAAAAGTATATTATGCTGCTATTAATTTTAGAAGTATATTATGCTGCTATTATGTTGCCATTCTAACATAGCCCTATTTAGTGTTTAATAAAACGTATATCATCATCATATTAAAAAAGTGTATATTTTTTATAATATCTAATGAATTTATGATTATTAATTTGAACTTAATTATTAAATATTTGTAAAAAATATATATGTTCAAGTTATTATTAAATTCAATTTAATAAAATACAGTACAATTTTGACTTTAATGACTGGTACCTATACAGAAAATAGCCGGGAAAAAGTATCCATAACTACGATTCAAATAAATAATAATTACAATAGTATTTATCCAGTATTTATCTAGTATTTATGTTATACATATTTATAAGATATCAGTTGAAATACATTTTTTACGTAAGTTATTTCTTAATAAATATCATTATTTTAAAATATGATAATGTCTTAATTATCATAATTATTATGGAGAATATCGAATATGGACTCCATTTGTTTTGAATACGATTACCGAATTTAAAATATTTTATATTTATTACTCATCGATGTAAATAAAACTTTTATTTACATCGATGGTATTACTATATAATTTAAAATTATAATCAAAATTAATATATATATATATCTTATAATGTATACTATATTTTAATTCTTAATATTAGTTTATAATGTTACATTAAATGTACACTAGTTTGTCAAATATTGAAACGATTATTTTAAATGATTTAAATGATTTAATAAATCTGAAAAAAACGGGGGCCATATTTAATATGATATTAGAGACCTTAATTATGCCCATTATTACGATCTTCATACAATTTATATATATAACATATACTTAGTATAATAATTATACTATACGATTAAGTATAATATTAAATTATAATTTATAATATTATTTAATATATTTATATAAATTATATTAAATATATATTATATAGTTACTATAATACTAATAATATATACTATAATAGTATATATTTAATATAAATATAATATTATTATTTAATATATTTATATAAATTATATTAAATATATATTATATAGTTACTATAATACTAATAATATATACTATAATAGTATATATTTAATATAAATATAATATTATTATACTAATTATATACTAAGTATAAAATTTTATAATAATTTAATAAATAAAGTATTATTATAATTATAATTATTATAATAATAATATTTACAAAAATTATTAAATTTATATACCTAATTTCAAATTAAATATGATATTAATGATATTTAATATGACATATATATTTAGTATCATATTAATGCACGGTCCCAGTATAGCGACATTTTATTTATTTTACATGTAGACTACATGATGTAGTAGATAGGAAATATATAGGGTTATTCAAATACCGTTTACAATAGAACTATTCGTTATATTAAGCCAATTTTTGTTTGTATCGTGTTCACAATATATAAATGCATCTTTGCAAAGAATAACATTTTCTAAATATACTATATTACATATATATTTGTATACATATATAACAAATTATTTTTTAAAAAAATGAATCTAGAATTACTTGTAATATTTTTTATAAAATTGTCCTTTGTAATTATTCATATAATGCAATATATTCTCTATTTAACACTAACAATTATTAAAAAGTTACAATAGTTTTTTGTAGCGACTCTAATGCATACATAACTAGCGTAAAAATTTATCATTGAGTAATTGGCGTTTAATGTTTCATACCAGTAAATAATATGTGAAATAATTATAGATAAAAACATGTTTTATGTGATTTATAGATTATTTTGGGATACCATTTTTTCACAGATATTAGATTACACATTAAAGAGTTCTCGATTTCTACATTGGGATGTGATTTCCCCCTTACACCTATATCAATTAGTAATTAATAAAAAGTCATCTATTAGATAATATAACTGTTTTCGGTAATTATTTATTAATAATTTTAACTACTACAGAGTTTAAACAAATTTAACTGAGTAACGCGTTATACACGTATTATAAGATATTTTATAGTAACACAATACTTTATAGGCTCACTTGTAGATATAATGCGGCTAAAAAAAACAGAAAACTAAAACAAAATGAAAGAAATCAAACAACTCCAAAATAAAAATTGAACTCTGAAATTCTATTAATCAGCGGTCTTCCTCGAGATTAACGTTTTTATTAAATATCTGTAATACAATATAATGTGACTCTAGGTATACCCTACATTATCATAATGCAGTAGTGCATTATGATTATGTAGTAACTAAGTAGTATGATAAATGTTACTATTTTCTTAATAACTTAAAATGTTAATTATTTCAATTTATATTTATATAATATAAAATTATAATATTAAATATTATATTATATTATATTATTAAATATAATAATAATATTGTTTAATATTAATAATCATTATTAGATAAAGTAATTACTTTTAAAGTCATATAACGTTAAATATTTAAAATATGGTATTATATTATAAATATTTTAATATTAATTTAAAATCATTTTCAAATTAAACATTCGAATACAACATAATTTATATAAATTGTACGTATATTTATATAAATATATAAATAGAGTATATAATTTGTTAAATATTAGATCATAATTTTGTTTATTATAATCCACTAATAGCTAAGAGAATGTGATATTGATGCTATTGTAATCAAATTAGTATAATTGGATATTAAATTCTATAATATATTATATTTTAGTTTTTTTAATATTAATAAAAACAAAAGTTATGATCTATAATGTGATAACATTTATTTTGTTAATATTTATAATTATTGTGAAAAATAAAATTTATTATAACAAGAAATATGCCTATTAAATTTTCACTAATAGATAATGAACCTATTTCTAAATAATATTACTATTATTAATAAATGTTGCATACATTTATTATTTTTATTGTAATAAATACATAAAATTATAATAAGATTTTAAAATTAATTTGTATCTGGTTTCTATTTACCAAAGACATTAATATATACTTAATATCTATGCTATAATTAATAACTCATGTTTCCTATTCGGTTGGTCAAAGTGACATATTACAAATTACCTATGCGCAATAGGCGATCTTGTATCCGGGCATTGCTAACACTTACCCAACCTAACCCCCACTTACTATATGATTATGATACAACTAATGCAGTAACTAACTATGACTCATACGTTAAGGGTAGGGGCTAAATATTATCAAAACACATTCAATATTTTATTTATGATTTATAAGTATTATAATAAATATTATCCGTAAATGATGTAAACCTTATTTCTACAATATATCTTAAAAATACACACTTACTATAATATTAAACTGATATCCATTAATAAAAATAAACTTTAAACTTGAATTACTCAAAATAAATTTAATTCATATCTTCATTCACATAAATATGAAACACGTATAGTAAGAGTAAATATGTTTACTACTACTACTACTACTACTACTACTACTGCTGCTGCTACTGCTACTGCTACCGCTAGTACTAATACTACTACTACTACTACTACTACTACTACTGCTACTGATACTGTTACTGCTACTGCTATTACTACTGCTACTGCTACTTCTACTGATATTACTGCTACTGCTACCGCTAGTACTACTACTACTACTGCTACTCTACTGCTACTGCTACTGCTACTGCTACTTCTACTGATATTACTGCTACTGCTACTGATACTGTTACTGCTACTGCTACTACTACTGCTACTGCTACATCTACTGCTACTGCTACCGCTAGTACTACTACTACTACTGCTACTCTACTGCTACTGCTACTGCTACTGCTACTGATACTGCTACTGATACTGCTACTGCTACTGATACTGATACTGTTACTGCTACTGCTACTGCTACTGCTACTGCTACTGATACTGTTACTGCTACTGATACTGCTACTGCTACTGCTACTGCTACTGCTACTGCTACTGCTACTGCTACTGCTACCGCTACCGCTAGTACTACTACTACTGCTACTGCTACTGCTACTGCTACTGCTACCGCTACTGCTACTGCTACTGCTACTGCTACTGCTACTGATACTGCTACTGATACTGTTACTGCTACTGCTACTTCTACTGTTACTGCTACTGATACTGTTACCGCTACTGCTACTGCTACTGCTACTGCTACTGCTACTGATACTGCTACTGCTACCGCTACTGCTACTGCTACTGCTACTGCTACTGCTACTGCTACTGCTACTGCTACTGCTACCGCTACCGCTAGTACTACTACTACTACTACTGCTACTCTACTGCTACTGCTACTGCTACTGCTACTGCTACTGCTACTGCTACTGCTACTGCTACTGCTACTGCTACTGCTACTGCTACTGCTACTGCTACCGCTACCGCTAGTACTACTACTACTACTACTGCTACTCTACTGCTACTGCTACTGCTACTGCTACTGCTACTTCTACTGCTACTGATACTGTTACCGCTACTGTTACTGCTACTGCTACTGCTACTGCTACTCTACTGCTACTGATACTTATACTGCTACTGATACTGTTACTGCTACTGCTACTGCTACCGCTACCGCTAGTACTACTACTACTGCTACTGCTACTGCTACTGCTACTGCTACTGCTACTGCTACTGCTACTGCTACTGCTACTGCTACTGCTACTGCTACCGCTACCGCTAGTAATACTACTACTGCTACTGCTACTGCTACTGCTACTGCTACGGCTACTGCTACTGCTACTGCTACTGCTACTGCTACTGATACTGCTACTGATACTGTTACTGCTACTGCTACTGCTACTGTTACTGCTACTGATACTGTTACCGCTACTGCTACTGCTACTGCTACTGCTACTGCTACTGCTACTGCTACTGCTACTGCTACTGCTACTGCTACTGCTACTGCTACTGCTACTGCTACTGCTACCGCTACCGCTAGTACTACTACTACTACTACTGCTACTCTACTGCTACTGCTACTGCTACTGCTACTGCTACTGCTACTGCTACTGCTACTGCTACTGCTACTGCTACTGCTACTGCTACTGCTACCGCTACCGCTAGTACTACTACTACTACTACTACTGCTACTCTACTGCTACTGCTACTGCTACTGCTACTGCTACTTCTACTGCTACTGATACTGTTACCGCTACTGTTACTGCTACTGCTACTGCTACTGCTACTCTACTGCTACTGATACTTATACTGCTACTGATACTGTTACTGCTACTGCTACTGCTACCGCTACCGCTAGTACTACTACTACTGCTACTGCTACTGCTACTGCTACTGCTACTGCTACTGCTACTGCTACTGCTACTGCTACTGCTACTGCTACTGCTACTGCTACTGCTACTGCTACTGCTACTGATACTGCTACTGCTACTGATACTACTGCTACTGCTACTGCTACTGCTACTGCTACTGCTACTGCTACTGATACTGCTACTGCTACTGATACTACTGCTACTGCTACTGATACTACTGCTACTGCTACTGCTACTGCTACTGCTACTGCTACTGCTACTGCTACTGCTACCGCTAGTACTACTAATGTAAACAATGATTATGAATATGTCACTAACAGGCTGTGTAGCTCAGTTGGCTAAGGCATCAGTCATGCAGAAAATATGATGCGGGTTCAATCTCCAATCCAGACCAATACAATAGTTCTTAACATAATATTTAGAGTGATCTCATAATTGTGTATGCAAAAATAATCGACTCTTGTTAAGATCAAGTTTGCTTTAAGTTTGATAGCTGTTTCTAAAGTACATTAGAGCCATTTTGATATAAGTGAAAATTTCATCTTTGCTCCTGGATTGGATGAAATGACCCTACCAAAATAACAATAATGCTTTCGTTAGCAAATAATGATACTTTATACTTTTATAGACTATAAATTTCGACTATATATTTATTTAAATAATAATAATACTGATCTTGTATTCAGATGGAAAACGAATACCTGAACAAGGTTCTCCTGCTGAAACAAGTGTGTGGAGGAACCTCTGTGTGAACCGACTCTCTCTCGGTTGTCTGTCAAGATGTTCTCTGCGCTGAAGTCTCATTAGGATGGGGCTTAAGTTATAGGTTGTCATATATGAGCCCTATAGGGCTTAAGTTATAGGTTGTGATGGGGCTTAAGGTATAGGTTGTGATGGGGCTTAAGTTATAGGTTGTCATGGGGCTTACATTATTATTATGATATTAGAATGAGAGTCAAGGCTCTAGTATATTTATTATTAGACTGCTTTAACATTGATACCGTCGCTGCCAGACGCTGATGTGCAATGATGCGTGATGGACTATAGAACGCAAACAAATACATCTTATAATACGAATAATGGAACGTTCCATTATTCATGTTACGTGGGGGGGGGGAGAGTTATATGAAATAATGATATAAGCTAACAGTTATAAGTTGTGGTGGCACCTGGTGTAACAGTACACGACGATGTTACTGTTCTATATGTAATCGCGCAATTATTAGTTTGTATCATTCGAATGATTGACGATCAATTAATGACATAGATTTTAGAATTTAGAATCAGAGATTAAATAATGTAAGGGGAGGACCTACACTGTAGTTTGATGTAGTGTGCTCATTGATTTCATAGATTATATTAAATATATATATATATTTATAGGAATTATTGAAACCATAATTATTTATATCATACATTGATGTTCAAATGATCTATGAAAATATCTTATACAAAATATAGCAGTTTTAGTGAAAAGCCGTGATAGTGTTTCTTTAGATTGAACCATTCCTATTGGTCGATAGCACCTCTCTAGTCATTCCTATTGGTCAATAACACCTCTCTAGTCATTCCTATTGGTCGATAACACCTCTCTAGTCTATTGGTAAATAACATTTCAATAACTCTTAACACTATTCAACAATATCTTAGCTTTCCGATAAATAGATTATAATTAACTATTAATAGATTAGCTTTAACTAATATTAGATAAGTGCCTGTAAGCTATCATGAATTGCCACCTCTCCTCTCTAGAAATACAAACAAAGGGAGATGGAGGATGAATGCCTCAACATCTACTTCAAACGGCAGATAACCCGCAATCAGTTGTTGTGTCGGCTTGTGCAGAGCTGATCTGCTAGCCCCCACTACTATATGCGATGTTGTTAGTTATTGTTGTTACCATAGCAACTTGTTACCTTCGCAACCGATTGTACTAGCCGTATCTGTCCTGGCGTTGCTCGGATTGTGATTATTTTCCTATCTATTATTTATTAATTATATCTTTTCTTGGTTCTGCATTGCTAATCTTTAAATTTTTCTAGCTAATATTTACTAATTCTAACTGTATCTAACCTAGAGTTATTCGTTTTTAAGATTTATTCGTAAATCTTTGGTAATAATAGAATTTTTTTTTAAAATATTACAAAATATATTTAAAAAATTGTCTACAAATATTTAAAAAAATATAATATAAATATAATATTGTTCTCGTTATGTTTAATATTATATATATGTATACTCATCCATATCAATTGTATTGCTGAATATGTTGCTGATATGTTTTTATATATTTAAGTGTTTAAATAAACCATTACAATTACAATTACAATACACACACATACACACTCACACACACTCACTCACACACACACCCACACACTCACACACACACACAACAACACACACACACACTCACACACATACGCACACACACACACACTCACACACACACACACACACACACACACCCACACACTCACACACACACACACACTCACACACACACTCACTCACACCCACAACAACACACACACACACACGCACAACAACACACTCACACACACACACAACAACACACACACACACACACACAACACACAACACACACGCACAACAACATACACACACACACACACACTCACACACACACTCACTCACACCCACACACACTCACACACAGGTAGATATCACTTCAACGTGTACAATAGTACTGGAAGTTTGCGCGCATGTTCCTGAAGAACGACTACAAGCGCCATCTAGCGGATAGTATTCAGAACATCGTGTCGGTGCTCGATGATATAGATGATCCGCACCATGAATGGAGGGCCCCCAACTTATGATGTTAGTGTGGGAGATGTGTGAGTGGGACACATTGTGGGTGAGTGTTAGTATGTATGTATATATGTTTGTATGTATGGGTGTATGCATGTGTGTATGTATGAATGTATGCATGTGTGTATGAGTATATATATGAGTGTATATATGTGTATATTTATGAGTAATTCATAGTGTGATGAATCATCAGTTAATAATAAATAACTAATATAAACATTATAATATAATTAAGAATATTACGAATACCTTTGTGTTCAATGACTTTAACAGCGTTCAAAGTATAATAATCTTTATATTTCATTTAAATAAAATGCTTAACTAAATAATTTAACTTTTTTGAACTTTCTTGTCTTTAAATACAGAATTCTTACTTCATCCATCTGTTTATAAGTATTATGTAAGCTAATGACTACCCCGATAACAATGAAGGCACCACCTCGTCTCCATTATCCTCACTAATACTCATCACTTCGAAATAAGTACAACTTATATTCTATAACCCCACAATAAACACCACTAATACCCTATAACCCCACAATAAACACCACTAATACCCTATAACCCCACAATCAGCACCACTAATACCCTATAACCCCACAATAAGCACCACTTACACTCAATAACCCCACAATCAGCACCACTAACACCCTATAACCCCACAATCAGCACCACTTACACCCTATAACCCCACAATAAGCACCACTAATACCCTATAACCCCACAATCAGCACCACTTACACTCAATAACCCCACAATCAGCACCACTTACACCCCATAACCCCACGATCAGCACCACTAATACCCTATAACCCCACAATAAGCACCACTAATACCCTATAACCCCTTAATAAACACCACTAATACCCTATAACCTCACGATCAGCACCACTAATACCCTATAACCCCACAATAAGCACCACTAATACCATATAACCCCTCAATAAACACCACTAACACCCTATAACCCCACAATCAGCACCACTTACACCCTATAACCCCACAATAAGCACCACTTACACCCTATAACCCCACAATAAGCACCACTAATACCCTATAACCCCACAATCAGCACCAGTATCGAATGCCTACTAACGATGGTAACAAGTGTCATCAAACGGAATGTTGCGTCACTCTACAAACAGACCCTCCTCCGTTAGTGATTCATCAAGTTATGGAGGGAGTTGTGGGCTTCAACGGGGGGGGGTATGGGTTGGGTTTATTTAGGATATGGGTGGCGGATATCTGGGACTAACTTAGTTAGGGTGAAATATAAGATAATTTCACTACTAAACAAGTGATACACGTAATAACACACTTAGATGTCTTTGACCTTGAGAATGTCGTAATAAACAATCATTTGAATATAATATAATTAGTGTTATTTTAAATAATTAGATAAATAGTTAAATAGTCTTTTTAAATTACATTATTTCTGTAATCACAGGTCAGTCATCAATTACTTGTTCCGAGTAAAACATAAAAAGACATGAAACTTTAACCGCAATTAATTGTGTTCCAAAGACTCTGCAAACTTAGTGTTACATTTGTAAATCATTATAAACTAAATTATATATATTATTGTTTGGGCAACTCAGCAGGCTAATGTGTCTGCATCGGTAATATAATTCTTAAAATAATATTTAGAAGTGATCTTATAAAAAATATTTTGTGAAGCAAAGATATAACACTGCCTATTTACCCAAGGTAATTAATAGTTACCCATCCTGCAACTAGAAGTAGTATCTAAATCATTGAAATATATTTAGATTTGGCGAAATTCTAATAAAACAAAGTTACATTGCAATACATCACATGCAATATAAGTTCTATTTTACTCATCACATATATATGTGTATTATTTAAAACCAAACTATTCTTCTGCTTTGTTATATATTAGTAATGAATACTTAGTTTTAATCATATAAATAATATTTATAAATACATTTTTTAAATTTCAAAAGTGTATAGTATGATACGAATTTACATTATAAATAACACATGTATTCAACAATTCAACTTAAATTAATTATTTAATATATTTACATAGATAAATCTTTGCTTATATTGCGTATGAAAATGACTGGCTCTTAAAACCATGGATGCCGTAATATGAGATTTTCTTCGAAGATACATTAATATTATAAAACATATTAGACATATTAATATTAAGTAAAAACTTCATCCTTGATGGGAAGATGAAAGAACTCTACCAAAAATAAAATAACAATATATATATTAATTATTGGAAACTAACTAACCCACTCTAACTAACCCCCGCTAGAGTAAGTATCACAGGTAACACAGACATACGATTACCCCATTATTACCCCATTATGACCCCATTATGACCCCCTTATTGCCCCTTTATTACCCCATTATTACCCCATTATTACCCCATTATTACCCCATTATTACCCCATTATGACCCCATTATGACCCCCTTATTGCCCCTTTATTACCCCATTATTACCCCATTATTACCCCATTATTACCCCATTATTACCCTATTATTACCCTATTATTACCCCATTATTACCCCATTATTACCACATTATTACCCCATTATTAACCATTATTACCCCATTATTACCCCATTATTACCACATTATTACCCCATTATTACCCCCCTTCCTCCGTTCAGTTCTATCGGCGAACACGAAACGTAAACGCTGAGTTTCTTCGTCTGCTACAACTATCAACCTGTCAGCCCGATACCAAGGTCGTACGGCGACCTTCGATGACCCCTAACGTGGAGCGCGAACGTATCGACGAATCCATCACTAAAGATAAGTTAGTAAGCAGTACGACCTGTGTGTCTCTGAGAAGTTGGGAAGGTGTGTACATTGTACAAAGAATTGTTACATACAAGATCTGATGTAGTATCTTTAAATTGATTACTATAGAAATATATTTAAATATGGACCCCCCATTGATATATTCCTAAAATGCCCCAGGGGCCGGTTGCTCTGGAAATAAAGTAAGTCCTATCAATATCCAGAGACAATTCTCAGTAAATCGGGTTGCTCTGGACAAAAATAAATGTCCTATCCCAGAAACAAAAAATAGCCTAGAATAATATTGGATCAAAGGAACTTTATTATCAACAGACAAATTCGATGGACATCGATGTCTGTCGATCGTAAAGTTAACTTGATTTTATTAAATGTTAGCGTATAAGATTACATTTACGATCAACTGACATCTGTACATACAATACAATACAATAAAGTGCACTTAATGATCGACTGACATCTGTACATATAATACAATACAATAAAGTGCACTTAATGATCGACGGACATCGATGTCCATCAAATTTGTCCGTTGATCGTAAAGTTCCTTTGATCCAAAGTTACCATACATATATTATATATATAATTTATAATAAATCCATATGAGAGCGAACATTTTAAAAGTGACAAAATCTATTATTATAATTATTATTGATTGAAAATTATTATCAAAATGGTAATCTTAATTAGATATTAAATCTATTAAAAAGTATATAAAGTATATGAAAAAGTAATTTGTTAACTAATAATATTCAATATCAACTTAATAAATCATTTATTTAATGCTTTACTCAATACTTATAAATATATAATAACAATTAATATACATATATAAATTTTATGATTAATATCATATTCGTCATCAGTTGGAAATATTATCGTAATAGTTTTAATGTGTCCAGTCAATGATTAGGTGGGTTCTTAAAATTAATTTATAGAGCATTTATGACTTAACAATTATAATAAACTATAACTAGTATTATAAAATAATTATCTAAACATTATTTATACTATAAATTATAGCCAACTAAACATGTAATATTACTATTTAGTATAGTACTCATATTTAATTATTTTATAATACTAATTATAGTTTATTATAATTGTTAAGTCATAAATGCGCTATAAATTAATTTTTTGAATCCACCTAAGCATTGACTGGACACTTTAAACTATTACGATAATATTTCCAACTTGATATATAATTTCTTTAATGCTTGATACATACATTTAATACATACATAATGATATTTTTGAATGTATTGTATTTGTATAATAACAATTTATATAAATATATAATATTATTAATATACATACTATATATTGTGAATTAGTAAATATTATTTACTATATTACTTGTAAGCTATTTAATAATTTAAGATAATTATTTTATTATGATTTAATTTTAAATAAGGTAATTCAGATCAAGATACCTTTACGATCAAGGGACAAATTCGACGGACATCGATGTCCGTAGATTTTTCCGCCGATCGTAAAGTTAAAAGAGAACATAATTAAGTATGATTTAATAACTTATATTTGACTAAATTTTTAGTATTAATTGGATTTAATTATTATTTTGTTTATATACTATGAATAGCCGTCGCCCATCTAAATATTAGCTTGTTATAGTACGGATGGTAGTGCATTTGTAAAGTTGGTATCAACATGTCGATTGATATGTATATCATATACTATATGGGTATAACTAAATAAATATGTTGTACTATGATTACATAATAATCAAGAGTTGTTTTCATTATTAATGTAATCAGTTGTATGCATAAATTAATGTATGAATCATCTTGTTCAATAAGTAATTCTATTTATAAAACCAGTTTAACTTATTTATCTTAATACATTGATATAATTGTCTAAATGCAATTTTCAGTACCTTGTTGGAGCAATAAAGAGAAACTGGTGAGATGTTATCGCATAAGTGACATCACCTGGGTCTCCAATAAAGACCTATATACAAAAACTTATGGACGCTATATATTTACATGTCTGATGATCTAATAAATGTGATAAATGTTAGAGGTGATCGGAGAATGCATGTCATGGAATGCCGAAAAGTATCGACCAGGTAAGGTAAAGTTAGTGTTATGTATATAAATATATATAAATATCAATTAATTTCGTGTTTCAAAATATATATCGCATCACCACCACCACCTGTTCTACTACAGCTAAATAAATGTAGATCTATGCAGGTCATTTTATTTGGTTATCTTCATATTACTATTTAATCTTATATATTTATTATAATAATTAATATCTACTATTTTTTTAATTATCTTTTATCTACTATTTTTCATAGCTCATTCATCAATATATGAAAAATATATTCATTAATATCAGCCATTATTATATAGTTGAAGACCGCAAAAACATGGTTACGGAGAAAGACGACCTGAGATGATTTGTTGTTGAAGATAGTGAGAAAATTCCCCCTACGATTCATGATTCACGGGATAAAATGTAAGTAAGAGTTGAACATATATAATCCAGTGAACTTGGTAAATATCACCTTGGAATCATTTACCCGTTTGCGTTACTAAATTATATAATGCTTGGAGATATTAATTTATTTCTAGTATATAAAGTTTAAACCCTGTAAATTTTTTCTGAATCAATTAAACACAAATACATATATTTATGTATACTATCAAATACAAATATTGATGTACACTTGTAAATACAAACAAAAATAAACTTTGAAATACAAATAAAGCAAATCTGATTTTAATCATTATTAAATTACTAATTTTTATAATGCATTTGATCAAATACAAATATTTATATGTTTTCATATATAATTGAAAATATTCTAAATCTGATTTTGATAATTATTAAAATACTAATTATGATAAATTATTCATGTGTAATGTCGTATTCAAATCGAAATACTCTAGCAAATACAAATATATTTCTGTTTAATAATTCAAATACCTGTAAATCTTATTTTAATAATTATTAAATTTCAAATTATAATGTCAGTGTGGATTCAGTTTTTTCATGATTAATACTTTTTTTCAATTATAAAAACATGGTTTTTCAATTTATAATTTTAAAAATCATAACATACTATATAGTAGCTTATACATATTGTTAGAGTTAATATAAAACATGTTTTAAACAGAGTTTTTAAATAAAGAATAAAAAAAAAAAAACAGAAAAAAAACAAAAATTGATATGTTATCTTCTCAAATTATAATTAAAAAATGAATGATTATTTAATATATGTATAAAAATATAATATTATTATAATAATAAAGTAACATTAGATTTATTTTATGTTTTGATATAAAAATTGTATAATATTTGAAAAATAAATGATTAAATTAATATAAAAATAAATGTAAAAATATAATATTATTATTATAATAATAAAGTAAAATTAGATGTCTTTTATGTTTTGATATAATAAATTGTATACTATTATATTTAATATTATATAAAAAAAACTATAAAATTTCATATTTATTTTATATAAATTATATATTTATTTAACTTTATTATATTAATAATAATATTATATTTTGTAATTTATTAAATAATCATTAATTTTTAATTATTATACAATTTATTATATCAAAACATAAAATAAATCTAATTTTACTTTATTATTTATGATAATTTATTATAAAAGAAATATGAAAGTTCATACAGTTTTTATAATATTAATTATATACAATCTCCTTTTTGTCTATAACATTAAATAATACATAAATACTCAGTGTTATATTGTAACAAAATAAATATTATAATAATTATAATTTTCATACTAATGTATAGTTTGACAATATGATTTAATGATGCTAATAATACAGATAGTAGAACAACAATTTTAAGATTTGAAGTTCTCGAGAACAACCGAGTATTTGAAATTTTACAGCACTACTCCAGAGGAATCTAAATTAAAGAATAGAATTATATTTCATAATATAACATTTTACCTATTATTTTGTTATCATATTATACAAATATTATTTATTATATCTAGAAACTATACAGATATCTTATGTAATTGTAATATTAGAATTAATAGTATGCAACTAAATAACATAAATTGTATTACTATTTACTTATTAAATATACTTATTATAATACTATAATCTCTTCAACGAATATATTTTCGATGTACCTAATGTTGATTTTATATATTATTTATAAATTTCATTATATAACATATGTTATACTAATATTATATGATATTATTATAATCTTTAAGACTATCTTAAATAATACTATATTCATTTTTAGAATATCATTCATCTACCAATTTATATTCATATCATTAATTACTAATATACTTATCGTCTTAATTATGTGTTAATAAGAATAAATAAAATAATATAATAAACTAATGATAATTATAATTGATAATATAATTTAACTTATATTAGAAACTATATGATAGTATAATTAAGTAATTTCAAATAATATTTAAGATATATTTGAAAATAAAATTAAAAAAAATAATTAGTATCCTTAATATAACACTTTACTTATCGTTGTGTTAACTTATTATACAAATATTATCTATTTATTCTACTTGAAATTAAATGGGCTTTCCGAAACTATATAGAACTCCTGTATACATATGTATTTTCTTTAATAATCAAATAATAATTAAGTAATTTCTAACTTAGGTACCTAATTATATTTTAAATATTTGAAAATATTTGAATATAAAATAAGGATGTTATTAGAAATATTGCTGAGCTTGATCGCAGCTAGGATATGTTTACTAAATCCCAGAGCAACCCAATAATCACTATAAATAGGATTGTTTTTGGATTGTCCTGGTTGGGATTGTCTCTAGCCAATCCTAGCCATATTACAGAGCAAACGTTCACTGCTAGCAAAGTGACGCATAAATATTAATCACGTTGCTTAGATATGGAGTGTTACATCTCTGTTTGGCAACTTCTTTAACATAAACACACACCCACACGTATACAATACCGCCTGCTTGTAGATGTGCGAAGAGTCTGACTGTTCAGATGTCCTGCAGAAAGAAGATAGACTAACTGCCTACCTTCACTGAAGAAGAAGAAAGAGATGTATAGATAACTGTTATTGTAGTAGTTATTACGATATAGCAATAGTCTAGTATTACATGTATACACTGTACTTAGTATATATTACTATGTGTATTAAATGTATATGTTGTATATATATATATTTAATAATCGACATAAAAACTACCTAAAATAGGGATACTCTTTTTTTATAAAGTTAAATAAAATGTAAATGAATAATAATGATTCTCATATATTATTATAATATATATTATAAATCTATAATAATATTGGAGGAGATACATTTCAGTATTATACATAATTATAAACATTTAAACCTATACATTATCAATCAAAAAGTGGAAAGACACGATTATTTTAAATGACGAATTACAATTATATTTAAGTTTTTCACTGACAAAAGATATTTCACACTAATTGTCTAATTACTCGATACATTCATACATATCCCATAATATCTAATAACTCATTATTTATTATTTCTACATCTAGATTAACTACAGTATATTAAAATATAATGTTTATATATATAATTAATATAATAATTAATTTTTAAATTGAATAGGTGGAATTTATTCTTTTAAATATATATATAACATTAAATAAGTCAAGTTACAAATATTCATTAAATTCTTTAACTTCGACAAACAAAATGACAGAAAATGAATTATTTGTCGTCGTCGTCGGAAATAGACCGCGACAACAAACATCTAACAATAAAGATACCAGTGATATTACCAGCGTGGTGAGCTCGTTTTCCCAAAGATCCTCGGCCCACATTTCTTCAGCGAATTCTCAAATATATGGTAAAATATATATATTTATATACATATATACGTATATATTAATATATTTATCAGTCTATATCCCAACTTATTCCATCATTTCTGATGATCTATAATCTTATAATTCATTTTTATTTTATTATTAATATTACCATTATTTTTTTTATTAAATCTGTATTTTTTTTATTATATTCTTAGATAATTATTTATATTTTTGACATTTTTATGGTAACCATTCAATTAATATGTATATACACTGTATATTATACAGTGAAAGCCGATTTATTCGACAGCCATGTACATCGATAATTCGGCTACATCGACATTTAGGGATATTTTAAAAATACATATATATATTTTTCTAAATTATCACAATCGTATTCAAGTGACACATTGAACTACAATTTTAATAATAATTATATTGATAATACAATTGAAAATCATGTTGAACTAATTTCTCAATATTGAATGTATAGAAATTAAATATTGATTGAATATTGTATTCAATATTAAAATGTTATTATTATTGAATTTAATTTTTTAATCTAACTTAAATGAAATTATATAATACATTATAATACGAGTTAATACTTTGCTACGATACTAATTACTACACTAAAGCGGTGTTCACACCAAAATACTTGACTATATTGTCGACTAGTATAGTCGGTAATATAGTCGGTATTTTATTTAGAGAAATTGTTTGTTTTGATTAAATATTGCTGGAAGAGGTTCATTTCAAATCAGATCGCCGAATTGTTAAATATAAGTGGTTATTATTTCTATATTATAAATTAATGATTTAAGATTAAAGTATGATTTAAAATATACATATAATATATAATACAATAGCTATATGGACTTGTGTTGATATTTAATGTTTAAATTTAATATTCGAGTAAGCTCGTTCAGTATAACAAAGTAAAATGTAGGTGTTATATTGTTATAGATCATCTATTAGATGTTATAGTATTATATATATATATATATATATATATATATATAAAAGAGTTTACTCAAATATTAAATTTAAACATTAAATATATATATATTATCCCTCTTCATACACTTTTGAGAAATCATTTATGATTTATGTAAGTGTCAAAATAAACATTCAATCAATATATATTTATATTATAATATATATAAGTCCTCCATATAGCCATTGTATTATATATTATATGTATATTTTAAATCATACTTTAACCTTAAATCATTAATTTATAATATAGAAATATTAACCACTTAACCTATTTAACGATTCGGCGATCTGATTCCATGCCATTGTTCTTATTACGCTATTTCTATACGCATTATCAATTTGATTCCATAAACATTTATGGTTATGGATAGCATTGATAAGTGATAGTTTCTCCTCCCTCTTTAATAAAATAATAACAAAATAATAATAACAAAATCCAAGGAACAACATTATAACCAGTGACCTAGTTTATAACCAATCAGTGGGATTGTTTACCAAATACTTGTCGACTATATAAACAAAAAATAGGAATATTTCTATAATATTTGTCGACAATATATTCGACTATATTGTCTTACAAATTGTCGCTGTCAAACCAAAATGAGAGTATACTCGACTATATTGTCGACTATTTTCTTGGTGTGAACACCGCTTAAGATACTAATATTTATTTTAATATTATATTTTACATCTAAACTTATGTTTAACTTACATTAACAACTTAAGTTAATAGCTTTAGATCAACTTAAGTTGAACTTAAGTTTTGAACATAAGTTGAACTTAAGTTGAACTTAAGTTAAACTTAAGTTTTGAACTTTGATTAAGTAAGTTGAATGCTAGAATCGTATTACAGGAATCGATTATTTGAAATCGATTTTTATAATAAGATTTTAAGAATCGATTTCAAATAAACCGATTCCTATAGTATTAGTTTAAGAATTGATTACATATAAACCGATTCCTAAACTTGAATTTTAGTGATCGATTTAAAAGCGATTCTCATTAAGACACTCGGGAAACGATAAAAACGCAAATAGGAATAGGATTTGTTAACTGTGTTATAATTGAAATCATATCATTTATCATATTATAGACAGTGGTCAGTTTATACATTGTGTAGATACAACAGCAATCTGGCAAACTTTGCACGTTACTCACACTCTGTAATAAGAATATTTATACGTTATATTATATTCTGAATTTGATTAATATCTCTAGTTATCTTTTTATATTATACCTATAACTAATGAATATTTACTTTAAAGGAATCTACGAAATTGAACCCCCAACTGAGCCCCACTACGGAGCTAGACGATGACAGCTTCGTAAGGTTTATATTCTTAACATAGCTATTAATTTAAGTATTATATCAATTAAATATTGTATATACAATAAACTTTCTATAATTTTATATATAGTAACATTATCTCAAATTATTAATGTATTGAGAATTAACTTATGGACTGATGGAAGGTCGAATAAAACAATTATAAAATAAACATATTAAGATGTAATATGAATATAAGTATTAAGAGAGAGACATGTTGAATATTGATGTGAATAATAATGTGAATAATAATGTGAATATTCATTTTATTCCATTATCATTTTTAAAGACAGATTAAATAAATATGATAATAAATAAATGTTACTCATATTTAATACATGTATATATATAATATATATAACATATATATAATTTATATATTATATATATATATATATTATAAATATTTACACTTACATAATTAAATCAATTATACAATATATGTAAATAAATCGTATTATATTTATAATTAAATTTGAAAATGATTGATAGGCTGATATTTATTTTATATATCTGAACTTATTTATCAGATTTATATATATATATTTATTTTTTTTTTAATTTATGAACTAAATTATTCACATACTAAATAATTATATTAAATTTTAATTAAATTATTAATTGAGTTCTCAGTATATATATATGTTCCATATATATATATATTATATATACACACACACACCCACACACACACACACTCACATATATGTATATTTATATGTATGTATGTATGTATGTATGTATATTGTTATTGTTATTTTTAATTGGTGGAGTCCTTTCATCCCATCCAGGAACTTAGATAAGTGTTCACTTATAACCATATGGCTCTAATGTCCCTTCGAAGCCGCTCTCATGTTAATACATCCATGGTTTTAAGAGAGCCGATCATTTATACACAATTATATAAGATCACTTCTATATAATATTTTAAATGCTCCAACCCATGTCCTACTGCTTTCATATCTGACGCCTTAGACAACTGAGCCACACAGGCAGTTATATATGTGTAATATACACTCTATATATATATATATATATATATATATATATATATATGTGTTTATGTATGTATATATATATGCATATATATTTATATATATATATATATTGTTGTGTTATATATTATATATAATATATATATATATATTATATAAAAGAATATCTAGAAAGGTGGTAAGAAATGTATGTAAAAAAAAAAAATGTTACATACATTTCTTACCACCTTTCTAGATATTCTTTTTGTTATGTTTTATTCAGTTTTATTCAGTTTTACTTCATTTTACTTCATTTTTTTCTTCTTTTATACTAATACATCTATATTTTTGTTTAGTGTATTATTTTATAGTACTTATTATTTATTTTAGTTATTTATTTATAAATAATTAAATGATGATTACATAATTTTATGGCAAGTTCAAACAATTTATATTATTTTTCTATTTTATTCATTGTATTGTATCTATGTAAACAGGAAGTCATCTAATATTTTATAATATTTTATTTATTTAGTTTTTTTTTGAACTTGCTTTAAGATTAAGGGTAATTGTCTCGATAAGCTTTAGCTTCTACAAAAACCCTGGTGCAAACCTAAATCTGATAATAATAATAATATAATATGGTTTCATTGTCCCTGAATTACACACAGAGCTGTGTAATAATAGCTATGTGTACTATTTAAACTAGGCAATATATGATATCATAGGCTAATGTGAATTAGTGCATTCATATTTCCTACATAGTTATCTGAAAAGTAATTTCTAAGAACCGCCCCATACCATTGTGTGCAATATTTGAAGATTATGGTATTTGATATAATAATATGTGTAAATTGTATGAATATAATAATAAAATAACCAGATTTGTTTATGTATTGAATACCCAGTTATGTTTCATTGTACATTTATAATACACAGGTATGTTTCATTTTCAATTTATAAGATTCATGTATTTTGAAATGAAACAAATGCATAAAATAAAATATCAGTGTTTAATTCAATTCTATGATACCCATGCATTAGGTACCTGTGTAAATCCCTAGATCTAGTGTGTTAGCATGTTCATTACAGTATACATTACGTTACACATAGATATTTATGAATACATAGCTACGATTGTTTGAACAATGATTAACGTGATAACGAGAAAGCGTGTTACCCTCTTCTCCCCCTCTCACTCCCCAACCTCTTCTCCCCCTCCCACTCGTTCAGGTGTTAATCTCGTCCTTTACCTCGTATCAATCTCTATTCCAACTAGTTAACATCTATTATAACCGTACCTTGTGCTTCTCAATAGTGATTGCTTATTATTGGTTATTTGTAGTTATTACTATTATTATAGTTATTTAAACACCATCTATACACCACTTATAACATTTCCAAGAATATCTATTTAGTATATTACAAAAGTATTTTTATAAATTAATACGATCAAACAATCCCCTCTTCTCTATTGTCATCTCATCCTGTGCTATCACCCTACCCGTATTGTTATCTATCACTCGTTTCTGTTTGTTTCTTACGTTACTTTTGCATCATATCATGCATTTCTCCTTCTCTACAGGTTGTGACCTTCATGTTGGAGGTCGAATTCGCACAATACGACCTATTCGTACAAAAACTCGGCGAAAAGAAGATGTCCTATCAGCAGAGTATCTGGTGGATGTTAGTTAAGTTGTTAGACTTTATCACTTGTTAGTTAACATGCACAGTTGTTCGTACACATGTGTGTTCATATGTATGTTTATATGCATGTGTATACGATTGTGCATATCTATAGGCATGTGTATATATATATGTGTGTGTACATGTTAATACACATATGTATGCACACGTTCTGAATGTAGAAGGAAACATTAGTATAGATCGTTTACAGTTCTTATTACTCACTGATAGCAAAGCCCAATACGGTCACCTATTACGCCTATGTAAATAGTAATATGTCACTCAGCACAACATTTAGGAAACATGGGTATTTAATTATATCACAGATAATAATAATATGTTAATATCTTTGGTAAATAGAAACAAGATCAAATTAATTTAAAAATCATTTGATTATTTTATGTATTTATTACAATAGGAATAACAAATATATGCATACATTTATTAATATTATTTAGAAGTATGTGTACTATTAATTTAGTAAACATTTAATAGGCATATTTTTTGTATGATAAATTCTAAAAAAATTTCATATTAATTATAATAATTCATAACAAAATTAATTTAAGCAATAATATTATTATATCGTTTTATTATTTCGTTTATTATGTATAAATATCAAATGAATTTAATCATTTAATAATAATACTATTTAATAATATATACTACTATTTAATAATAATATTATTTAGAAATATGTGATTTATTAATTTAACATTTAATAGGCATATTTCTTGTATAATAAATTATATTTTTCATAATATTATTGATATTTCATTTAGATATCAAATATAATACTCAAGCCCTTTGATATTATTAATAATATTTTATTTTAAGTTTATTACATATAGTATTATAATATCAAGTCATATTTTATGTTATAATTATATTATTAATAATTAAATTCAAATTCAAAGTCTCTTGAATATAATTACTATAAATACATATTATAATATGATTTAGTATATAAATCATTATTAAATTGTTAAGGGGATCCCACACATAACACGCAATTTGCCAATTTCGTGTATAAATAGATAGGAAAAACATAGGTCCACTAAAAAAAATAGAACTGATATTGACCTACTTTCTTTTGCATTCATAACATATACATGCATAGGAAAATAGAAAGTTATTTTTAATATTATAATTTATTATATTATAGATATCTAAATTAAAATTAGCAATAATAAAATTATGGTATTTTTATAGAATATATCATTTTATACAATAATGACTACTATTCATTTTATTAATTATCTCTCTATTTTACTATTCACATAATTAAATTCTATATAAAGCAAAAAAATTAATATTATAATTATAATAGTTTTTATCCTCTATTGGGTATTTATGATCTATATTTTTTAATTCACATACCTAACGCGAAATAATTATTCTGAGAAAACAGCGTTGGATGTTTGACAGCATAAAAATGTAATAATGAATAGCATATAATAGCATTATATTATCGTCAACAAACACATTTTTATGCAATTTCTAAACTGAATTCATGTCTAATTTTTTTTACAGATACTAAAAAACACTACATTAAGTATTATTATGTAATAAAAAATATATAAAAAAATAAATTATCATCACTTTAAATGTGTGGGATCCCCTTAAATAATTTTCAATCATTCTATATAAATAATTATTTATATATATATGTATATAACGTTTGTGTATATATTAATAAATAACAAAATAAAAAGAAGTAGGTAACCTAATTATATTATTATATTTATTGAAATATTAAAATTTTCTATTTACCTGTATAGGTAAATAGAAAAAATAAATTTGTGTGTGATTAAATTACAATTATTACTATCTATTAGATCTAAAGATTCGTGCTGCATCCAGGCTGGTGCCACCACTCTCTGCAATCTTTGTTTACCACTCTTGAATCCACCGGGCCTACGTAAGTTTGTACGAGAACCTCTACTGAACATCATGCCTGCCATTCAAGGAATTCACAGGTCAGAGGCATGCAGCTTAATGCTGTGATCATCAAGTGGAATACTCCTACTTTTTAATTTGTGATATATATATAATATAAGCCACGCCATTATAGGGCCTATATTAAATCACGTCCTGTCTGAAATTGTTAATATGATAATGTCGTCTTGGCTGTAGTATTAAGTAGTATACCACAATTACCACCATTACCACCATTATCACAATGACCACAAGTACACATGTGTACTTGCAAGTACCATAACTACTACAACAAATAATATATTTGTTAGATAACATTTTTAACAAATTATAATTATTCTACTAACTTTAATTAACATTTACATTAAAATAACTACTACTTTTTATTCTATTATTTATTTATTTAATTGAACTACTCTATAAACCTTCTATAGCCACTATGTAATGGCTATGTAGCTACTATTTCAAAATGATAATTATAGCAGATCATTAATGCTAATAAACTACAGTATTGGTGAACTGGAGATATACATGAAGGACTGTTTGACCTTCATCTTGTACGCAATGGAGAAGTTCGTCACTCCGCTCAAGTTGCATCCAGTAATCTGTCAGGTATCTCTTTACTTCCCTGTTAACAATCATTATATACATAATGTAGTAGTCGATCAGTTATATTATAATAACCAATATATTATATTTAATTTATTAATATATTTAATATGTTTTAAATATGTTTTAAAATAATTTATATAATAATAAATGTTAAAATTGAATGATATAATTTTATAAAATTTGTATATTATTGTAAAAATGTATAAAAAAGCAAAACATTAATTTGTTGTACCCTTATTTATAATAGTTACATGGTTATATAAACACTATAAGTGTTGACAAGAATATCTGCTAAGTACCTTAATCAACATTTGTATACAATAAAAGTAAATGAATCTAAATCATAATTGGCTATGAGAGATCAAGAATACAAAATTACTCTGTTCAGAATCAAAAAACAATTGTTTTTTGTTTACAAGTTTAATCTTGTTACAAGTGAACTTACTGTTAATTAACTTACATTCTCATGTTTACCTGCATAATATCTTTGTAATATCATTTGTTGTATACAACTTTTGAAACATAGTTTTATTAAGGGGACGGATACTATTTATCACATTGCATGTAAAGTATAGGGAAGATAGCATATTTTCAAAATGTATCTACTTTAATAATAATAATTTTTTTTTAATAATTCAAAAAAATCTTATTAAAAACATATAGCTTTATTATATGTTAGAATATTTTTAATGAACATTTAATCTAAATAATATAAAATGTCCTTCTTTTTCATAATTAATTACTTATAAAAAATAGCCATACATTTATAAACTACGTATATATATATATATATATATATACATTTATATTATTTATAATCATATCTACAGAGAAATATTCAATTATATTATTTATTTATATCATATTAAATTATATGATATATGTGAACTGTGACAATTTTAAGTACAATTATTTAAAATTTAATTGATAGTTACATTTATTGTAGATGTACAAAGTGAAAAATAATTATTTTGAGTCAATTAATTTTGTTATTTTAAAGATTTGTTTTATAATTTGTATATAATAGATAGTTAGTAATTTATATATAATTGTTATATATAATATATAATAGAGAGTTTTTTATATGTTTATAATGGAGAGTTATTTATATAGATATAATTATAAAAGTATAATAAGATAGATTTATAGATGTGCAATGTATTACAAGTTAGATATTTGCACTTCCTGCAGCGTATTCACAGCCTTTAGAATACATTCTTTTAAATTTATGGTTTTTAAAACTCTCATATTGTAAGTAATATTTTACATAAATTCATGATTTTTACATGATTTTAATTATAAATATTTAAAAAATTAAAATTTACTAAAAAAAAAATATTAAATAATTATTTGTACGTAATTTTAATAGTAGCGCTTTAATTGAAACAAACTCTTTTTAAAAATAAAATTAATTTCAGATTGCCAAATGGTTATGATATTGGACAAAAACTAACAAGAGCTTCACTCGACAATCAAAAATAGACGTCATTAATTTATTTCTGTTTCATATTTCAACATCGTTTACATACAATATCTACATGATTCAGAGAAACAGTGCTAGCTCTTGAACAATCTGTAACCACAGCTATGCTACTAGGTTTATCCGGAGTAAACATGCTTCTCACCAATCAAATGCATTGTACCCTAGGTGATAATGCACAGAAACTAAGGGATATAATGAAAGGTAATCAATATATTCAGATAATTAATTGTTCCCAATATTAAATTGTAGGCAATTAAAATTTTGTTATTGATTTAGATAATATTACACTATATTTAGACTAGTTAATTAAGTCCTGTCACAGTGTATAAATGGTTAAATATCATAAAAATAAAAAATAAATATTATTCCATAAAACTATCATTTACTTGTGTAATTTAGTATCTATGAAAAATTTGCATCCAAAAACGATATATAAATCACATAAAAATATGTTTCTATGACCCTACTATATTTAAAAAAGTAGAAATATTTTTAATTTATATATACATTTTTATATAATATGAATATAGTAATATTTATTATAGTACATTATTATATAGATACTATTATATATTATGCACATCATTATATACACTTATAAATGTAATGTGATAGATAATAAATAAGTTTATAAAAGTTAAGAAATAGTGATTACAAATATTATTCTATGAAATTCCAAACGCATATTACTCAGTGATCAATATTTTCACTCTAGGTGTATATGCATTCGTTGCTCAATAGAAAAATCTATTTGGTATGTTTTGATAATTTGTATTGCTTTATAGATAATATATTTATATGGATATTATTACAATAGAATATTATAAAAATAATATTTCAAATAGTTTCATAAGTTGATTTATAAATAATAATTTAAAAAAATATATATATTATTATATATGTATAAAGATATATATATATAACAATATATATATATATATATATATATATATATATATATATATATATATATATATTATGAATGTTCTATTGTAATACTGTTGTACTATATAATGTGTATACTATACAAAAAAAGTGACTCAATACAAATAATAGTTCTATTAATAGTCACAATTGTGACAAGTATTCTGAATAGACATATATTTTCCTATATATATATATATACATTGTATTTTGAAAACATCTGATAAATGTGGTCTGATCAGAGTGTACACTGTTATAGGGCCTTAACTCTATAGAAGAATATTCCATTTTAGAAGAATCATTATATATAATTCATATTTATATATATATATATATATATATATATATTACCTGTTAATTATATATATATATATATTAAATAATGTATATATTACTAAGGATATAACGCCTGTTCTTTTCAATAGTAACTTTTTGTACTTCGAAAAAAGTGACTTTTCAGTGGTATATTTGATTATATTTCAATGATTTTAATTCTTGAATAAAGGATATCATTGATATTTATTAATATTCAAATTAAAATTCATTCATATTTTAAATTATATTTCTATATAAATATATTATTAAAATTACTAATTTATTTATAAATTCGATTTGATTTGAACGATGTTTTTCTATATTTTTTAGTTTAGTTTATCGAAATTCTAAATAATATAATGTGTATTACATTATACTGATTTTAACATAATTATATTGAAATTATTAATTTAAAAACTAGTTTTTGTAATATTTTTTTCATCAAATTTTTACTCATGAACCATGATGCAATATGATAAAATCACTTTAAGTCTAAACTATAAATGTGAAAATACATATTTACATACATACTGATCTTGATATTACAAATATTATTCAATATTGTTGAAATGGTTTACTATTAATTCTAAATCTTTATAATCAAATTTATATTTAATTTAAAGACAGATATAATTTAATTAAAATTATACTTTATTTATATAAAAACGGCAAATATTATAACAATTTAACATATAAAGTAAATATTTTATAGAGAGAAAATTATCCTAAAAATGTGTACATATTTTAAAATTACAAATAATATAAATATATGTATTAAATGTTTATGTTATATAATATATTTTAATAAAATATATAAATATATTATTTTAATAGATGTATTAACTAATGGAAAAACTGCTGGAGAATCTATATATGACTGTTTTAGCAAGCTTGGGTTCCAGACAAGATCTGTACATCACCTACAGGTAGTAGTAATAATATATATGTCAGCATCTAATGCTTTATATTAACTGATAACTTACTAATAACTTATAGAAGTATTTGAAGAAGAAGTTGATTAAATGAAAAAAGATGATAGAAACCATACTCCAATAGATTGTTTCGATAGCCAGTGTTTCAACTTAATTTGCTATGGACTACCAAATGTTTTAATATGCAAATAGGCAACATTTGAAATCCTTACTATTATATATTCACATAATTTTAATTTGACGGATATAATAATCATTATGATTAATATGAAAATAAATGCATTTTGTGTACACAAATATAATTATCATTAGAATCAAATCCTAAAATAGTTGCATACTAATACATAAGATAATTTATTCTAACTAAACCACTATCTTAAGTATAAGTTGATTCTATTACTAATAATAATAATTTAAATATAGTTCATATCTATCCTCTTATAAGTCAAATTCTTATAAGAATTGTCAGTGAATGAATACATTTCAATATACCTCTCAATAATAACATCACAAATTATAGACTCCATAATTCTTATTTATACATTCTCAGTTTGATAGTTATTTGTTTATTCATAGCATATCATACTTCATTTATCTGTTTATTGTATTATAATACCTGTGTCTACAATGATCCTACTCTAAATAGTAAGTATTCAAGTACCTTTGTAAGTTTATATATAGTATAATATATGCAGTATATATTTAATTCTTTTGTATATTATTTAAGATTATTGTTTTTTCCATAACTATATATCTCTCAAATTTATAAATACATTTGTGTATATTTAATAATTTTAATGAATTCACTCGATTTTTAATCTCTACTAATAGTTTTGTTTGTATATTGTAACAATAATAATTTATATATTCACTCTAAATACACATCATACATCTGTATACATACTTTTATTTATATAAATATTAATAATTAATAAATTTATATTATTCATAATAGTTATTTTAGAACTGACTTTTATATTTTTGAAACCCCATATATTATAAATTAAAGTAGTATGAATATTGAGACTACCTCTATTTATAAAGAAACAATTACATCAGGATTATATAATCACTACGATTATATAACTAAAGTTAATTTGCATAACAATGATACAACAATCTATTCATGAAATTATAATTAGATATAAATAGTTAATAATCTAAATGTATAAAATAACAAATACAAATAATTATCATATTTAGTGTATTATTGTATATACAAATTGTAGGTGAACAATCATTTCATTATATTCTAATGCAATATCTAAGTACATACTAGTGATGTAAATGATGCTTAAATCTAAAGCATGATGCAGTCTCAGTCTCAGTCTCAGTTACCTAAAGTCTCAACTCGGCTCTGGCTCGTTTGGCTAGAGTCTCGTCTCGGAGTCGTTTTTTTTACGAAAATGAAAGTCTCTGCTCGGCATCAAAAGCTCGGCATCATTTACATCACTAGTACATACTAAATATATAATGTATTACTTAATTAAAAGATGAATAATATAGTAAATTATTAATACACACACATACATTCATTATATATCAATATAACATCAGACTTTATATATTAATCCTATTATTACAAATGTATTATAAGTGTATATTAAATATAATGAAAAAAAACCCTATTCAAATATATATTATACAATATTATTTACAAACCTAATTTATATATTATATTATAATATATTTATAGATACATTTAATGGTATTTAACAATAAATGAAACAATATAGAACCATTTATTGTATCAAATTAATTATTCTTTATTTCATTTTGCAATGACCTCTTCTGTAAAAATTAATCAAATATAATAAATAGGTAATTAAAAATAATATTGATGTAAATATTGTAATCAATAATGAAAACTATATAAAAGTTAAGAAAAGTTAAATTAAATGAATCACTAATATCAATCATAATTTATGATTCATATTGTATATTTAATAACTATCATATTATATACCATATATACCATACTACTATTTTATAATTTATCAATAGAATATTAAATTTAAGAAATGATAAGATTATAAATAAAATTTAGAATACATTGAAATTTTATTATACAGATTAAATAGTAATACTATTTGTGTATGGTTATAATAATTTTCATGTAGTGTATTGCTTTAAATGAAGCATTTTCTCAAGACTAATATTGCACAAACTATTCTAGAAATTATTGTTTTATAAATCAGAATACAGAACAATCTGACTACAGCAGATGTGCCAGGCTTAATGGTTGCCATTCCAAAATCAAATTCTTTTAATTTATTATATTTATTATCTTTCCATGTATCTTCGAAATATTTACTTAAAAAAAGTGTGTCTGATTTTCTTCATATTATCAATCATTTCATTATATTCTAACTCAATGAGGCAATAAGGGTAACTCAATAGCATAGATATCTTGTTTCATACAAAACCTTTGCAATCTTTCGTTAAGTATATAACAATTTTCCTTTCATGTTAACAATACTTTGCTGATCAATTATAAATTGCGTATTTTAATTACATTTATTGTTAAAGTGCCCTCCGTAATAGGTGCGGTCAACTTTCCCCTTCCTACCATTCCTACTCATAGTGTATACACAGAATAATCAATACTGGGAATGTATTCATACGCTATATTGTCTACCTTATATCATACCTGTATCCATTACTACTTACTTCCTAACATATGTTATCATTATATATATATATATATATATATATATATCGTTCAATAGTAGGGGCGCTGGAATGATTTTGTATGTAGGGGGGACTAACCAATCAAAATAAATGTTGTGGTAAAAGTGGGGGGGGGGGGCAATATATAGGAAGTCCCCCTAGATTTTAAAGTGGGGGGGGGGGGTGGATATCCCCCCGAACCCCCCTGTTGCAGCGCCCTTAATTGTGTACAATAATGTTTACGTATATAAGTAAGTAGTGTCGACGTCTCGACTCATCTCGACAGAACTTCGTTACGATAATGCTAGTTTTAACATTATGGTTTTCAGTAAACGCATCTCCTTATATACATGGCGACACGGTTGGTTGATCATGCGAGAACGCAACATAGGGATACATAACACGTGCGTTAAGTAACGAGTGTGGGCCCCACATTGTAGGTTTCAAATGTGTTGTATACATACGATATATGATAAAGAATGCCAGATAATGATAAATAATGGGGGTGTCATATCAAATATGTTATATACATTTGATATATGATAAAGAATGCCATATAATGATAACTAATGGGGGTGTCATATCAAATATGTTATATACATTTGATATATGATAAAGAATGCCATATAATGATAACTAATGGGGGTGTCATATCAAATATGTTGTATACATTTAATAAATAATAATTTTATATTTAATATATGATAAAGATGCCATATAATGATAAATAATGAGGGTGTCATATAATATTTGTAGTATACATTTGATATATAATAATGAAAATAATAAGGTAATTCAACTTTAGAATTATATAATAGTGTAGATGTCGAAAGTGATGTGATAGGAATAATATGGATTTAATAATAAGGATTATCCAAATGATTTCCTACAGATCTAATCCTATAAAAAAGTTTTTCTACACTATATTAAAGTTATGTTTGAAGCTATTCAATTTCAGTGAACCGCATCGGATGAACATGACCTTGGTATCGGTATCCCCAGCTAACAGTAATAGCCTCATAATAGCATAAATAATAGCCTCACATATTTACATTGTGCTATTATGCTGCCATTATGTTGCCATTAAAAGTCTATTATGCTGTTATTAATTTGTAATGCTATTATGCTTCTATTATGAGGCTATTACTGTTATCCGGGTTGTGCATGACACTTTCCATTACACCCCGATCTGCTAAGGTATTATGTTCAGAATCATCATCTATATTATAGATTCTATGGGAAGAAAAGATGTACAAACTATAACCTACATTTACTTTGTGGTGCCACTAGGGGCGCTGGAACGATGGTGTACGCATGTATGTAGGGGGGACCAACCAATCAAAATAAATATTGTGGGAAAAAAGGGGGGGGGGGGTCAATACATAGGAGGTTCCCCTAGATTTTAAAGTGGTGGGGGGCATATCCCCCCATCCCCCCTGTTGCAGCGCCCCTAGTCAATATGGCAATAGGAAAATACAACATATGTGTAAATCGGTAGGCCTATAGGCCAATATTATATATAGGTCAATATTATATCATATTGCATAACTGTATATAAATAGGTGACTAGTGGAAAGGTGACTATACGGACACTATATGTATCTCAGAAACCATAAATCCTACAACAAAATTTGTAATGAATAAAATATTCATAATTATATAATTAGCTTAAAAAGTATTTTTTATTTTTTAATTATTCAAAACATTGCTGATATATCCTGATATAAACTGATTTTTTTATTACGTTTTTAAATTTATGACAAAAAAATTCAACTTAAAACCGTCTCAAGAATATACAAATGTATCTATATATAATATAACACTCTATTATTAAAAAATAAAGCATTCTAAAATGATATATATAATTTCTATATTTGTTATAAAATATTCATTAAGTTATAAGCATATATCTAGAGGTCATATAAGTCCCTAATACGGACACTCTAGATGTCTTAATACGGACACCCGGGTCTATAGTCATAGGCCTAGGCCTATAACCAATCAGCGATTATACTATGCTATAGCGTATAACTATATGATATGCTTACAGCTATATATAGCGTATGAACTATTCTGATTTTCATAAAAATCGCGTGCGTTATAATATTAATACCACCAATAAAGCTAAATCTAAATTTTTTATTAATTAGATACTTTATCTTAATTAAAAAAATAATAAAAATAAATAAATTATTAACTAATTAAATTAGAATAAATTGTTCATAAAATTAATTATAAATAATGTAATTGTAATTTGTCTGATTGATTCAATAATACTATATAGTTTATCTAGTGGTTAATAGGGTGTCCGTATTATAACACAGGGTGTCCGTATTCTGACATGGGTACATAATACGGACACCCCCGTTATCTATGGATATATATATATATATAATGTTCACTTAACTACACGAATCAGATTAGGGAATGTTTAAATGTTAAACTAGTATGAACCTACCCAGCAAAAATTAATATCCTCATAATAGCAGCATAACAGCATTTTTAATTGCCTCAAATGTTTACATTGTGCTATCATGTTTCTATTATTAGAATAGCAGCATAGTAGCAGCATAATATACTTTTAAAATTAATAGCAACATAATAATATCATAATAGAGTTTCAATAGCAACATAACAGCAGCATAATATAATGACAAATTAATGGCAGCATAATAGACAATTAATGGCAACATAATAGCAGAATAATAGCACAATGTAAACATTTGAGGCTATTAAATATGCTGTTATGCTGCTATTATGAGGCTATTACTGTTTGTTGGGTACTTTTGGGAATACATCTATGATTCAATGCAAATGTATTAGTAGAATGATGTGACGAGTGATACATTGATATCTTCACAGAAAACCTAGAATGATTGACAGGTTTCTAGATATTCGGCAATACTTATATACCGTGTAAACACGCCCACAATTACATAACAATTATATTCTATTGTATAATTACATTCGACTGTAAAGGGATGTGTCACAGTTATACATAACGATTTCATAACTAATATAATGTTATATTAAGTTATATTATTTAATTTCGTATTAAAATATATCAAACTGAAATAGTAAAATTTTATTTTTATTTAACGTAAACATGTATTTTAGAAAAATAATTTAATTTAAAAATAAAGAACGTATTTATTATTAGAATATACCTAGCGTAGATAACAATAATATAATAACGGACGTAGTAATTGTATTGTCTTTAAACATGTATAACTTTCAATACATAACGTGTGTACAAGGGTTAGTATACATATATGCATTACATAATATTCAAATTGATATTTTGTATACGCCATCGGAATAATTACTTATATATATAGGACATATATATATATATATATATATATCTATATATAGGACATATATTAAATAAACTGATAACAGTTTCATATATTTATTGAAATTTAGATTATCGTTAGATATTTCTATGTATGATTTTTTATTCAATATTGAATTGACATATGTTAATGTTTCATAATTCATACTTAAGAACATATGCTAATATTAATGAATTTATACTTTCTGATTTCACAATAGATCTAAACAAAGTATTTATAAATATCAAGGACATTTATATTCTCTTGCTTTAACTGAATTACTTGGTCATACCATCAGAAACTTAATTACAGAATATATAAATTTTAAATTTTGTATTTCAATAATATTCCTTTCCTTACTAGGTCGCGCTTTCTCGGCAGAAATAATATAATAAACATATCTATATATATATATATATATATATATAATTAATTCTAATATAGAAAAAAAATAAATAATAATGTAATACTTATCATTTTAAAATAATAATAAAGTACATTTATTTTAATCTGAAACCTTTCAGCCATATTAATGATACCGTTACAATATATGATGTCCGTAGGTCCCAAGATAGTGATCAACTAGTAATGGTGATTAACATTTAATTAAGATTTACAAATAAATAATAATAAAGAATCTATGTAATATATTACATAGATTCTTTATTATTATTTATTTGTAAATCTTAATTAAATTATAATAGGGGAGGGAAGGGGGTAGTGGCCGAGGACGTAGTAGTGGCCGTTTTAATTAACGCTTAAATGGTGCTTGGTAGGATAACAAGTTATATATACAATATTTAGATAATCAAAATATCTATAATATATTATAGTAAATATATATTGTAATATATACCTAGTAATTTTTTTTTAAATGATTAATTAATTATTCTAATTTATTATATAATCATGATTATATATATGAATGCTTATTTATGTGTAAGAGTATGTGTATATATAATTAAATAATTTAATCAAATAAGGTGCGTATCATAAATATAATTATTTAATATTACATAATTATAAAAATATAAATCGAATATATTACGAGACACCTATCGCATTTGCTGGTACTAACGGCCACTACTACGGCCTTGCCTTATTTGAGTGCTTTTTTAATGACTAATCAAACGTTTATATTATTAGGTTAAACACTTTATATATAAAAGTGAAATCACAATATTCTAGAACTATATGATTTCTAGTTAATTCAAAAAAATAAGAGCCTACAGTTCA
>OZ025239.1:943373-968373 GCA_964019155.1 Osedax fenrisi
TCTATAGACATATACATATTTAATATATTAAAAGAAGTAATACAATAACTTTTGTAATTTATGTTTTCCATACATCTTATAAATTATGATTATCTAGATATAGAGATGTGTTACTGTCTCTCTCATCTGTTAAGTTCACATTAGCCACACACAATTACAAATATTATTGAAACTAATAATAACAATGCATTGGTTTAATTCTAAAACATAATAGCCACAAAATACGTTCATTAAGCAGAAAGATGTTTTACCAAAAACCCTATAGAAAATAATAAAAGTCAGTAGGCCTAATTGAAGTCTCAACTATCTTCAAATAATTTATTAAAAAATGCAACATATCCTATTACCACAATAAAATAGTATATTGTGTAATAAAACTAAGCTACATTATAATGTTAGTGACAGTCTTATGTAAACACATAAAGAGAACATTCCTCCTGGTATTATTACTTTTTTTTTTCATCTATGCTATCAGAATAGTATCAATATTATTAGTACTACTAACTCAACTTTAACTAACACACTACCACCTACTCGTTATATAAACTTCACTCGTTGATACATTCGTTTACTCCACCATCTACTGACTATATTTAATTACTCATTCTATCTAAATCATTCTCACCCCTTGACCCCATTCCATATATGAACACAATTATAATAACACTGCATTTATCTTACTATGCTATGATATTTAGAAATTTTGTAAATTAAAGAATTGTCCAATATATCTTAAACATACACTAGTATCACCTATATTAAATACAAATAATCTTTATAACAACTCTCTGAGAAAATACCGTCCAATTTCTAACTATCTACTATCTCTAAAATATGAAAAAGTTACTTTTTTAAATAACTAATGCATTTTCTTGAAATTAATCTCACCCACCATTATCAAAGTTCCTATAGACCAAACCACATCACTGACATATGTATAATTTATATAGTAGCAATACATTCAACATACGAGTTTGATAACATTGAACATGACATTCTAGGTGTTAAGTTGCGGAATAGGTGAAGAAGAAGCTTTAGAATACTTGTACAGCATGGTTTAGTGTAACTTACGTTGATGTCGATACTATTACCCTAACGAAATGGCGATATTGTGCGCTAAGTATAAAGCGAAACTTAGGTAAATGTTTATTCAATAAATATACGTAACAAATTGTATTTGTTTATTTATTATTATTATATACTATACTATATTACTACTACTATTTCTATTACTACTACTACTACTACTACTACTACTACTACTACTACTACTACTACTACTACTACTACTACTACTACTACTACTACTACTACTACTACTACTACTACTACTACTACTACTACTACTACTACTACTACTACTACTACTACTACTACTACTACTACTACTACTACTACTACTACTACTACTACTACTACTACTACTACTACTACTACTACTACTACTACTACTACTACTACTACTACTACAACAACTACTACTACTACTACTACTACTACACTACTACTACTACTACTACTACTACTACTACTACTACTACTACTACTACTACTACTACTACTACTACTACTACTACTACTACTACTACTACTACTACTACTACTACTACTACTACTACTACTACTACTACTACTACTACTACTACTACTACTACTACTACTACTACTACTACTACTACTACTACTACTACTACTACTACTACTACTACTACTACTACTACTACTACTACTACTACTACTAATACTACTACTACTACTACTACTACTACTACTACTACTACTACTACTACTACTACTACTACTACTACTACTACTACTACTACTACTACAACAACTACTACTACTACTACTACTACTACTACTACTACTACTGACAAAACTGACAAAACGAATACTGCCTGATAACTCCCCTTTAACTAATGCGACTAACTTTGACTCTTACTTTTACATAAAAACATCACCAATTATAGATACTCTCCCTCGACCCTGCATCCCACCAATATCAAGCCCAATATACTCATTTTCCACTTTTTCATTACCAACCATTATAAATATCAATAATCTTTTATTAACAGTTAAATCTATATGTAAACTAGACCCAATTCCATTATGTTTATTACATTCTCTTTCATCCCTTATTTCTCCATTCTACACAAAAATTATCGATCGCTCACTAACTGCAGGTATCTTCCCATCCCACATGAAATATGCCCATGTAATTCCCATCCCTAAAAACCAATCCATTGATAGGTCAACTCTTTATAAATATCGTCCCATATCCAACCTTTCTTTCATATCTAAGACAATTGAAAGAATAATTGCTAAACAGCTTAGAACATACATCAATAATAATAACATACTGCATAAATTACAAAGTGCTTATACAACGGAGAAGAGCACTGAAACTTCACTACTCCATACTTTAAACAATATACTACTATTTCCAAAAAATACTCCCACCATACTGATTCTACTTGACTTGTCGTCGGCTTTCGATACGTTAGACCATAATATTATTATTCGAAGATTAGAGAACATTGGTATTAAAGATTCTGTCCTTAGTTGGTTTACATCCTACCTAATTAACAGATCCTTTTCTATATGTATAGATAACGCCATAACAGAACCCCGCCACACAACTCATGGTGTACCCCAAGGTTCTGTTTTAGGTCCAATTCTCTTTAATATATAAATTTCCCCTTTACTTTACTTACTTTACGAATACCCCGATATACACTTTCACTCATATGCGGATGAAATACAGATATACTGTAATTTACCTGACCCAATTAATAACATAAATACTATAAATAAATGCATTAATGACATTAGTAAATGGCTTTCAAATAACTCCCTACTATTGAATAGCCTTAAAACAAAAGCTTTATTAATAAATACATCCCCAGGACATCATTCCATATATGGTATACCACCTATTATTATTAATAATCATATTATAGAATACTCTAACCAAGCTAAAAACCTCGGCCTCACACTTGACCAAAAGCTGTCTTATCTACCACATATAACTAATATATCGAAGTCCATTAATTACACCTTACATACGATCCGACTTATTAGACCTTCTATAACTACTGAACTTGCCAAACTACTAGTTACTTCCTTAATACTGCCCCAACTCGACTACTGTAACTCTACTTTAAATTCACTCCCAGCACATACTATCAAAATTCTCACTAAATTACAATATAGAGCCATCAGAACCATTTTCAGGATAAAAAAATACTCAAGACAACATATCACACCTTATATGAAATCCATTCACTGGCTACCCATCCCTTACCGCATACAATACAAAGTACTCCTACTGACCCACTATGCCACCCATAATAATAAACCTGACTATCTTACCGAACTACTTACGAACTACAAGTCATCCCGACCACAACGAACAATACATAAATACAAACTAAATATACCAATAACTTTATCACTAAATAAAAAACAGGAATCTTCTTTTTCTATAATATCACCTAAACTATGGAACTCCCTGCCTCACTCAATTAGATCTATAGTTTCTGACCACACCTTTAAAGTCAAATTGAAAACACATCTAAACTATAATTATAGGTATACCTATACTAAGTATACATATAAATATAAAAATAAATATAATTATAATTAGTTAAAACTTGTATATTGGTAGATAATAGAGATGACCTGTATGTAACATATAGTGAATAATATACATAATATATAGAAACAATATACATATTATTTCATAAAGGTAACATCTAGTTATGTTCTGTTAGAAAGTTTATTCAAGAATTGGTAATATATATATATATTTATATTTATAAATATATATTTAAACATTAATTCAAAAAATCCATTTAATATTATATATGTACATACATATATTTATAGGCATATATATTTAAATAAAATTGTCCATACATAGATATTTAGATTATTTAATATAATATATAATATATTGTATAAAACAACACTGTAATTAAAGTTATTTGATATTTTAATTTAGCAAATTTTAATTAGAAATAATATACATTTCCCAATTACTAATATATGTATTATTTTATAATTCTAGTATTAAAATACATAGGAAATATCCTAAATTAATACGAAGTCAGATTCCCGCTCTAAATTATATTATAATATGTTAGAAATACAATATAGTAAAATATCATAATATATAATTATATAATTAATTATAATATAATATTAAAAATAATAGTAATATTTGATAGATCGTATAATATAGGTAGGCATTTAATTACAACGTTTTTATAATATGACATTAAATGCAATAATTTGTAAATTGTATTATATATATATATATTAATAAAATATAATAAATATTTACTAAATTTAAAAATATCATATAATATTAATAATACAAATTCTAGTTTTCTCTATAATAAATTATGATAGGAATAATTAAAACATCATTTAACAATATATACTAAATTGTATTCAATATTATTATAATAATTATTTATTGAGAATAGTATTTGTAAGATAATTTCAATTCAAACAAACCGATTTAGTCAACTTACAATTTAAATATTAAATTATAAATTACTCGCTAGGAAATAATTATTTTACTCGCTAGGATATTTTACTCGCTAGGATATTTTAATTTTTAAATAATTGTTATTATGCTTAATTAATAACAAATGTTTGTAATGTTCGGCGTACGACGTACGTATTTGTTTATTTATTTTAAATGTATGATTTAAAAGATATGAACTTCGAATTAATAAACGTAAACTTTAAGGTAAAGGTTATATTATATGATATATAGTATAATATATTATACAATATATTTAATTGCTCGACAATATGCCTATTATAGCACTATCTATAAGTAAGTCAATTGTTTAATTATTATTTTTGAATTAATTATTATTCGATGTCGTTTTAATTATAATACTTCTTATTATTTATTGTATTATAATAATAATAATTAATAACTTAATTAATAGTTTTTGATTCAATTAATAAGCACGTATTTATTTAATGTAGTGATTAATAGATGCTGGACCGTGCAATAAATTAAATGTGAACTAAATACAGGACACGATCACGATATTACATGTAGAGTCACTGCATTAATATGAATGAATTCATTAATGGCTTCGCAGAGACATACCCTCTTGTAATATATGTTACAGCAAGCTTAACGATGTTATATATAGTATTGGTTTGTATATCAGGTTGTTATACACTAGCTGACTTTAATTATTATTCGTTGTTGATTTAAATATAATATGTTATGTTATTAATTATTTAATTATTATTTATTATTTAATTATAATTTGTTGACTTAATTATAATACATTATAGGACATATTTACATAGATAGACTTACTACATTAATATTAGCTACTATACATTATTTTAATAAATCATTGTTAGTGAGTTTCACGGAAAGTCATCGCTGTGAAATAGCAACTTGAAATAGATGTTACTGCAAGCTGTTATATATCATATTGGTTTGTATTTATGATTGGTAAATATATGCTATAGGTGATCTGTATATGTATTAATATTGAATATTTAAATATACGGTATTTATGATATATATATATATTCTACTTATATAAAAATTAAAATTATATATTACATTAATGTATTATATAAATTAAATACACAAGCATAGCTTATTACTAATATGTTATTCAAATACAATGACTACTATTTTATTAACATTACAATTATTATATTAAATATATTTATAATATATTTTATTATTGATTATATTATATATTAATAACATATTAATTTAAAGTAATATGTTATATTAATTAATAAACACACATTTTGATGCATTATAGTTTAATTATTAATGTAACGGTGGTTTCATTAAGTTTCTAGAGACTCCTTAATAATAATATATCCATCAGGAGTCAACAATATTATAATGATAATAGGTGCTATTAATACTATTAATGCTCATGTTGAATACACACAGCGATGATATAGATGGCATCTGATCAGGAAGTATGTTCCATTGTTGAGGTGTTGCAGTTGAACATGATGAGTCACCGGACACTGTTGACGGAGAACACAAGCAATTGTTGTAAGGAGGCATGCCTTAATGCCGAGCTGAAGCTAGTCGTTAACCTTACTGTAACACATGTGTCAGATGTCAGGTTCATTATAGCATAGAGCAGTGGTTCCCAACCTTGACGTCACCTGACTTTTTTTGATAATTCTTAATTTAAAAAAATATACTATGACCCAATACACAATTTAATTGTGTTATTATTATATTTTAATCATAAACGAATAATAAAAACTATAGTATTAAATATATATTTCCATCTTACATTTTTCTCAACCATTGACGTTATGCATAACGCCAATTTTCTTATAAAAGCCTTTAAAGGCAAACAAATAATATAATTATATTATTTTTTAGAAATTGACCCATAACAACCTTATTCATAACCCATAGGTAGGGAACCACTGCTATATAGGTTTATGCGTTATCTTAAGTAGTCCTATAGGTAATACGTATTACGGATTATAATACGAGCATCTGTTTAAAAGGGCTTAGTCACTTGATAGATTACATCATATTAGTTATTGAGATATGCACATGAAGAGGTATCATGCCAACTCATCTCAATGATCTTATCTCTATTTCTCACAATTTAAAATATCAATATTAGTGATATTGATTAGTAAACACTTATATATCTAGTATACAAGATATCAAACGTGAAATAACTAGAGTGTATCATTATATTAGCAATTGAATGACGTGAATTGTGAAGTTAATTATTTTCTAATTGATCTAATATTTTGAAGATTAAAGTTGGTAGAACGGATGCTATTAGAAATATGATATATATATATATATATGATAATCTATAGATAATAATATATTATTATAATAATACTGACGTGTTTAATGTAGTGTATTCTACCTGCCATTGTTGCACCTAAATGACTTCGATTACATAACGTATGGCACATGTGTATACGTTTGTACAAGCATTGTACTACAATGTATATCTACTATATTAACGAAACTGTATCTAATTGTATATTTACTATATAAAATAATTGAATTTCGTAACAAAAACAAGAATTTTCAGAATTTTAAGAATTCGTATTTTCAGTCATCTCTATTCTACTTTATATATTTGAGTATTTCTTTCTTCTAATGCATAATTAGAAGTTGATTTTTTCCAAATGTGTGTATATACATATCAGTTATATGTGGTTTAAATTTGAAGCTATTCGTGAATTTAGTGAAATATCATTGATTTTGTAGTCACGTGACAATCGGGACGATTTTTGGAATGGGGACGATTTATTATATGACACCGGGTCTATTACGGTTTGGGTTTGGGTTTTTGACATTTTATTAGGTTATATTATGTAATATTGGAAATATTTGTAGTATTTAAAAAAATATTATTTGAAATAATTTTCTACTAATTTTTGAAATATTAAAAACAAATATTTTTCTAATTTTGTTTGTATTTTATTAAGTTATATTTTGTAATATTGGAAATATTTGTAGTATTTAAAAAAATATTATTTGAAATATGTTTCTACTAATTTTTGAAATATTAAAAACAAATATTTTTCTAAATTTGTTTGTATTTTAGCAAAAATGTATATTATTGTATATACTAGAAATGCAGAATCACGAATAGCCATAATTAATAAATAATAGATAGGCAAATAATCGAGCAACGCCGGGTTGAGACGGTATGGGTTTTTATTTGAAATATTTATTTTATTTTTTAATATATTTTTTGAAAATTTGTTCACTAATTTATGGAATATTAAAAACAAATATTTTCTACATTTGTTTGTATTTTAGTTAACATTTATGTTATTATATATATACAATCAATGCAGAATAAAGAATAGCTATAATAAATAAATAATATATAGACAAACAATTACAAATCTACCAATGCCTGGTAGGGCAACTAATATCTTGAAATATTTTTTGTATTTTGTCCAAAGATTTTACAAATAAATCTATAAAACGAACAACTCTGGGTCGATAAATTTAGAATTTGTTAAATATTTTTTTATATTTGTTTAAATTATTTGGGGACATTATTTGGACTTTTTTTAAATACTATTTATATTTTAAAAAAAATATTTTTCGACATTTTTAACAAATATTTTTCGATATGTTTTTAAAATATTTCTTTGTAATATTTAAAATATTTTTATACTCTACATTTTTTTAAAATATATTTTATAATATTTAAAAAAATATTTGTAGACATTATTTTCAAATATATTAAAAAATATTTTTCGAAATATTAAAAAAAAATTGTATTCTACATTTGTTTGTATTTTAGCTAAAATCTATTTATTTTATACAATATATATATATATATATATATATATATATATATATATATATATATATATATATATATATATGTATTGAAGTAGTAACGTTGTCGTATTCGCTTTTGGTGTAAAATAGCGTTTTCAAATTATTACTTATTTCCTCATCTTTAGTTTTCTCCTTAATCTGAAATATAACAATATACGTTTATCAATTGCAGTTGTGCATATTATACTATATAAATACATATAGATATACGTTATTTATTGTTAAATATTGAGCAATAAACTATATATTGTGAACCATAAAGGAATATTTATAAACAATATAATACATTATTCATACTCGATAACATGTAATAAAGTATATTTATTTAATAAAAAGTTGGTTTTAAATTTTTATAGAGATTATAATTCAAATATTCAAAATTAATAATGTATTAATGTTATTACAATAAATTAATTTGTTCACTAATATATATATATACATCTAAATAATAATGTACGTAATATAATATTTCCTATATGATACATATATGTGTGCCTACCTATAAACAGATCATACTTAAACTTAAGTTTAAACATGATCCGTAATAGGACTTAATATGTCGTAGTAACCTAAAGGTGATTATAACAATTACTATATCGCATTAGTATAACCCATTGTTAACTTAATTCAATAACTCTAGTTAATTCTGGCATTTATATATTATTATTAGTAATACACTGTAAACAAAACTTGTAGAACTAATGCATAATAAATAGACTAATTTAGTAATTTCTAAAAAAGAACCAATTATTTAGATCTTAAAAAGCTGAAATATTGAGCTTGGATGGAGATATTAAAATAAGCCTTATGTTATTTTATCTCCTATAAGATAATGTATTAAAAGGCGGTATGATTATATGATATATATGTACATATTTAGTATAAACATGATATAAGTCGGTATTCTTATGTGTAATATATGTATATATTTATTATAAACATGATACTTAATACATTAAACATATATGTTTACATTTCGTTTATAACTACATACATATTACATCATGATGTAATATGTTTGTAGTTATAAACGAAATGTAAACATGCATGTATATATTATATCATAAATATATATATATATATATATATATATATATATATATCTATATATATATATATATATATATATATATATATATATATATATATATATATATACATTAATAACCGAATAGTCCCTATCCATATATAAATCTTTATTCACAGACATTTTTTCTTGTAATTTCTAGATACCATAATATATTTATTATTAATTTTATTTGTTATTTATTATATTATTAAAACGGAATATATATATAACTAAATAACAGTTTATTTATTAATTAATTAGTATAGTAACATATATATATAATTATTAATTATTAATTAATAGCTATTAAACTAAATGAATAATATTAATTAATTATTAATAACCTACTTGGTTTATTATTAATAACATTTATATATTCTGATGATTGTTCTACTTTACTTATTTGTAGGTCTAGTAGATTTTTCATATCCTAATTTAACATCATATTATATATATATATATATATATATATATATATATATATATGATAATGATGATAATGATGTGGATGATGAGGATAATAAGGTTTATTAGCACTCGTCATAGGTGTGACCACCATGGTAGATAATGTTACCTCTTAGTCGTGTGTGAAAGGGAAGGTTATGGAAGGCGAATGAATATACGGGCACATTTTGTGTTTTTTCTAGAAATAAAAAATCCATGGAAAAATTGGTTGACGATATATCGACGATATACCTCTATAGAGGAATAAATGAGATACATCTTGGCAGAATGGTTATTAAATGTTGTGTTATATATTTAGTTGGTATATTGAGATATTTAATCTGGGTGTAGATACACTCTGTAATTAATTCAGTAGAGGTTAGATGCCAAGGCAGTTTTCATTGTTTAAGTTGTTCAGTTGTGACACACGGCAATAGTTAGGGGTGGATGAATAATCATTGAGATAAGTAATATGCGAGAGAAAGGAATGCCGCGAGGATGATGGGTTATAATCATAAATAGTATGTTGAGATAAAGTGATTGATTTGGGGTTGAAAGTTAGTTGAAATATTTTTTATATTTAAAAAAAAAATATTTTTCGAATTTTTAACAAATATTTTTTTGTAATATTTAATATATTTTTTATACTCTACATGAAAGTTAGTTTGTGGTGAGTATATATATATCCTATACACAAATATACAGTATAATGAATTACACAACACGCTTGCATTGTTTACCTTATTGTCCCTCTCTAGAGATGATAATGACCTTACACACCTACTTATGAACTGTTGACATTCCTGTTTAGAGATAATTATTATGTAATATTTCATAATGGTTATATGACAGGCGATGTTATTAATAAACATGTATAATTACATTATCGTGTTATATACCATATACATATATTACATTATTTATTTATTATTTAATGTAATTGTATAATTATAGGATAGGATTCCCTAAATAGTAGTCTGAGAAAAATATTGATATATATATCAATATTTTTCTCAGACTACTATTTAGGGAATTCTATCCTATAATTATACAATTACATATATATATATATATAGGATATATATATATATATATATATATATATGTGTGTGTGTGCGTATTTATGTATTATCATATTATATATATAGAGTATATATTAATGAATAACCATGTTCTTTTTTTGTGAAATTATAGAATTTCTTTTGGAAAGTTCAAGTTCTTCTTTCATTGACCGTATATATATATATATATACGATTAATAACCTTTCACTAGATTAATAACCCTTATAACGCTTTATTTAATAACGGCTACAATTTATAATGATATCCTTATTTATACATAACAAGTAAACATAATTAACTTCCTATAGGATTTGTATACAGTGTACTATACATAATATATAAATATAATCTATTATATATATATAACAGGTAATTATATTGATAAGCTCTTCTACTATACTTACCCTAGTGTAAAAATATGATAATAAATAATATATATATTATCTATTTATATTATATATTATATATTATCTAAAATCTTCAGTGATGCTTTTTCGAAATATTTTTTTTACATTTTGTTAACATTTTTTGAATTTTTTTTGAAATATTTTGAAATTTTTTTAAAACAAAATATATTTTGTAATATTTTTTACATTTTTTGTATTTTTAAAAATATTATTTGAAATATTTTTATATATTTTTCAACTAATAAAGATATAATATATAAATATTATATTTAAAAAAATACTGTTAAATATTTTTATTAAATTACAAATTTATTATATATATATATATATATATATATATATATATATATATATATATATATATATATATATATATGTATATATATATCGCTAGTAGGCCACTATTGCCGTATCTTAATGTTCTCGTATCTTCTCGTAACCACTATGACTGTGGTCTATATCTCCTATAGGAGTTACCTTCTCATTGTAAATTGCCATGTAGCTTACATACGTGTGCCCCTTTATAATATTTATTGAAATCTCATATATATATATATATATATATATATATACCCTGATGACATTATAATTAATATATATATGTTGTGTTCGCTATTATATCAATGTGTTTATATATATATATATATATATATATATATAGATAGGGTAACATGTCTGGGCACTTTTCTAGTAATTTTTGGTGTCTCGATCTATTCGGAGAAAGAGACATATTATTATAATGAAATATGTTATAAAGTGAAATATGCAGATATGTCGATTAATGTAATATACATTTATATTGAAGTTAATTAAATTTAAGTCACTTCAATACAAATGTATAGTACATAAATCGTCATATCTGCAGACTATATATATGATGATGATGATGATTTATTAAACACAATAATATAACAGCGAACTCTACATATATATATATATATATAATCCCATCGGTTTTGCAACTTTATGTAATGTTTGGTAGACATTTTTCGCAACGCTTTCATGCTTTGATGGATATATTATTGTCCATCTATCCATTCTAACAGTAGATGTAGTCTGATTTCTACGAATAAGTAAATTCCACTTCGCTTCATGAAGCTTGTACAAGAACGATTTGTTATTTCCCTGGTTAATCATTTCTGGTTGCATAATTCTTACGGTAATATCCATTAAATATGTTGAAAATTCAATACCCCCCTGTTAGCTGTGCTAATACTATCTTTTCATTACTAACACATTTAACACCTTGTTGTGGAGGTATTCTTGTAAATATGGCAATATCCTTCATGCACAATAATATATGCATCAAAGCATGAAAGCGTTGCAAACAATGTCTACCAAACATTACATATAAGTTTTTATAATATCTTGAAATATTTTTGTATTTTAAAATAAAAGATAATTGTCCAAAGATTTTACAAATAAATCTATAAAATGAACCACTCTGGGTCGATACATTTAGATTTAATAAAATATTTGGGGACATTATTTGGAATTTTTTTGAAATATTTTTTATATTTAAAAAAAATATATTTTTCGACATTTTTAACAAATATTTTTTTGTAATATTTAATATATTTTTTATACTCTACATTTTTTTTAAATATATTTTATAATATTTAAAAAAATATTTTTAGACATTATTTTAAAATATATTAAAAAATATGTATATTTTCATATAAAATATACATATTTTCGAAATATTTTTTGGAAATTTTTTGAAATTTTTTGAAATATTTTTCAAATTGTTTTCAAATATTTGTAAACATTTTTTTTAAATATTTTAAACATTTGATATATTTAAAAAAAAAATGTTGTAATAATTTAATTTTTTTTTAAATGTGTGTAATTTTTGATAATTTTTTTTCATTTTTTAAAATATTTATATTTTTCAACTAATTGTTGAAATATATTTATTTTAATATATAATAATTTATAAAATATTAAATAAATATTAAGATATAAGATATAATTATTATATTTAAAAAATATTTTTAGAACATTTAAAAAAAATATATTTTGTAATACTTTGAAATATTTGTTGTATTTTAAAAACAAAATTTTGAAATATTTTTCCACTATTTAAAACTAACATTTGACTACATTTGTTTGTATTTCAGCTACCATTTATTCTATATACATACTAGCAATGCAGAATCAGGAATAGCTATATGGGTTGGGTACGGTTTGGGATTGGGTTTGGGTTTGGATTTTCAACATTTTTTAATATTTGAAATATTTGTTGTATTTTTTAATATATTTTTAGAAATATTTTTCCACTAATTTTGAAATATTAAAAACAAATATTTGTCTAAATTTGTTTGTATTTTAGAAAAAATATATTATTGTATATACTATAAATGCATATTAATACATAATCAGGAATAGCTTTAATTAATAAATAATAGATAGGAACATAATCAAAAACCGAGCAACGCCTGGTAGGGTACAGCTAGTAAATATATATATATGTACATGTATTTTATAAATAGAAGAAATATGTCACATAATGATACAATTAATTGTGATAGAATTGATGTGATAGTGGCATGTTCTTAACAACCATAACTATAAGTTAACCACCCCCCTTTAACTAACCTCACCCCACCCCCATATGTACTGGTCCACTCGAGGACCACATGATGTTAGTGTAGTCTATGACAGTGGAACTGGAGGCCTACCCGATGATGATGCTGATACCGCTGCTAGTGATCTCTCCGTTCTCGCCCGACATATCTAACGTGGAAGCTAAGGAGCAGATCGACTGCCCGCATGAGCGATACTCCCTCCTCTTGAAACGCTATCTCATGGTCAGAACAACACTATTGCTCCTCCTCTCGTGTATATTGTATATATTGTATCACCTCACGATCGAAGTATACTGTTAAAAAACCTTTAGTTGGCTTGAATTAAAACCTATAATCGATGTCCGTTTAAACAAAAGGTTTGGGAACCTTTAGTTATGCCGTTCTCAGAACTAAAGTGTTTGGTAGAATACATTACAAACTTATTATTAGACTAAAGGTTTCGTGCGAATAACCACTAGACTAAGTTTCAAACCATTTAGTGACTCGTTTTTATACTAAAGGATTTCACGATAATATAATAAATGGTGACAAAACTATTTATTAATTGAGCAATTTTCATAAATCAATGATATAATTTCATAAAATATTATAGAATTATTTATCAGTTGTATTTATAATTTAAATTATTAGAAATAATAAATCATATATTAATAACATTTTAATTATTTAAATATTTATATATAATTATGAATTTAAGTACGATGTTATTATTTGTAAAGGTTATACCAGAGATAGGTAATTATAAATTAGAAAAGAGATATTGAGTATTCAATACAAATTAAACTTTAAAATAGTAATTTATTTATATAATTTAGAATATTACATTACATATAAAATTAAAATGATAATCGATTACTAATTTGTATCATTTATAATATAATAAAGATTTTATAATAGAGACCATTTTCATAGAGATCATTTTTATAGAGACCGTTTCGATAAACCCTTTATTTATCTATGAATTATTATTAAAGGTTTGGTAAACTAAACCCTTTACCTATTGATATTTTATAAAGTAAATGATTTGTAGTGCTATTATTTTTAACTGTATATCAAACCCAGTCCTACTTTTAGTACTTTCATCATTATATATGTATGTATAAATGCTATTCATAATTTATATTACATATAATATATTTATATATTTATATCGCGATTTCAATAAATAATATGATAAATGTATATTATTAGAAGTCGCGTGAATTAATCATTAATTATTCAATGTAAACAGGATAAACATTCTCCACATGATCTGCACAACTCTCTACCTGTGAAACTCCTCGTTAAACTAACAGATATCCGTATGAAGAACATAGCCTGGTATGTCCTCTACACACTTACACCACCATTCACACATCTCACACCCGGTATTAGGCTACTATTACACCTAATCTACACTCGCACTAGATCTCTCTCTATGTACTATTTAAGTAGCACTTGCACTTGCTATCATATTTAATTGTATTTGTATATTTTCAGACACATTTATTTAATACTCGCGCTTTATAATTAAATAGTACCAGCAGCAAATAATGCCTTACTCATCATTGAGTAATACACGAGAAATTAGCATACATGTTGTGGAGCATCTAATATTAATAGTTATATTTGAATTAATCATTAATTATATATTTATTTTTGTTCTTAACAATCGTTTACTTCAAAATATGATGTTTTTATTAATTTCCTTAAAAGAATAACTAATCATAGTAATACTAATAATAATAATACATACTAAATATAATTTCTTAACGATGCCCCATTCGTATTAGGTATTATTGAAAGTTGACCTTGACAGCCACGAATGCAGCAAGGTCACCACTCGAGCACCTAATGGATATATATATATATATATATATATATATATATATATATCATTGTGTACATATCAATAATATATTGCGATTAATGAGAATATCGTAGCGATAGTATACGACTTGATTGTTATTGTTATATAACTATTTGTATACAAGTGTATATTTGTATGTATATAATGTGTATATATAATGTGTATTTATCTATTTCTTATGAGGAGATATGATTACGTATTAAGTGTTGTGCCATAACCACAAACATCGCACTATTATTACACATATATTGTCATCATCTAAGCAGTCTGCATATGTATTTACATATATACAATGATTATATATATTAATTATAAATATTATATCAACTATTAAATTATATATCTAAATATAGATATATATATATATATAATAAATATTGAAACCATCTTATTTATTATTATTAATTATTCATGAATTAATGTATACATTTCTCTGCTGATATTCTTTCAAAGTTAAATCTATTTAGAATGGCCATAGTATTTTTTCTTTTAATTATATTCACTAGATGTTTTAGATTTCCCATACGAATATGCAGAATTTCCCTGTCTTAAGATAATAATATAACATGTTAATATATTTAACATATCTATTTGTAGAAATTTGATTTAATTAATAATTAAATTAAATATTATTAAACATATATTAAACAAATTAAATAATAATTATTATTTGCGACGCATCGAGACAGTTTTACATTTTTTTAAATATTATATGTTAATCAAACCTTTATTATATATGTTTAAAGATGATATACTATCCAGCAATAGAACATTATCCATTTCAATATCCTTAAATTTAAGTTAATAATATTCTTTAATTTTTTAAGTAATATCTAGTATTAAAGAAATACTATTAAAATCATTATCTATTTATCATAACTATATAGGTATATAACTTTAAATTATATTTATTATTTTTTGTGCTCATATATCTTAAGTTCATCGAGTGAATTCACTTTAATGTAATGTTAAATCTATGACTAATCCTAGACATATAGAATTATATTTTTAACTCAATAGTATGTTATATTTATAAAGGGAAATAATTTCCAATATTATTTTAACGTTCAATATTTTATTTAAAAAAGTCTACATCAAGCATCTCTTAGTAGTCAATTCTGCTGAATCATAATGAGAATTTCCTTACACTGGAATCATAGAAGAAATATGTTAACTTATACTATATATGTACACCAATGACATACCGCCCAGCTCAGGACCGGCATCTTTGGGCAGTATATCAAGGATAGCGCTATATAAATAGATATGAAAGATATATGGGAAAGTTACCTAATACGGATAGTTTAACAATGAATAATCTTAACTTGTTATGACTTAGTACTTTATTTCACAAATTATAATACATTAATGTTATATGATTATAGATATTATGGTTATTTTGAAATTTTATTTAATCTTTTTATTCAATAGATAAAAGGGGTGGCCGTATTATGTACCCATGTACGAATACAGTAGATACAATATATATATATTGTTGCTACTGGATAAACTATATATTATTGATGAAACAATTAGATAAATTACAATTACATTATTTATAATGTTATGAACAATTTAATATAATTTAATTCGTAATTAATTTATTAATTTTTATTATTTTATTAATTAATAATATAAGTTAAGTATCTACATAATACTATATTTAGATTTAGCTTCATTGGTGGTATTAATATGATAACATACGCGATTTTTATGAAAATCAGAATAGTTCACACACTGCGCACTGCTTGGTTATAGGGTATTCGTATTAAGATACACCTATCTAGAGTGTCCGTATTAGGGACTTATATGACCTCTAGATATATGCTTATAACTTATTTAATATTTTATAACAAATATAGAAATTATATAATTTTACATAGGTATTATATAATTTTACGTAGTAATTTTACCTATGTATATAATGTTTAGAATGCTTTAGTTTTTAATAATAAATTGTTGTTTTATATCGATATAGGACATCCTATATGACAAATATATATTAGTATATTCTTGAGAAGGTTTTAAGTTGACATTTTTTTTATAAATTTAAAAACGTAATAAAAAAATCACTTTATTGGATATATCAGAAATATTTTGAATAATTAAAAAATAAAAATACTTATTTAGACTATTCATTAAACTTTTTTGTAGGATTTATGGTTTCTGAGATACCGAGAGTTTCCGTATTCGGCACTGTCCGTATTCGGTTACTTTCCCCTACTATAGGATTCAATTGAATCCTATAGGATATATTGAATATATTGTATAATGTGTAACCAAGGGTGTGATTATTGTAGTATCTATAACATAGTCAGGCGGACACACTACCTTGATCTCTATATGATGTATCAACTGACTATAGTGTATACTGGCACATATTAATACATTTGGGCATATTTATTTGTTATTAAATGTATTGTATTTAATTATTATATATTATAAATAATATATAATGAAGTTACTTTTAAGAAAAAATTTTATTTTGTTAAATATAGTCACTCTATTAAATTTTGTAAATAATTCAATAACCAATTTGGTCTATAAACAGGCAAAGAAAAATTCGTGCAAACTGAATTTACACGTTTTTTTTACCATTTCGTGCAAATTTGACTCTGAAATTCGGGCAAAAGCGTGAAAATCATATTTTAAGCAAATATACATAATATGACAACTACTATAGTATATATTATTTTTAATTTAATTAGCCCAGTAACATATTTATATATTAATCTTGATGTTAATGATATTTATATAATATAATTTGATCAAATTAATTTTTTGTAAATAAAAAAATATTGTAGATTATATATAGTATTATTTTATTTATTAAAGGTCATTATTCTATGTTTCTTTAAAAATGTAGTTTGATGAATCTTCTACAGCAATAGTTTTAAAATAAATAGCAGGAAATAAAAACAAATATTATTAGAATTAAAAAATTCTAATTGCAGAAATAATAAATATATTGGATTAATCTGAATAATTACATTATAATAATGACCAGATGAACACAATTATTAAGTAAGTATGTATATTGAAGTTACTCCTTAATTAAAATGATATATAAACTAATTACTCTTATTTTGGGGTATAATATTTCAGAAATTTAGATTACATTTATTGTACACTTAATAAAAATATGCACAAATTTTAACAAAATCGTGCAAATATCATCCTGAAATTCATGCATTCGTGCAATTTGCACGAATTTGTCTATGCCTGTTTATAAACAAATCTGGTTTATAAATATTAAATTTAAAAATACCAATTATTTGCATTAGTTCTTAATGGTACAGGTAACGCATTCCATAGATCGGCTGCAGCTACATTGTACATACATAAGTTAGCTACAGCTATAGAAGATATAATATAGAATTCATCATTAATATGTTGATTCCGTACATGATATTATTATCAAAATCTACAATTTTAAAAATGGAATGATTTTAAAAAATCACGAAGTTTATTGATGATTTATAAACATAAAAAGTATTTTTGAAAATTAATTTGTATGTTTAATTATAATAGAAATTAATAAAAAATAGAACCTATGTAAATATAAAACATATTTGAAATTGAATCTTTATTAAATTAATCTAAATATTAAATAATATATGATACAAATTGATATATAAGTTAATATAATCAAAAGTTTTTCAGTAACTAATATAAAATATGAATACAATATTAGAAAATATGAAATAAAATATGACATTGAATTATTATCAGCAATCAAAAATAAGAGTATGTACACAATATATAAGATAGATATAAAAGAGTATTATGCATGGAAGAACAAGTCACATAATGGTATGGTAGAAACATATGTTATAGCTTCATTAATATCACATGATCGAGTTATGTGGAGATCTGATTCTAGATATTAATTCATATTACTTTTATAACAGATTTAACATTATTATTACTATTATTATTATTGGTAGGGGACGGAATGGGGTAGTGGCCGAAAATAGTGTAGTGGTCGTTTTAAGTAACGCTTAAATGGTGCTAAATAGGATAAAAAGTTCTATATACAATATTTAGATAATCAAAATGTCTATAATATAAATTATATATTTATAAAAAATAATTAATTAATTACTCTAATTTATTACATGATAATTTTTTGTCAAATTTAAACAAACACATCATTATATATATTTATACTTATTTATATGTGTGAGTGTGTGTATATACTTAAATCATTGAATCAAATAAGGTGCGTATACATCATAAATATAATTATTTAATATTATATAATTAAACAAATATAAATCGAATACATTACGAGACACCTATTACATATCATGATACTATCGGCCACTACATAGGACTTGCTTTATTTTAATGCTTTTTATGCACTTTTTAATGCCTAATAAATAGTTAATAATATTCAGTAATATATAAAAGTAAATCACAGTATTCTAAACCTATATGATTTATATCATATTAAAAAAAAATAAGATCTTAAAATTCAGCATTTATCGATATATTAGAAGTATGATAATGAGTATATAGGCAAATCAATTATCGGCCACCACTCCGTTCTCTCCCTATATCAAATATAGCACTGTGGTCCACTTATCTCTAAACAATAGCAACTTCCCCACGTCAACAATGCTTCAATAAGGACACATGTCTCTACTTCATCCCAAACGTTCGCAACTCCCTCCGTTAGTTACCCCATCAATAATATCATGCATACGATACCCCTCGCCACATCACATAGCATGCGTATTCATCGTGTACACAGAATAATCACTTGTAATGTATTCATACGCTATATTGTCTACCTTATATCATACCTGTATCCATTACTATTTACTTCCTAACATATGTTATCATTATATGTATATAAGCATAGGGTATATGGCTCAGTGGTATAGTCACAAGCTAGTAAGCGAGACGTCCCGGGTTCGACTCCAGGCAGTTCTAGTTTTTCTCTTGTATTTATCAAGAACTTAATAAAAGATGAATCAAAATAATAGAAACAAATGTTACTATTTTTATTGTATTTTCCTGGTCCCCTTGCAGTTATTTATAACATGACAAGTCTACTAAGAATTCTTGAAGGGGCCATTTTTATCCGATATTTATATTGTATTTAATATATATAAATATATATGTATTTATATGTTGTTTCACTAAATACATATTATTATTATATTATATATATATATATAATATTAACTTAATCAAACGAATTATAATTCGTTATAGGGAATGTTTACATGTTAAATGAGTCTGCATCTACTTTTTGGGATACATCTATGATTCAATACAAATGTAGTAGTAGAATGATGTGACAATTGATACATTGATATCTTCACAGATTACCTAGAATGATTGACAGGTGTCTAGATATTCGGCAATACTTATATACCGTGTAAACACGCCTACAATTACATAACAATTATATTCTATTGTATAATGACATCCGACTATAAAGGAATGTGTCACAGGTATACATAACAATCGAATAACTAATATAATGTTCTATTAAGTTATATTATTTAATTTCGTATTAAAATATATCAAACTGAAATAGTAAAATTTTATTTTTACTTAACGTAAAAATGTATTTTAGAAAAATAATTTAATTTAAAAATAAAGAACGTATTTATTATTAGAATATATCTAGCGTTGATAACAATAATATAATAACGGACGTAGTAATTGTATTGTCTTTAAACATGTATATATTTCAATACATTTTAATCACGGACTACGTGCCTTCACCTACGCTATGGAACAAGCTACCACCGCCTCGACGTCCACAAAGTTTCACAAACAGTTTTAAAAAGGCTTTAAAAACTTACCTCTTTAAAATTGCCTACGACCAGCTCTAAACTCTGTCCTATGGGACACCACGCCTGAGAAGTATTTATTACTACGTGGAGTGGTTAAACTTGAAGGTTAAAGGTTACATACCACGTTTAACTGTACGAGGGTTAGTATACATTACATAATATTCAAATTAATAATATATATCGCAGTCGGAATAATTACTTATATATATGTGTATATATATATATTAAATAAACTGATAAAAGTTTCATATATTTATTGAAATTGAGATTTTCGTCAGATATTTCTATGCAGATATTCCTATGAATTATGTATTCAATGTCAATATTCTATAACTCATTCTATAGTATGAATATAACGAATATATGCTAATATTAATGAATGTATACATTACGTATATATACGATATAATGTCATACTAGATATAAACCAAGTCTTTATAAATATCAAGGAAGTGTATATATATTCTGTTGCCTTAACTGAATTAATATGTCGTATATACGATCAACATCAACAATTTAATTACAGAATAACATAGAATATTGTATATTTTACAATTCATACAATGTATTTCTATAAAAATATCGTAGTTTACTATAATAGTTAGAATATTAATATATATGTCCTATATATATACATATATATATATATATATATATATATATATTATCATATAAATACCATGATTATACATATGTAACTACAGATATTTAATTAACTAGATAGGAATTATAGTGAATTATAGTGAATTATAGTGAAATATCCGCCATTTTGTATGTAGGGATCATGTGACTTTACGATTTTTATATTCATTTACACTGGGATTTATTTGTTTACATATACATGTAAAATGTAAGAGTACATTATATAATAGTTATAGAGATAGCTATGTAATACACGGTCCATACTCACAAGATGGCCGACTAGTTGTTTCGTTAAATAGAGTAAGCGGTATTAATAAATGCATATATGATATAGTATAAGTACATAGTAGATATAGTAGATATATGGAACTTATACATGTGTCCGTGTGTAGAACTGGTGCGCTGTTCCTACCACTTTCTCTAATGATCATAGCCTCGGTTTCGATATTCTCCGCGGGGATAACATTATTAACATAGGCTGTATAGGCTACAGATTTGAGCTCGTTAATCTTCACCTGAACATTGAATATAACCGCCATCTTACCGTATACGATTCCCCTCTCCTTGCCTAGATTTATCTTCTCCTTGACCGCCAACTGTAGTGCTATCTTCTTAATCAGCTGTTAGGTGTGCATTATCGTCTCCTCTCTGCCGCTAGTCGTCGCTAGTCATCACCGTACACCTTCAGGTCACCGCTATTCCTCGTATATATATATAAATTTACTATAAATAAGTGTTACTCTAATCGTGGAGTATAACAAAGAGACCCAATATGTCTGTGGCTCTTTTTAACTCCATTATATATTATGTTACTGATAATATGCGCGGTAATATTAATTTACAAGGAAATAGTACAATAAGCCATATGGAATTGGCAGATGGTCTGATTTTATTTGCGCAAGATGATGTAATGTGGCAACATCAAGTTGATCATGTTTTATTTAGACTAACTCAATGTGGGTTAAACTTTAAGGGCCGGCGTAACCTTCATTTTTATTTTGTAGGGAAATTGTTTTTATAATGAAATATTAAAATGTAATTCATTATCTTTAAAATGATGTATAATATATCATATACAATTAAATATAAGTGCCTCAAATACGAAGTTTAATCATACACCTATTCAAAATTGTGGGATTTAATAATTAAAAAACAGCAAGTAAAACTTTAGATGCCAATATCTCTGGTATTTTTTTTTTGATTTTCTGAGTATACACCTAATATATGCTTATTATTATATAGGTATGTAAGCTAACGTAAGTATAATCAATTAATATAATTAATTAAAAATTAATAATACAAAATCGGTAATACATTTATTTTTAAATAATGTTAATATTATAATTAACTTTTATTTAATTAATAATACATATATTATTTTATGATGTACACATATATCTAGAGATGAATTTTATCTAGATAATTAAAAAAAAATAGATAAAAATATTGATAAATAGAAAAGATATAGCCTGTTAAAAAAGAGATATTTTCCCTATATTTTACATGTAAACGCCGGCCCTTAACAAGTCAAAATGAGCTGCATTGAATATAATTATTAACCCAAAGACAAAACAATGGATATGTAACCCATATAGTTTTATATCTATTGATAATTAGACTATTAAAGCTTTAAATATAGAATTCACTTATAGATATATTGGCATAAACATAAGCGATTTGGATAATACAAATAATTCAATTAATGATGACGTCACATCGAAACTGTTGGTAGGTAATCCTATAGGTAAAACGTATGTGTTGCGTATGCTTTATATTCATATACTTAAGTTATATACACTAAAGGTGTATCTAAAAATACATTTAGATGGAATTATAACAATTATATTCTATTGTATAATGGCATTCGACTATAAAGAGATGTGTCATAGGTATACATAACAATCGAATAACTAATATAATGTTATATTAAGTTATATTATTTAATTTCGTATTTAAATATATCAAACTGAAATAGTAAAATTTATTTTTACTTAACGTAAACATGTATTTTAGAAAAATAATGTAATTTAAAAATAAAGAACGTATTTATTATTAGAATATACCTAGCGTAGATAACAATAATATAATAACGGATGTAGTAATTGTATTGTCTTTAAACATGTATAACTTTCAATACATAACGTGTGTACAAGGGTTAGTATACATATATGCATTACATACTATTCAAATTGATATTTTGTATACTCCATCGGAATCATTACTTATATATATAGGATATATATATATAGGATATATATATATATATATATATATATATATATATATATATATATATATATCTATATATAGGACATATATTAAATAAACTGATAACAGTTTCATATATTTATTGAAATTTAGATTATCGTTAGATATTTCTATGTATGATTTTTTATTCAATATTGAATTGACATATGTTAATGTTTCATAATTCATACTTAAGAACATATGCTAATATTAATGAATTTATACTTTCTGATTTCACAATAGATCTAAACCAAGTATTTATAAATATCAAGGACATTTATATTCTCTTGCTTTAACTGAATTACTTGGTCATACCATCAGAAACTTAATTACAGAATATATAAATTTTAAATTTTGTATTTCAATAATATTCCTTTCCTTACTAGGTCGCGCTTTCTCGGCAGAAATAATATAATAAACATATCTATATATATATATATATATATATATATATATATAATTAATTCTAATATAGAAAAAAAATAAATAATAATGTAATACTTATCATTTTAAAATA
>OZ025239.1:973373-1023373 GCA_964019155.1 Osedax fenrisi
ATGATATAGATTATCTGTATAGGATAATATATGTATACATATATACCTACATATATGTATACATATAATGTATGTATACAGATATATCAGTCATGTTTAAATTACAAGTTATTATTAAATCCATGTATGTTTAATTATAAGTTCGGTAGTACCTAATTCAATAGATGTAGTTATCGATGTATTTCTATGTATACTTAGGTTTGATATCGTTACGCTTCAGTAGTTTCGGTAGATGTAATGATAACTTGGATAGCACTTGTTGTATTCGATATAGTGTCAGTAGTTTCAATGGGTTCTCTTTGAATAGTATCACTTGTAGGTATCAACTCTAATGATATATATATATACCATTAGATCTGATACATACAGGTGATACTATTCAAAGCATACTAATATATATTATAAATTAAATTAAAACATATTAATAATAATAGTATCTAATAGTTTAATAATATCATCAAAATGTATTTATAGATATAAATATAGTGTGGCAAAGAAAAAAATAATTAAATAGCTCCTATTATAATTGCGATTATTAATTATATTAGACGCATTGGAATCTTTGATTATCACATGATGTCTGATTTACAGATTTTCCTTGCCAATTTAAATTAAGACAACTTAAACTGAAGTCTATACACTTGTTTATTTATGTTTTATATTTAATCATATTTAAAATCAGATAATATATATTTACAATTTAAATAAGTGAAACAATAATTTAAATTGTAAATATGTGTATATATATATATATATATATATATATTAATGAATATCTATAGACATATACATATTTAATATATTAAAAGAAGTAATACAATAACTTTTGTAATTTATGTTTTCCATACATCTTATAAATTATGATTATCTAGATATAGAGATGTGTTACTGTCTCTCTCATCTGTTAAGTTCACATTAGCCACACACAATTACAAATATTATTGAAACTAATAATAACAATGCATTGGTTTAATTCTAAAACATAATAGCCACAAAATACGTTCATTAAGCAGAAAGATGTTTTACCAAAAACCCTATAGAAAATAATAAAAGTCAGTAGGCCTAATTGAAGTCTCAACTATCTTCAAATAATTTATTAAAAAATGCAACATATCCTATTACCACAATAAAATAGTATATTGTGTAATAAAACTAAGCTACATTATACTGTTAGTGACAGTCTTATGTAAACACATAAAGAGAACATTCCTCCTGGTATTATTACTTTTTTTTCATCTATGCTATCAGAATAGTATCAATATTATTAGTACTACGAACTCAACTTTAACTAACACACCACCACCTACTCGTTATATAAACTTCACTCGTTGATACATTCGTTTACTCCACCATCTACTGACTATATTTAATTACTCATTCTATCTAAATCATTCTCACCCCTTGACCCCATTCCATATATGAACACAATTCTAATAACACTTTGCATTTATCTTACTATGCTATGATATTTAGAAATTTTGTAAATTAAAGAATTGTCCAATATATCTTAAACATACACTAGTATCACCTATATTAAATACAAATAATCTTTATAACAACTCTCTGAGAAAATACCGTCCAATTTCTAACTATCTACTATCTCTAAAATATGAAAAAGTTACTTTTTTAAATAACTAATGCATTTTCTTGAAATTAATCTCACCCACCATTATAAAAGTTCCTATAGACCAAACCACATCACTGACATATGTATAATTTATATAGTAGCAATACATTCAACATACGAGTTTGATAACATTGAACATGACATTCTAGGTGTTAAGTTGCGGAATAGGTGAAGAAGAAGCTTTAGAATACTTGTACAGCATGGTTTAGTGTAACTTACGTTGATGTCGATACTGTTACCCTAACGAAATGGCGATATTGTGCGCTAAGTATAAAGCGAAACTTAGGTAAATGTTTATTCAATAAATATACATACCCAATTGTATTGTTTATTTATTATTATTATATACTATACTACTACTACTACTACTTCTATTTATTTAAATTAAATTATGTAATTTATTATTTATTTTATTACTATATATATATATATATATATATATATATAGAAATAACGTAGATAGTATCTATTAGATATGTAGGTTGCCTTAGTACACAAGTGTACATTAGTTTAAATCACTGAAATAAATTAAAGTATGTGTGATAAGTATTCATATAGCGTGAAAATAGCAATATCAATATAACAATTCATTTGTCATAAAAATGAAAACTGGTTTCGTCATCTAGTGCTGTTGTATCCGGATCATATTACAAACATTGTTTGCAATACGGGCTGGATACATTTTGGACGATACATAACATTATTACAACTTATTACTACTCTTTAATAGATACTGTATCGGCCATACTGCCCAGCTTTGTATATACCTATAGGATACATATACTATTATATAATTGAACATGTAAAGTATACAAAATAAATGCGTATGTATAATGTACATTATGAGAACCCGTTTTAGTAACTTTTTTAGTTTCCTTCATATAAAATTACTATCTCGCTCGGAATAACTCCTTTTAATTATTCCAGATATAAAAAAAAATAATAATTGAAATCTGACAACAATTCAGAAAGCGAAACCATATTCTAAAATAGATAGGAATTTACATTGAAAATTTATGAAAAAATATAAATTACAGATAAATGAAAGACAAATTTGTTTACAAGTAAAAATTGCATATTAGCATATGTAGTATATAACATCCTTAACAAATATATTTTTTAAAATAATTAAATCGATCTACGGAAATTTTAATTTAATTTTTAAATTTTTTCTAAATTGAAAAAAAAAATTAGCAATGGAATAATAAAAAATATATATATATATATATATATATATTATATATGTCTATCATCATTATATAAATATAAAATTATAAGTATTGTTATAAAAATAGCATATATTTATTCAATAAATGACTTTTATTGAGCATTATAACAAAAAATTAATTTTGGGGTAAAATAGTCGTAAACAATTTGTTGTCAGAAAATTAAATATTTTTATTTTTGTATTATACCTCGTAAATATAAATTATAGGCTCACAACAAAGTTTGATCATTGATTCAAATAATTTATCAAAAAAATAGTCGAATAAATTACATTAATTAAAAAATAAAAAAAAATTAAATTAATTTTAAATTTTTTACTTTATTAATATTATAATATATTTATACACGTATTTGCCAAATATTTTATTTTTATGACAACGCGCACTTGCACAAATATATAAAATACATAAGAAAACATTTCTATTTATAGAAATTTACATTGTAAAATAAATGAAATATTTCTTCATTAAAGTACACTTCTCTTTACCAATATTACATATTTTGTGATGAAACTTTCCAAATATGTTTATTATGACATGTATGACCTACTGTAACTGAGAGAGAAACTTTCAAAAACGGTCTCCCCTATTGTACATTTAATATACAAGGTATATTCATGTGTATTATTGTATACGTATATTATATTTATATAGATGTTACTCATTCAGAATATTTATGATTGTGCAATATAGCATAACGGTAGCATTTGAATTACACATATAGGCAACCTCTAACTTGAACTTTGAAAAGTATCTACGGCCAGGATGAGCTTTCACGTATAATTTAGTAATTTACGTAAACTCATAGATATATACTATAGTATATTTATAAATTTAATAATAAAATTAATGTGATGTACATATGTCTTTCGTTAACATTAATTAAGAGTAGTTAGATTTTAATTCTCCGAAAATATACTGTATAATTTAGGTTTTATATTTTACATAACAACATATATATTTTTATAATATTTATAATTATTTCATGGATATAATATTTCACGGTTGGAAATTTCACGAAAGTTAATTTCACGGTTGTTCTTGTACGGTTTCAATTCCGATCCGAACTCCCCAACACAACCACCTGATAACATTAACACCCCCCATACACACCAGCAATATAGGACCGACTCCAGCCTCAGGATCATTCGCCCTCCCGTTACATTCCATAACATCTCTTCTATTGGATGAGGGGATGTCAATTTTGCATTATATAACACATTTATCATATCATTTGAAAATAACTTATATTAATATAATATATAAAATACATAATAAATAAAGAATATAAATCAATAAATTAATTTTTTAAATTATTATTTCTTAGTTCATTTCTGAATTTTGTTCGAGTTTTTATAAATTGCTCGCTATAATTATATAATTATAAATTAATTTAGATTTTCTAAGCACTCTGGGTCAAATTTTATGAGCATTATTTGTTTTTCTTTTTTACCAATAATATAGTAAATCATTAATTTTAATCAGTAGGGATTACATAAGTAAATTATAATATTAACCAAGCATTAAATTTAATTTGTATGACTCTGAATATGAACTCAGCTTTTCAAATTCTCTCCCCATTTTATCGATATATTTTCTGAATAAATATATTAAATTTGTATCATTTAATATTATAATTATATTAATTGTTGATAAATTAAAAAATAATAAATTAGTTAATATTTATGTATTAAATTATTGTCTTAGTTGTATTCAGTTCAGTCTTTTCAGTTGTTTTATCTTTTGTTGATTCCCCTAAAAATGTAAATGCATGTACTTTAATTAAAATTCAATAATTAAAAACTAATTTAATTGTAATCACCTTGTTTTAAAATCGTTAAAACATCTTCCATATATGTTTTGTTAGGCACCCTTTGGTAATTATTCCTATCGATTTCTTCGGAATGTCCAAGGTGATTCATCATACTGGAAAATAAAGAGAATTAAAGATATATCTATATTGAACAAAATGTATACATTTTGTAATTAGATTTATGTTATAATATATATCTGGTTCATAAATTGTACATAATTACTTTGTCGCAGATCGTTTGGTTGTTAGCTCAGAAGAAGCAAAATTCGTGGAAACTCTGTGCCGATTTTCCGTCGCATTTATTTTAGTAATGCCCGCAGCTTCGCATATTCGCTGTATACACATATCTCCATATAAATGTGACATTTCACCTAATAATTATATAATTATGTATTAAATATATATAATAATTTCTATGTGTAGAGTAAAATCGAGAACTTATGTATTAGAACATATGTACTGAGACATTGTATTTAGTAAATATTAGTTGGGGAAAATCAAAAATGATCAACGAGTATACCTACACAGCTATATTTGTAAATATTAAAAATAATAGATATAACAAATTATATTTATCATGTATAGTATATTAACCAAAATTTAAAAACTATGTATAACTTGTAATTAAGAATTATCTTTTATATTTAACATATTTCCTCATTGAAAACATATATTAATTACTAAAAATCACTTAATGGACAGTTTTTCATAATGTATATCAAAATCAACACATCATATTTATATCATTATTCCAATTTTACAAACAGTTTAGTTAAAAAACAAATTGTTTATCTTATAATATATATATATATATATATATATATATATTATGAAATAATATAATTAATATACTAACTTTTCGTAGCAAATAAATAATTATTAGAATCAATAATCCCCTTATTCTTTCTCATTGAAATAAGAGTTGTTATAGATTCAGTAATATTTGAAATTAATACCTTTTAAAAATGAAAATTGTATATCTTAATATTCTATTTTAAATAAATCGTGAGGATTATTGTTCGATGATTTACTAACTGTAACAAATCTCTTCCCTTTGCCTTTTAAATTGACTAGTATAAACTCTGCGTTTGACTTTGTATTGGCAACTTCATATTCTTTAATAGTCATCATTGCCACCTCTTCTCCTCGCCATCCATTAAAGATTGTCAATTGCGTTATTATTAACGCTGCCAGATTTGTATAACTCGAGTGAACCTTAATAATATACAAAGTAATACCGTATTAAAAATAATTATAAAATAATTTGAAAAATTACATAATTAAAAAAAAATTAAATCGAATACATTACAAGACACCTGTTAACTATTTTGATACTCCAATTGGCTTATTTTAATGATTTTTTTAAAATATAAAGGTATACCTAATAAATCGTTAATATTATTCAGTAATATATAAAAGTTAAATCACATTATTCTAGACCTATATGATTTATAGCTAATACAAAAAAATAAGATCTTAAAATTCAGTATTTATCGATATATTAGAAGTATGCTGAGGCATATAAGTATTATATGACACCAGGTCCGACTAGAATGCATATTTGTATAGGTGAAAGTTGTAAAGGTTGAAGTACCGTTGAAGATCATATAGGTTATTATATGCTGTCCTGTGATATAATTCTATTTATTTAGGACACAATTAAAAACCTAGCAATGAAGTAATAGCTATAATTAATAAAAAAATGATAGGCAAACAATCAAAAACTAGGAAAAGCAATGCCAGGTCGGGTAAGGATAATATATTTACAGTATACACAAAAATAATATACTAACATCTCTTACTTTATTTTCTATATATGCATACAACTTTGTTATGTCATCTTCAGGAGTTGATTCAGAATTTCTATAATTATTTGTAAATTTACAATATATATTATTATTAAAAATAAATACTATAATAAATACTAGTATTATTACCTTATATCAAATTTTCTATTTAGTATAGCCATTTTGGCAGTATTCAAAATCATAGGCACTTTAAATTTATAAAGTTCCGTATATTTCTTTATATTCTTTGACTGCATTTGTAATAGATATATATATATATATTAAGTATTATATTTAATATAAAATTATAAGCTTTAAATTTATACGTATTATACCTCAGTTTCATTGTCTTCGCTTAAATACAGTGATGACACATACTTTAGTATTCTACGGATCAAATTATCGAGATTTATCAACGATTTATTTATTAGTTTATTACTTATTTTTGTCATCGCGTCAAGTACTCTATCGATATATTCAATTTTAAATATATCAATAGATCTTCTAATATCTATAAAATATAAATATTGTATTATATTAATTATAAATAAGATTTAATTTACTCACTTATGTCGTTATTTGCATTGTTAAAAGTAATAACCAGCCTGGCAAATTCCCTCATGTCGGTCATTACCGATTTCCTCAAAGTATCTGTTTTCGAAATATCACTAATGGACATTTTATATTTTCTATATCCGAACTATAAAAATGAATAGCTTAGTTAAGTTTGAATATAATAATATTAATTATTTTATATTTGAAATACAATATATTGATATTTTATATATTCATATTACTAACATCTTTAATAAAAGTATCATGTAATATCAAATTCCGTACCGGACCATTATGGAACCGGTTTAAATAATTAGTAAATATATCATTATATTGATTGGCTATTAATTGTAAATTATCTACTTTCAAGATAAACGATTTTGAACATTTTTTTGGTAGAGATAAATACTTTGCAATCTGGAAATGTGTAAAAATAAATTAGAATAATATATAATTGAAATTCTAAAAAACATTATTAATAAATAATTGATAATTATTAAAAACCTAGACAGTAACGCGTTTCAGCCGTCCCTTTCCTGACAACCATTAATTATTTGTCATTATTACTGTTTTTCATTAATTTTTTATTATATAAAAACATTCCTTCATTCCTAACAGTATTCATGAATATATCCATACATTTGGAATCTTTTAATAAAACTGACTTTACCTATATAGAATAAATTTAATTACAATACAAATAATAACAATAAAAATCTATATATATATATATATATATATTATAAATTAATATGTCACTTATATATATATAAATATGTTATAAATAATCAAATATACCTCTTCTATATCTGAGTGTTTTCGTAATATGTGTCTTTTTAATTTACCCGCACTAATAATCTCTTCACAGTATTTGCAAAATCTAGTAGGACTGGATTATGTATTATAAAGTGATATACTAATTTGTATTATTATAAGTAACATATACAATGTTATATAAGTAAAAATAAAAAATAACACTCCCTATCCAAAGTAAATTAAGTCAAATAGAATCCCTGTCAATTCTATCTTCACCACTAAAATTTATATAAATTTGCAATTATTTGTATATAATCATATTTTCAAAGTTATATTAAATTACATGTAATATAAGTATATAAGTTAGATTTTACTCATAGATATGAATGAATATTTAAAACCAAAGTATAATATTGCTTTGTTATATTAGTAATAAACACTTAATTATATTCAAATAATAATTATAAATGGTTAACCTATTATATACATTGTAAAAGCATATAGTTTGATATGAATTAACACCATTTTTTCAAAATGTATAGGTGGTGTTATTTATTTATGTACACAAAATCAAGTTATATGATTTCATATAAGTATTATCTTTCCATAGAAAAATATCTGATATTTATATATAAATATATTATATATACTTACGGTTTTTTAACTTGTTTATTCTTCATATACCTATACAACATTAATTAGTTATTAATTAATAATTAGTATTTAAAATATTTTAATTTTAAATTAATATTAATAATAATTTTGTTTAATTATAGTTAACCTTTCATTGCAATTATTTTGTTTAGCATCATTTTCCAAATTTAATATTTCAGATCTATAAGTTAAATATTATTTATTATATATTAAAATATGTTTATAATATAAATATAAATATTCTATTTTAAATGTATGATATTTCGTATAATTTATAAGTATGTTTTATTATTTTACGTTTATTGATTATTTATACCTAATTATTAAATAAAATATAACATTTAGTGCCTAATATATCTTTGAAAGTATACATGTAAATGATAGAAATGTTATGGTCTACTATATACCTAAGATTATCAACAAAATTACTACTTTTATTTACTATAAAAATATGATTTTTATCTATACAAATAGCTATTTTTAGCAATTTAAATTCAATATTTGTATAAATTTCATATGTGTATCATCGATAAAAGTAAGTTTAATAATTATAATTTATCCTAGAAATTATTTAAATAAATTAGTTATGCTTAATTATTAAATATAAAATAATATTACCTCTTAGATCTTTTATCACTGGAGTTCATATCTCTTTAAAGCTAAAAATAGATATTAGTATTAGTATTGAGAATAATTAAACGATGATGCAATCAACATATTAGTTTATTTAATTTACCTTGTACTAAAGTAGTATGTATCTTCGTCTTCTCTGTCCATATTCATAATGGCATCACTATACACATAAATATTAATACATATATATATATATTAACTATATTACAATGTATTTCTAATTATTATATATATAAATAATATAAATACATTTATGATATTTCGTATAATTTATAAGTATGTTTTATAATTTTAAGTTTATTTGTTATTTTTACCTAATTATTAAATTAATAAATATAAAATGTAAGGCCTGTATATCTTTGCAAGTTGACATGTAAATGATAGAAATGTTATAGTCTACTAAAAAGTAAACTATACCTATGATTAGCGACAAACCCAGCAAACAGTAATAGCAGCATAACAGCATATTGTATAGCCTCAAATATTTACATTATGCTATTATGCTGCTATTAAATGTCTATTATGCTGCTATTAATTTGTCATGCTATTGTGCTGCTGTTATACTGATATTTAAAGTCTATTATACTAATATTATGCTGCTATTAATTTTAAAAGTATATTATGCTGCTATTATGCTGTTATTCTAATAAATAAGAAATCCATCAATCAATACATTAGAAATGGAAATTAAATATGTTAATTATGAAAATGTGCAGTTATAACTTTGCGGTTAAACTTTGATGATATTTGAATGATGTAAAAGTAATCTATTTTACAAAATGTACTTTGTCATTTATCAAAATACAATCTCATAATTATACAGTTGAGATTTATTATAATATAATATTATAAATGAAATAATTGATATAAGTATATAATTGAAGGTAGTCATTGATATTTATATGTACGTTAGAAAAACTGACACATGAATTACATTAATTATTTAATGGAAATATTCTTATTTTAGAGTATTTATATCAAAATGAAGTGATTTTATAAGCGTAATCGATATCATAATTATCTGAAATTGACAGGATTTTTGTAAATACTTGTCACATTTAATTGTATATTTCGATATCGTATAACAATATTTTACTAAACAAATTTATAATTGTACATTAAGCATAGATTATAGATACATTCCATATAATTAATAAACACATCACGTATGTATATAACAAGATATCATTGTTTGAAAAGAGACGCTTCCAAACAGAAAATTTAGAAATGTTTTTTCTATAATTAGCTCTGTCTAGTCAAGACGTTATATTCTTGTATTTATTTATATTATTCATTATTTATTTTTTATAATACATTATAACTATTATTAAACTATTACTATAAAAATAAATTTATATTTTTCTATTTCATAACTTCTATACATATATTTATTTATATATCTCATTATAATATTTGAGTACTCTATATTAGTACTAATTATTATTGTTTCAGAGTTGTTTATATACCATTATATTTTACTTGTCATTTATATATATATATATATTTATATATATATATATTATAATATTTTGTAATTATTTGTTTAAAAAAACGTTGAATGTCATTTTCTCAAGTTGATTTTAATTATTTTTATCTGAAATATTTACGGTCAATGTATAACATCTATATAAATCCTGTTGGATTTATCATTATATTTTATATTAATTAAATAATGATAAACTTGTATTTAAATGAAAAAAATCAAAAATAAATATTTAACAAATTGAGACTATTTTTGTATACCATTTTAAATTAACTACATTTATATAAAGATAGATCCTATATGATGGAGGAAAGGATCTGTTGAATACAAAATAAACTATGTAATTATCTCCATTAGTTATGTATCCTTAGCGTTTTTAGATAGAGATAAAATAGCATTGTTTAGATGAACGCGCGACTCCACCATTAATGGGATTCACGGTCTTTACAATTAGTATAATGTATGATATGTCAAAATAGCATATGTTAAAAATATATATAAAGCATAAAAACATAATTTTATAACACTACATATTTCTAATAAAATAATGATTAAAAAATGGCACAAAAATTACTGTTTACATATATTATAACACTGTTTTTCAATAATTATAATTAATCTAGATGCAATGTATGTCAAAATAATGTCAAATTATATAAGTTATATAAATAAAATATAAAAATTGTAAGAATTAGCTAAAATAACTTTTACCATAATAATAAGAGTCAAAAAGCAGAAAAATAATATAGTCAATCTTTAACATAAATTATCTCAGAATATTTGTTTTTTTTAAATGAAAATTGCTATTTCTCAGTAAATAATTAACTTAACTTAGTCAAATTTACACAGTATGTTTAGTATTATAGGTATATTGTAGCTATTGAAAATATTTGTGATTAGATATAGAGTTGATAAATAATATTAAATGTTTTAAATAAATATTTCATTTGGTAAATTTTTATTTTTTTAAAATGCTGATATTTTCAAAACTAATATTCTAATCATTACAATTTCTATAGAACAATTAACAAAATATATCTTAATATTATGCAATTTAATTTATATGAAAATCTTAATTATTTCTTGAGATTTTGAAATTAAAAAAAAAAGTCCTATCTAATTACATTGAAATCTAAAGACCATGAACCCCTTTAAGGTCGTATTTTTAAAAGATTAGTAAATATCATGTTATCAAATTGAACAAACTTTGAGCGTATAGTATTTGATTAAAATATGAATTACTAGGTGTTTAGGTTATAAAGGAACATCACATATTGAATTCTATAGAAATAGATTATAATCTATTGAAATAAGATTATCAACTTCAAGGAAATGGGTACGCCAGTTCCAATGCCTTAGGGATCTTAATACCGCCAATAATAAGAACACTGAGAATACTTGCCCACTCCACAAGTATATCCCATCCCCCGACACGTATCAAAATATATATAAATATATATATATATATATATATATATATATATATATATATATATTATATTATATATTATTCTAAAAATATAAATATAATTAAATTTATAATAGTCTATTTATTACTCTAATAATATAAATATAAATAAACTTATATTATTTATTTGTTATATATGAAATTGAGAGGAATATAAAATACTGATAAACTTTAGACTTGATTATCTCAGAATGATTATTTTCATCTACATGGTGTTATAAAAATGCTAATATTTTCTTCATTATTTTATCAATCTTACTAAATTTTTGTCCTATTACTAGATATTATATATACCTATAAATGATCATATCAGTATTATATATAAATACTTATTTATTATATATAACTTTATACCTAATTGTTTATAGAATTTTCATAACAAAAATAACTTTTATTTCAATCATACATTACATATGAATATCTAATAAATATCAATAAACAATAAATCGTATGTCATTATCTAAATAACACATGTATATAGTGAATATATTAATTAGAAAAATGTGTATATTACAAATTGTAATCATTTATATTATATTAATATAACCATTGTCAAAAACAACAAAATAATATAAAAGATAATCATTATATTAATTAGTTTAGTCATATTTATTAAATTAATAATTTCATCATATATTTAAAATATCAATTAATACATGGAATAAATTAGTATACTATGAATATATGCATATTTAATATATTATATGTAGTAATTAAAATTAAAATATTTTAAATATAAATTATTTTTATAAATATAATTTAATTTAATATTTATTTAAAATGTAGGTCATTAAATTATTAAAGGGTACTGCAGTTATCATATCATTACCTGCATTGCCATATACTATTATACATATATGGAGTATTTGCTACTTATAATTCTATATTTTATATTTATAATAATTTTATTATTATCTAATTTTTTTAATACTATTTAAAAGTACTTATAAAAAAGATGTTAAATTTAAAATATCACAATATAACAGAATATGGAAACATAAAATAGTTTCTTGATATTTAATGACTAGAGTATCCATTTTAATCAAATGTAAGTATAGTTCAATACAGTGTTTTGCTTGAATTATAAGACATAATAGCTTTATTTATTTTTATTAGGTTATTTACATTTGTCCTAAAACCATCTATTCAAATGATATAGCACATTAATAACACAGATTTTTCAAAGGAAAGATATAACACACACAACATCGTGTAATTTGATTTTGTATAAAATATGAACATCGGTTCAATTTTAGGAAATTGTGTTTTTTATATTTTACATTATTATCAAACTACACTTTTAACATTTAAAATAATATGATTTATATTATTATTTATATGATGTAAAACTAAGTGTTCATTACAAATAACAAAGTAATAGGATATGTTTGTTTTAAATGTTATACATATGTATGAAGTGAGTAATATATCTAACTTATATTGCATGTAATTTAATAGATTAATGATAGCATTATATAAAAACCACGTAAAACCTATTATTCTATCTTCAAATTTAATATATAAATCAATGCAAAAAGTTAAATTAATGATTTCTATATGATTATATTAAAATTTGTAATCTAATTTAATACACATTATATTATTTAGAATTTAAACATAAATAATATAGAAAAACATCTTCAAATTCATACAGAATTTATAAATAAATTTGTATTTAAAAAAAATATTATATATACAAATTAAATAAAATGTATACGCATTTTCATTTTACAAATAAATAAATATTTCTGATTACTTTGAAATCATTGAAATATAATTAAATATAGCACAAGTAACTGTTTAGGAGTACAATAAGTTAGCATTTGCAGAGATAGAGAGCAAATGTCCTATCTTTAGTATCCTTAATAATTATATTTTTATTTAATTACTCTTTTAAGATCAAAATCTAAATATACATCATATTTAATAAAAAAATTGATTAAATTTATTGAATAATTATTAATTTAATATATCCTTATCATTATTTTAAAATTTTGTAATCACATTAATAAAAATAAATATTAAATATAATGAGAATAATAATATAAATAGTATCAGCCTAATACGGATACTAATAATAATAAATGTATGACCTCATTAGCTTATGATTAACCTTTATTACCTCATTGTATCGACTACCTTCAGAATAGGAAATGTGGCCTCAATGAGATAGATGTAATCTGTGTAGCAGTGGTAATAGTAGAATAGGCAGCAGCGATACAGACCTACATATGACAAGTATCACGGTTATAATGTTCAATATAGGTGTACATTGTACACTGTATCACTGCATCAACTACAACTCTTATATTACATTCATAAATAACTTTAAATAAAGATATCTTTAAATTATTTATTAAATTGTAACTAATAATAATTATAAACATGATTTTAATATATAAAAATATTATATTTATAATAAAGTATGATAAATAAATACTTTTTTTATGATATAATACCTATGTATATAAATGTAATAAAGTAAATATCGACAATGAATAGATAAGAAATATATATATGTATATATAATGCATAATATTATAATATAAGAATTATATAATACATAGAAAACATGTATATTAAAATGTAGCCACATTAGTTTAGTTAGGCGTAATACACATATAGGAGATATTAGGATATATTGGTTGACAAACTGTACTGCTGGAGGTGCTATGTAGTGAAGGTACAACATCTCGGTAAGGCCTCTGTAGTGTTTCTGATCAATCTGCTCGTGTGACAGCATCAGACACAGATCCATGTGGCTGATGTTACTGACAAACTATGGGGGGGGGGGGCGTGGCTTAAGTTAAATGTACGGCCTAAAAGGGGTGGGGATTAGGTAGGTTGTACCTGTAATAGGGTGTGTGTTAATTATGTTATAGTTGTATTAGGTGTGTGTATATAATGATAAAGTGATGTGGTAGTTTAAATAAATAGATATCATTGAGGAGACAGCGCAGGGTTGAAAGTGTCGAGATGTCATGTGATTTAGAATGAAGTAACGGAATATAAAGTATCACCGACAATTGTAGTATTGATGCTAGTATCTTAACTGATTCGTCACGCCTCAGTGAACACCGCACAACTATTACTACTAGTATTGTAACGAGGGTAGTGGGGCTAATAATGAGGTCCCAGAGGGGTTACTAACGAGGTACAACGGGGGGGGGGGGGGGGGTTACTAATAAGGGAACACTTCCTTCATGCTGATGTAGAGTTGGTTACGCAGCTCGTACTGGTACAACAGTTCCGCTTGAGCGACTCCACTGCGCTACCAGCATACCTCTTCAGTTATCTGCAAACAAACAACGAGGCATCAAGTAGCTAGCTACTTATATACTCCGGAGTAAGCCTCACGTATTGTTATCGTGATGGTGACATTGTTTACAAATATAGTCTAGCTGTACATAATGATTTATCTTTAAGGCCCTGCGTAACTTTCGTTTTAATTTATTATCCTACAATTTATTATATTAAAAAACTAAAATATAATTAATATCTTAAAATAAATTAATAAATTTATTATTTACTAATAATATCTAATTATATATATATATGTATATCTTATATGTGTCTGATACATAAGTAACTTTATATAATAAACAAATTATAATAATAGCTTATAAATTGTTATCTTTGAGATACTTTTACATTGGTTAGTGTGAAATAATAATTTGAAATAAGTGAAACTAAATGTGATTGCTTATTGATTATAGAGTGTGCGACTATTTATATATTACGGCTTCACTTATATACCAGTATGTACGATTGCATTATTGCATTAATATAGGCAGTAGTAATATAATAGTACAAACTCACTATACGATTTGTTTGAAAAGTGCCCGCATTAAAAAGTAGAATAGTATTTCAATGTAGAAATCAGCATTACACGCGTGTTATTGATCGAGAGCGCAGGCACAATTGGGCTGTCAATCACAAGTAAAGCCAGCGTACAAAACGTTAACTTTTATTTGACATATATAATATTAATTAATTAATGTTAATATTTGATATAATACTGAGAATAATAGGGTCTATAAAACATAATATCGTACATGTTATATGATATTTTATATGAAACTTTATAGCTACATACATCTAATAATTAAATAAACATATTAAAAAAGTAAAAGATGTGTTATGTTAGTATAAAGGCTGGGCTCGATCCTTTAACCCTTATCATTCAAGGATTTAATAATTACATGTCGCCCAGTTCCGAGTGTTTGTGTTTTTTTTAAAATATGTATGCACTTTTTAATAAATGATAATGTTGATATAAATGTAAAAAATGTTCTATTACAAATTATAATTTGTTTAGTATATTTGGTTTAGTATATAACATAGTTTATTAATCTGGAAAAAATGAGTAATTAATTAATTATTCAAAATATTATAATAAATTAAAAAGTAAAAATTATAATTAATTCTTTAAAATAAAATAATTATATTTCAAACCTAAATTAATGTATATAATACGAATATATTGTATATGCAGTTAGTCTTATAAAGTGATAACAATATATAAACCAACAATAAACTGAACAAATTATATAAATTGAGTCATTATTGAATAATTTACAATTAATAACCATCGATATAAAGAAAGTGGATAAGCAATTGACGCACGCAATGCATGTAAAAGATAGATACATGAATGACACTTTTATCGATAAATTAACAAAATAGTATCAGTGATTTTGATTGGATATTAGTCATATTATATATGTCAAATATTAAAACAGTAGGTTTTTCGTCGAAATAGATTAAAGTGACTTCTATCTATATCAATGGATTTAGATTATAAATATCAATAAAATAGTATGATATCTTCAATTTAAATACACAATATTACAATGGAATATTGATATGTGTATTATGTATTTTAAATATATAATTATATTTTTAGTATAGATAGTACATTAACATTGGCATTAATTATCAATATATATATATATATATATATCATTCTTGCTTTATCCTTTCTACAGTACAGACGTCTTTTTATCAGCTAAGTTACAATATTTATTCTTATTTTTTATATGTAATTTAATTTAAGTTGTTTATATTTATTCTACTAACTTTTATTATATTTATTAAATATATATATATATATGTATATATATATGCGTTAATTTATTTATAAAATTATATATTAATCGTTATGTAATTAATCATTTATATATTATCAACTATATATTTTGTTAATATTTATATGTGACATATTTTTGATTAAATTCATATATTGATTTTTTAGGAATTTAATTATTTTGTATATATCATACTATTCATATGTATATACTTATTATATATGAATTGTTGATTTCATTATAATTACATAACCCAATTAAGTATTCACTGAATTGAAATTAACTCCCCATTGCTACATTAATTTTACATTTCGATATTTTGTTATAATCTATATATTTCTATTTAATATATCTATATATCTATTATAATTAATATATATTATGTTATGCAAAGCCTGTAATGAAATTACCACTAATAATTTTATAAAATGTGACTGTGGATTATATCTGCATTACGAATGCCTTTATAAATATAATGTATTACCAAACGACTATGCAAATATATCACAATCTAAATATGCCATACATATATTAAAATCACCCTTCTTTAAATTCACATGTAAATCATGTTCCCTAAATGGAGAAAATTCATCAAAATCAATTGATTTTAACAAAAAATTTGACGAGCTTACAACTAGTATTACCGCTATAAATACTAAATTAGCATCACTATCTAATATTAATGAAACCATATCATCTACCTATTCCTCCATTCTAAAAACTAATTTGAATAGTCCCACTATTCATAATATAAGACCCACTATACATAATAACACTATACCCAATATACATAATAACATACATTCAGTTCCAACTATACGAAATCAATCCATACCATCCATTGTAATTGAACATAGATTTAAAAAATAGAAATATTAGTTATATAAAATCTCTATTCAGTCATCTAAGACTTCACTACAATACTATTGGAAATATTTCATTTCATTCTCATTATTGTAACATAATAGTATCTTCTCCTTACATACGTGATACCCTGCTCAACTCAAAATCTGAAACTATAGATTCTCCCTTCTCTAGACTTTTCATACGACCCTATATCGACGACTTAACAGCTAAACGTGGAAAAGTACTTTACCATGCATATAAAGCCAAACTTACTAATACTAACTATAAATGTGTTTTTAATAGACGCACATCTATATACGAACTCAGGCCTACCCAACTTATATCAAATACTGAAATGATAAACTGGAAATGTAAACCATATGTCCCAACTGAAGAACAATATATATCGTGGTGTACAGACTATAAATCATATCTAGATAACAAATCAAATAACCCACATACTAATACCGAAAACACAAATGACAATATTACATCTACTTCTACTGACCCACATACTGATAACGAAAATACAAAGGATTCAAAAGATAACACTGCAAATATAAGTGATAATAACGTTAAGCGTACTTGACTATATTAACGCTTACATAACAATATAAATACAGATAATATTAATACACCATATCTACTTTTAATCAACGCACGATCATTTATCAAAAATCATATTTTAATATTCGACTTATTAAATACTATTTCACCCGACTTCATTTGTATTACAGAAACTTGGACTACAACTTCTAGTAATCCCCCTATCCACAGTGACTATATATTCCATCATTGCCCAAGGACAGATAATAGATTTGGTGGTGGTGTTGGAATAATGATCAGGAAGTGTTATCAGACTGTAATGGTAAAAGAGATAAACTTAAGTGACTCTCAATGTATTAAAGTTAAAATAATATCAGGTTATATGACTATAACGATATTTGTAATATACAGACCTCCTAATTCCAACTTAACCGAATTTTTATCAGACTACTATAGTTATTTCACAAACTGCCCTATTGACGATAATACAATAATACTTGGAGATTTCAATATAAAGATGAATTTAACTACACACGATACTATTGAATTCAATAAAATATTAAACTCCTTAAATCAGAAACAACATATTAAATTCCCAACGCACATACTAGGAAACAGACTCGACCTCATATTGACTTTACAAGACTCTACGATTACTTCTAATATACATACAATCAATAATACCATAGCCGATCATTATACGATAAAAAGCAACATAACTTTCCGAAAAAAATATACCGATGACAGAAAATTAATTAAATTTAGATCACTTTCACAAATCAACTATAATAAATTTAAATTTGATTTTACAAATACTTATCGTTTTCAAAATATAACAAACTTCAATGATTCATTAACTTCACTAATTAATGTTCATGCACCAATAAAAAGTAAAACTATTACTAATAGAACTAACATACCCTGGTATAACAAATCGCTAAATGTTCTTAAAAATAATCTTAGGAAAGCAGAAAGACTCTATAAATTTAGTAATTCTATAGATAATTTGAACAGATTTATATCATTAAGGTCAACTTATCGCCATGAATTAATAACTTATAAAAATCTATACTACAACAATAAACTACTTACGTTTACTAACAACCCAAGAAAAACTTTCAAAATAGCATACAAGCTATTATACAAAAACACTAAAACCAATATTAACGATATTCCGTTTACACCAGATGATTTCTCAAACTATTTTACTTCAAAAATCATTGATATACGATCAAAAGTAGAAATAAATATGACGAAACTATCAAACAATAACCCATATACTTATGATCAACCACTTACTGACTGCACCCAACTATCCAAGTTTAAATACCCTACCGATGACGATATTTCTACTCTTATCAAGCAAACTAATTCGTCTTCAATACTTGACCCCGTCCCCACAACTGTACTTAAAACAATTAATCATTTTATTACTCCAATAATACGACAATTACTTACGGACTGTATAAAAACGAATACAATACCACCATATTTTAAACAAGCTTCCATAACTCCTAGAATAAAGAAAAGTAATATGGATATTAATGTGCTATCAAATTACAGGCCTATTTCTCAATTACCTACATTAGCTAAAATATTCGAACGAATTATTAGTAAACAATTAATTAACCACCTAAATAGCAACAGTCTTTTTGATAAATATCAATCTGGATATAGGAAATTTTATAGTACTGAGACAGCTCTACTCTACGTAACTGACAACCTCCTACATAACATTGATAATAACACTCCTACACAAGTAATTCTTCTAGACTTATCTTCCGCCTTCGATACAATTGACCACAATATACTTTTAAACCAACTAAAGCTACTAAACATTAACAACGATGCATTAAATCTACTGAAAGACTACATTACCAACCGAACATATAACATAAAACTCAAATCCATATCTCCCAATAAACCGCTTTTATTTGGAGTGCCACAAGGTACTGTACTAGGTCCCTTGCTGTATTCCTTATATACCACTCCAATATCTAGAATATTTCTAAATTACCCTGAAATCATATATCATTTATATGCTGATGATATTATTATTATGTCACCAATAAATAATTCCCGTTTAAATAATTGTATCATTGATTTACGCAATTGGATGACAACTAATTACTTATTTCTTAACTCAAATAAAACAACACTGTTAAACATTTCTAATAAATTATCTCACTTTCCCACGATATATTTAGATGACACTATAATATATCCACAATACTCAACAAAATATTTAGGAGTAACTCTAACAAATGACTTAACTATGACTACACATATTAATTCAGTAGCTAAATCAACGACTACTCACCTTATTCAACTATGCAAAATACGAAAATCTCTACCATCTAAAACAGTCTACCTATTAGCGAATGCTTTAATTTTTTCCAGACTTGACTACTGCTCTACTTTACTCACTAACTCAACTAAACTACAACTATTACAACTAGACCGAATTATAAAATCTACTACTCGACTTATTTTTAATAAAAGGAAATTTGATAGATGTTCTATTTCATCTTTAATGTCTTCTCTAAATATTTTAACAATTGACTTACGAATTAAGACACGACTTACTAAATTAATACATACTGTTCTATACAAAAATACTCCAACATACTTAACTGACCTACTACATCTAAAAAAATGTATACGACCACTAAGAAACTCTAACTCTAAGTTACTGACGCTACCTACCATCAACAGAAAACAACATGGCGGAAGGGCTTTTCGGTATATGGCTGCATCTACGTGGAATAATCTTCCAGACGAAATACGGAAATCAACCATATATCGGAGAAGCGATATACTTAAAAATTACATTACGTAATATGTTTATTTAACTTATATATTATAATTTATAACACATTTTATTTTCGTTTTTATTTGGATTATATTTTATTCTTTTTACCGAGAGAATATTCTGTATATATCCTTTTTATTGTTATGCTATTAACTACGCACTAGTTATTATTATTATTATTATTATTATTATTATATATAAGTAACATACTAGAGTTTACTTAAAACACATTCGAGAATAGCGCTCGCTATTATATATATATATTTGTGTATAATAAACCATCATCATCATCATATATATATATAAATATTATTATAAATAAAAAGTAGTGGGCCAGATAGTAGGACTGCAGCGCCCGTAGCGGATAGTGCCATACACTACATTCAATTGCTTATCCACTTTCTTTATATCGATGGTAATAGCGAACAAATAAATAAACATATTTTTTCTATTATTAGATTTTTAAATTTAAAATAATAAGTAACGAAATTATTCTGTACTATCGGTGTAAATAATATTGTAATATATACCTCCGTCAATTTTAATATAACTACAGGTTTTATTTATATAATTACAATAAAATTAGACATAAATTATTTTTCGTTAAAAAGTTACAACATAAATTAATAGTAATATTTATCTTTTTTGGTAACTTTTTATCAAATTTGAAATTTTGTTATAAGATATTTTAGATAAAACTTTGTAGGTATAAATCTAATTTAGTTACTTCTACTTTATAGCTGTAAATATACATCTAATAATTAAATAAATAGATATGGAAAACGTTCTTTCAGTGTAGCTGCAGCCGACCTATGGAATGCGCTACCTGTAGAACTAAGAACTAATGTCAATTATTCTTATTTTAAATCAAATTTATTGTTATTAATTCGTAAAAATTAATTTTATTATTTTCTAATTAACTATTTATATTTGTGTTTGTTTTTGTTATTTTATATTTTTGTTTACACAATAGAGAACGTCCAACGTTATTTTTGTGTATAAATAAACATTCATTCATTCATAATTAAAAAGTAAAATATGTGTTATATTAGTTCAAAGTCTGGGCTTAATCCTTTAAGGGGGTGCACAATGTTTGATAGTTTACATGTAAAAGATAGGCAAATGGCTATTTTTAAAGGCTATGCATGTTGTTATTTAGGACTATTTGATTATAACAATATGTTTTGACAAGTAAACTTTCACATGTAACCTCGTGCCCAACACGTGTGGTTATAACATAAACATAATAACGTAAGATGTCCTAATGAATCCTATTGGCTAACGGCACCATCGTGTATATTCATATTTAGATAGTCTAACATCAATATCATATACATCAATATTATATACATCAATATTATATACTATAAATTAAATATAAATGGTAATATAATATATCGTTTTTATTTTAGAATATCTAAATATTTATATAATATATATATATATATATATATATAGATACCTTCGATATAGGATGCATCTTTATTTCTCTTGTCATTTGAAAGGTTTCCAAAGGAGAAATATAGTTACCAGTGACAAAATGGTCCAGAGATGTCTAAAAATATTATATAAATATTATATATATTATATATATATATATATATGCATGTGTTTGTATTTATAATTTCATAAGGCAAAATATAAAAAGATATTTAATCATATTGTATAGATTTTCAATAATATGCAATCTTTATATAAATATATATATTATTTATACGATATAGATGATTAAGATAATATAAATAAAAGAGGTTATAGCTGATATAGCTGATGTAGATAAGATAGTGTGTAGTATAGATAAGCGAGAGAATGATATAGATAATATGGGTATTACCCTGAGATCTCGTTACATAAGAATGCAAAGATCAGAGAATATCTGAAATTAAGAATTATAGTTAATTTAGGCATTAGTAATCAGAGAATATAATCTATTTTATCATTGACCAAGATGTTTCTATATTAAAAGTATTATTTATATGTAGAATACCTAATACATATAATGACATCAATCCAGAAATAAATGAATACACATACGGTAAGAGATATGGTAAGTTATTCAATACAATACTACACTAATACACAATTATTATGAATATTGTAATGACATCTAATGATAAGCTAACAAATAATGAAGCACAAGAAATAATAAGTTTATTAAACACAAAGATAAAACATAGGGTAGGAAGATTAGGATAATGTATGAATGAATTGAATGATATATATTCAGAATTACTTGTAGCAAATAGGATACCATATGTATCCTATTACTTTATTTGTATTACGTATATATAATTGCAATCTATTATTATTTATATATTTTACTTTTAATTTAATATAGTTTATTCACTGACTCGATGTATATGATATATACTATTTATATAGGACTAAACCTAAAACAAAATAAAGATATATATAAATATATGTTAATATTAATAAATGTATAGTATCCATGATGATAGATTTGATTATCTTGAGATAATGAATTATTTCCACAATTTAAATTACTAGATGGATATAATAAAATAACAAATGATTCTAATCAAAATATCTGTTAATAAAACAAATTTAAACTCGAAGTGAGTATTCAATAATTTCTGTTTGAAATATAATTAAATATAAGTTTATGATTGTAATATTGCATTTATAATTTAATATATATTTCATATTATCAAAATATGTATTTTTATTATGTACTAAATGAAGATCTAATGCATCCAGGTTTTTACTTTAGCAAGAATCTAAATTTCCCCAATTTACAAACATTACGCATGTGATAGCTAGTATTCTAAATTTCAAATACTAAGATTCAATATTCACGGAGTACTGGCTATTATAGTGAGTGCTAAATTAGATCGACCAAAACCCCCTCACATCCCCTAATCTAATTATACAAAAAGAATCCACATCTAGTAAATTATAAACTAAATCTTCGTTAACACCTTCATAATAGTAAGTGTAGTAGATTAATTATGATTATATTACTCATAATAATATACAATATACTTGTTTAAAATAATCATTGACAGCTTTATTTATATATTATTATATATTAATACTAGTATGCATTGAAAATACGAATGAAAATTACGGAATCGGTGTGAATGCCTATTCGAAATTTACGCAGAAAATGAGAATATTCCACGCATGAAAAAAATGCTCACAACCGATTTTACTCACATAGAATTAAATATCGAGTTGATGTGTTAACCCATTAGACTTACAACTACTACACCTACTAATGCTGTGGTTTATATTTAAATTAAATAATAATAACTTATGAGCGGATAAGCCAGTCTCTTCACTGGTGTATACACGGTATACTGCAGCCTTAGACTTACAAACACTGATACTTACAACCACTACATGTAGGTGCACCTACAATACACACACGCTGACAGCACTAAGGCTACGACTAGAGCTATGACTCATACGCTAGCACTGATGGCTAACAGTATTCACTGACGATGGCACATCTCGCCCTATTCAACAGTCTGTCAGCCCGGTGAGAAGAAGTTCATGAACAGTTGAAGCAGGAATATGTCCTTCAGCATGGACAGTTGACCGAACAGGTCTGACTCCACGATGACCAGAGTCCGCAGTCTCTACAGAAGGAGGAGGGGGCATTACGCTAAGTCATGACTGTGCAATGTTGTCGTTGTTAAATATCAATACATTGAATGTATCGTCAATAATTTATAAATTATAAAAGTATGACTATTAAATATCATTTTGTTTTAATACTAATTTTTGTTATTTTTATATATAACTATTCAATTTAATTAAAGTTTATTTTACATAATATAGATCATGAATGTTATCATTCTCATTTAATATAATAAATGTTGACAAAATGAAAAATTAATTGTAAGTTTCATTTATTATAATATTATTTTTAAATTGAAATATAAGTTTTTTTTATTTAAATAAATTTAACATCTATGTACTTAATACATTTTCATTTTAGAAACTATATTTCTATAGGGTTCAACCAATCGGTGAGTGGACTAGTGACATACTAGTGAAATCCGAGATGGTGTAGATTCTCACGATGACCTTGAACCTATCAATAAACACGTCATCCTTGTATAGTAGACGTGTCTCTTTGCGGAACTTCTCCTGGTGTTCATTGAGATATTGTACTGTACAGAGTTAGTGTTATGAGTGGTTGCTACTGGATTAGGCGTAGTTAAAATGTACACTACTGCTCGCTGCTTGTGTAATACACTGTATTAGAATATGTCTATATACTATAGTGGAAATGTAATCAACAATAGTAGAAATTATACTTATATTTAGTGTTAAAACTAGTAACATAATATTACTATAAACTATATATAGAAGTAGCAACATAATACTATTATATATTTATAGTAATACCTTATGATTACAATAAACTACATTTAGAACTAATATCATAACACTACTATCAAGTACATTTAGAAGTACTACTACTCTGGGTGTACTTTACTATGAGACCATGATACTAGGAAGTAGTAGTAGTACTGCCCTAGCCTACTTTACCCTAGCCCCACGTACCCCTAGCCCTATGAGACCCGGGTCTCACCGGGCTATAACCTTAGTATGAGTTCTCCTCCTTAGCCTCGTTGAACGATGGACTGACCGATGAACAGGATGTGGTCAGCGGCCGTAATGTAGACCACGGGAACAATGTAGATGTATGTGCAGAACTAGTAGCGGGGACAGCGGGGCTAAGGTGGGGGGAGCTACTCTTGTGTAGCTCCGTGGGGCTGGGGGCAGTCTAGTTGGGAAGTTAACAGGTATAGGGGTAGTGTTAATATAGGCAAGACATAAGGAATGCGTGGAATGTTTTGATAACTAACTGTGCTACGAGAGGTTTTGTTCATCTCCACTGGGGGTTTAGCATGTACGAAGAACTACTTGCTGTTGTACAGCGATCCATGCATCATCCAAATGCAGAGATACTTGTAGAACGCCATGTTCATCGCCGTCAACATCCTGTTGCACGAGTGTAAGGGTGAGGGTGAGGGTGAGTGAGAGAAACATGAACATATTGAAGCACTCTTAACGAAGGGGTAACCAGAGTTAACCCCTCCGTGGATTACCCCTATCATTCTACATCAGACGATGTTATGTACATCTATATCATTGAGAATCCTAGCCAGAATGGTGAATACCCGTTCATACTGTGGCGGTGACATTGTTATTATGTCAAGGTCGCGATTAGAAGTGCATCGCTAGACAGTTGTACGAAACATATAATGAAATGATTCATCCATCGTGGTAATATTGCATGTGAAATACTCGCACGAGATCAAAATAGAATGTGTTTTATTGTTACTGTACTTGTGTAACTAGTATGAAATCTGTATTTACTTCACGTGAACACTTTCGTAAAGTAGTTTCATGCAATAAAACCTCGATGTGGCAAGCATTTTGCGGATCGTGAGAACAGCCTATAAGAAGGTAGTGTAACTAAGTATTAAAAGGCTATTGCGTCATGTGAGAACAGCCTATAAGAAGGTAGTGTAACTAAGTATTAAAAGGCTATTGCGTCATGTGAGAACAGCCTATAATAAGGTAGTGTAACTAAGTATTAAAAGGCTATAGCGTCATGTGAGAAGAGCCTATAAGAAGGTAGTGTAACTAAGTATTAAAAGGCTATTGCGTCACGTGACTGGAGAAGTAGACTCTACATGATGATTATACAGCGTATGAGATATTGCGGGGTGGACTAGTAGGGGTGGGGGGGAGCTAGTGGCCACTCATATCATCGTCACTCGCGTAGTAACGTAGGAGATAGTCGCATGAATAGGGACACGAACATAACTCTAAAACTGAATATACACTTGCGAATAATCGCCACTATTTGTGAATTATAACCGTGCTTTTATAAATCTAATATTCCTATAATCAACTTTTCATAAATGCATTTTTCGAGAGTTGTGTTCAAATAAAATATTACGATTACGGATATAAATGAATAACGCAATATTAATTAGATGACGAATGCAAACGTCGCGCGAAACAGAAGAATTGCAGCGGGTACGCAGCGAGGATAGAAGCCTAAGATTAATATACAAGTTTGACAATCTCGTGCCTAGTGAACACTATACAAGGATTACACTACGCATGTGTGGTCTTAGCTTTACATGGATAGTCACTCTAATACTGACTGTGACATCAATAGTGACACGGTGGTATTTATTAACCTTACTGAGTTTATACTGCACGTATAGTATGGTCAATAGGTCATCGGCCAGAATGTCTGACTCGACCTCTATGAGTAGAGCGTCGTATCCAACTAGTAACTTCTGTAATGAATCATATAAAATATCAAATACTTTATATTGTAAATGAAAACTAAATAACAATTACATTATATAAAGACAATTTTGTGTTTACATACAGATGATTATTCATTGGTTGTTTATATATCTTTTAGCCACTTCTATTTTGATATTCATACATTAGTTTAAGGTGTGAATAAATAATGTAATGATAGTTTTTAAATTGTTTGATCTATAAAGTATTCACAATTTTATATGATTTTAATCTGTACTATTTTCTAATAATTTTAAATATTTAAAATAATATAAATAGGTATATTTAAAATAATTGTGTACATGTTTATAAAAATATTAATTCCATTTTGTATTCTACTAAAATATGTTTAATTGAATCATTGTAAATCTGTACATGTAAAGATTTACAATGATTCAATTAAACATATTTTAGTATAATACAAAATGAAATAAATATTTTCGTTATGATAAAACAAACGGGCTCGTACTATTAAAGTATTTTGAAATTATAGAACATGTGGTGAACATTGGCCTAGTTAAATAACGATGACATTTCACAACAACACTAGCATTAATACATAACTGAATATAGTATACGTGTGCTGTGGATAATGATGAGGTGGTTGTGATAGACTACATCACATGCTTATATCATATAAGCCCCACCTCCATACATACAGCCCATGTGTAATCTCAGCCCAGCTGACATTCTCGCATTGACAACATCACTCAGACTGAGAATAGAGAAGCACATATGAGATGTGTTTTAACTGAGTTGTATATTGTATACGATGCAATAAGTTAGGGGGACTAACGTGTACTTTGTGGTTGTCGTCTAGTTGAAATATTCTGCCTAAATCTCCTCTCAGAAACAGCAATAACTCATACGGCATGCTGATATGCTGTGAATAAGATGATGATGATGATGATTATGATGATGATGATGATGATTATGATGATGATGATGGTGATATGAATAAGATGATGGTGATATGAATAAGATGATGGTGATGGTGATGATGATGATGATTATGATGATGATGATGGTGATATGATGTGAATAAGATGATGGTCGTGCTGGTGATGATGATGGTGATGATGATGATGGTAATGGTGATAATGATGATGATAATGTATATTTAATGTTTCTTTCTTAATACAAATGTGTGTATTTACGACTGGATAGATTAAAGCTTCTACACATAATAATAGTTACGTACTTAGTAGTATAATAGTTACATATATACGGCGGATTGCTAACTCTCTCACAGTCAGTGAGTCACTCGATACGGTCGTGCTATACATATTTAATGTGTTTAAGGGATATCAATTAGATATTATTAACGGCTCTAATGTCCCTTTAAAGCGGCTCTAATGTTAAGGCATCTGGGTCATTCCAAGTGAAATCAATAATCATCCCCGCACCCAGACTCAGATTTTGTTGAAATTTTCACAGAATATTTATTTAATATAGTTATCGTAATAATTTTAAAAAAAATTAAAAAAATTAATATTTTGCTCTCACGATTCATTCAAAAATATTTTGAAAATTTTGAAATGTAATTTTTTAGTAAAACGCACATTTTTAAAACTCTAAAACTTTTTATTTATTTAATGAATTTCATTTGCAATTTCATGATTGCTTCTGTACTTTATCTAAACACTTGTTAATATACGAAAATATAGCAACAACATTTATTCAGAGTAAAGCGCATTTGAAAAGTTAACAATAAATAAATTCAATTAAATTCAAATAAATTATAAAGTAATAAAATTATAGTGGAGGGAAGGGGGTATACCCACTATAGTGGCCGTTTTAATTAACGCTTAAATGGTGCTTGATAGGATAAAAAGTTCTATATACAATATTTAGATAATCAAAATATCTATAATACATAGTACATTTTTTTTTAAATAATTAATTAATTACCTTATTACATAATCATTTTTTGTCAAATTTTGAGAAAAATATTATATATATTTATGCTTATTTATATGTAAGAGTATGTGCATATATAATTAAATCATTGAATCAAATAAGGTGCGTATGCATCATAAATATAATTATTTAATATTACATAATTAACAAAATATAAATCGAATACATTACGAGACACCTATCGCATTTTCTGGTAATAGCGGCCACTACTACGGACTTGCCTTATTTTAGTGCTTTTTTAATGCCTAATCAAACGTTTATATTATTAGGTTAAACACTTTATATATAAAAGTGAAATCATAGTATTCTAGGACTATATGATTTCTAGTCAATTCAAAAAAATAAGAGACTAAAATTCAGTATTTATCGATATATTAGAAATCTTCTGAGGCATATTAATTATCGTCCACTACCCCCTTCCCTCCCCTACATTTAGCTAATATAAAATCAATATTATAAAGTAATAGTTTTATATTTTCTTATCAATATATAAATGCTATTTTTATCAAATTTACATATGAGATATAAAACATAAGATTACATATCAAGATATTATTAATATTAATTCACCAAACATTATAAATGGTTGATTATATAAATTTAATATAGCTGCTATACAGATAATTAATTTGCTTTTATAAATAAAATTTCTAAATTATGTTTTTTTTTTGTCTTTAATACAAATATATTTAACTATATATTAATAAAGATATATACTAAATATATATTTATAATTGGTGAATATTAACAATATATATCAATATAAAAATTACTTTAAAAAATCAATTAAATTAAAATTAAATTACATTTTAATATAAAACTATAGTAATGTTGACATGCTTTATAAATGACATATCCTTTATAAATACACTGTTAGTGTGAATTCAACATTTCATGAAAATATTTATTTAAGTTTGGCAACAATAAACATACAATATCATCATTTATTTAGACAAATAATATTCAGAATAATATTTGAATGAATGTGTTTTATTAGAATTTTGAATATTTCATATGAGCTTATATATATTTTTATATCATTAACATATAATATATATTTATAATTATTAAAAAGTACATTAAAATTAATTAAAAAACATAATTTAATATAAATATAAATCATATGTTTTTTCTTAAAAATTAGAATTGTATCTTTTAAAAAAATTAAAAATCAGCAACTAATGGATCATAAAGCAATGTTGCGAATATAGTTTTAAATAGATTATTAAACCAAATTATAGAATAAAAAAAAATTATAAATTTCGAGGATTTATTAAGTGTTTTGATTTATTTTCATTTAAAAAGTATCGAATTTGGAAAATTAAAAAAAAAAATTATTTTTTATGGATGAATTAATAAAAAAATATATTTACTAGGTTAGATTTTTAAGATAATTTATGTTTATTTAAAACATATCTAAAATAGACAATAACAAAAATTAAATAATATACAATATATACAAAGTTATTAAGAAAACAAAATTGTATAAAAAACAAATATTGTGAATTTTGTCATATATGTAAATCAATATAAATATATGATTATTTAATATTTTATAGTATATTACTATATATATAGAGAATATATGATATAATCTTATAAAAAAAATTAATGAAATTTATTAAATATATAAAAAGTTATTGAGTTTTAAAAATGTGCGTTTTACTCAAAAATTACATTTCACAATTTTCAAAATATTATTAAATATTAATTAAATTTTTTTTTTTTTTAAATTATTACGATAACTATATTAAATAAACATTCTGTGAAAGTTTCAACAAAATCTGAGTTTGAGACTGGGAAAAATGTGAAAAATGTGCTGATTTCACTTGGATCTATGGCTTTAATGAGGCTAATCATTTGTATATACAATTATATGAGATAACTTCTAATATTATTTTAAGACCTATTATATGGGTCCAGGCTGGGTTGACCATACATTTTAATGGTTGCTAAGTTACCCAGGTTGAATATATGATAGAATAATATAAGTACTATTGGAAAGAGGATAAAAAAGTATTGTAAGTATTAATTTTTAAATTATAAACAATAAAAAGTTATACGATTCTAAAGGACATATTTAAAAATATAAAATTAGATAATAATTACATTTAATGTATACAAATATACATTTTGGTTATGAAAATAAATACATAATACGTATTAAATTGTATAGATTAATAAAACTAATATTTAATCATAGTTATAATAAATAATGCATAGAGTATATACAATTAAATCATATATATATTAAATATTACACTGAATATAATTTCTTAAAAATGGATTTTTATTTATGAACAGTATAACATCATTCTGTATTTCAATATTTATAGATATTAAATAGATAAATGTTCAAATTATATTATTAAATAATTATTATAACAAATATAACCACTATAATGAGCATAATTATTGTAATATAATTTAGTAAATATCAACTCAAAACAAATTAATTATTGATTAATTTACTTATTAAATAATGTTAATAAAGGAATAAGTAAAACATTGTTACTGGTTTATATACAAACTATTATATAATATATTATAAACATAATAAATGTAAGTTGGGCACCACATGCAGGTGTTATCTGTTATCAGTGACTTCACTTCACACAAGAACTAGTCTTCACTATGCATTAATTCACACCAGACTACTTATATATTACCTGAATGTAATTCTATTATATATAATATTGTAGCCATAAAAGATATCATGGATTCAATTTAATACGCATGCAGTATGTTGTGGAAATGACCTATATTTATATATTCAATATAATATTACCATTATTCAATTAAGGGCATACGGCAGTGCGCACGCCATTTCACGCATTTACATGTTAAGAGATAGGAAATACAAAGGTCCATTAAAATCTATGTTTAGGTAAAACTATTCAATGAATTTAACTATATATTTTTGTATTGTATACGATATATATACTGCTACAATTTAAAGTTTGTATTTTTTTTAAATATTATGTTTTTCATCTATAAATATATTATTTATTATGTCTAATTTATTTAAACCAGTATTTTTTAAAATGTATACCAATATTGTCTCTTTTCAATAATAATTTCAAAAATTGAAAAAAATATTTTTATTTATTCATATACCATTTACACATAGCAAAAAAAATTGTTAGGATACCTATGATAGATTGTTCTAAACATACATTTATATTCACCTAGGTAGTACAAAATATTTATTCTGAGTAAAATGCATCTAAAGTTTTACTAAGTAAAAATCACTATTATATAATAAAGCAAATACTGTTTATGTAATTATCATAGTAGTATATACTATATACTATATAGAATTAAAATATGTTATTATGTATAGTTTATATATTATGATAAAAAAAAAGCAATAATAGTGTTGTATAATTTATAAAATAATATATATATCGATGTATAAATTCAATAAAATAATTATAAATTGGAATTGTAAAATTATAAATTATAATCAAATTATAAATACAACTATAACTCTAATATAAATTCTAATATTATAAAATAAAACTAATACTAATAATATCTAATAATAACTAATACATATATATTGAAATATTACTAACCATAACAAAATGTAATTAATATAAATAAATGTAAATATATGTAGAAATATAATTTGAAAACCATATTATAAATAAAATAAACTCAACTAAAAATCTAATATAAAGGCTAATAATGGTATACAAATAACTATTTATAATATTAATGATATAAAACTAATATATAAATGAAACTGACTATAAATATATGTAAATAATATAAATATAAGTTCAAATAAAGGTAAAATGATGAACAAATAAATTGTGAAAGTGAAATGATGTAAAGGAAGTAAAAAATATATAGCATCTGTTTATTAGCTTTTCTATTTCACATGACATATGTTTACAATGGTAATAATATAGAATACATAAATATAGACAATTCAGTTTTTAAATTTTGTAAATCGACAATATATAAGTATAAAAATGTTATAAAATAAAATGTGGACTTTATTATAAAATTATTCATGTAGATTTCAAATAAATTAAAAGCCAACGTTATTTATTTTAAAAGGTGTTTTATAAAATATGCTTTTATGGTATTTTTAGGCCTATTTCAATGATAATATTTTGACAGATAACAAATAACATATACTAAATTAATAATATTGAATACAAATTTTTAAATTATTATTGTGATTTTCGCTGATTTCTCAACTGCCTATGCCCTTAAATTAATTATTAATGGCTTAAAGTCGTAGACATAAAAGATAACATTAATTAAATGTTGGCATATTTATATTGTATATATATATATATCAATATAAATATTTATATATTCAAATAGTAATGTGTAACATATATAATATAAATACGTATGTATTATACATAATGTATATTATATATTTGATATAATACAAGGCAAATTAATATGCCTATGTGAATTTATTGTATACGTATATTATATTATATTGATATAGATGTTACTCGTTTAGAATATTTTTAATTGTGCGATAGAGCTTAACGGTTGAATTTGATTGACACATATACTATATGATATAGGCGGCCTATAATAGGCCTAACGTGAACTTTGAAAATTATCGGCGGCCAAAATGCATTGTATTCAGCCGCGTTAGTTATATAGTTTCTGCTTCGCATATAACCAATGCATAGCTATTACTTAGCCTAACAATATATTAACCATATTATTTAATTATTACTTTTATGTATTATGTTAGTAAATAGTTTATATTAAAAATGATAAATAATTAAATCAATTCATAACAAATGAAAATTACAAATTATAAACAATGTTATGTAGAACTTATTATTATTAAACATAGCTATGTATTCGTTTAATATGAACTGAATGTTGAATAAATTTAATATATAAAATATGTATATAAATAAAATTTAAAATTGTATGTTAATTACTTACGGAGTATATACAATATAGCACTAAATATTATTTAATAAAATAAACAATTGTGAACAAATTTAAAATTTAAATTTATATCAAAGATTATAAAATAGGAAAATAGAAAATAAGGACTTCACTCAAAGATATTCCAAAGAATTATAAAATATTTTCCGAAGGAATCTACTTCGCAGAATCTTTGATATCAAATATTTCCCGAAGGTTTTGCAAACCAGTTATTGATTAATTAAATCGTAATTACTAGTTTTTATTAATCATTTGTGAGCCATACAATTATATATAAATATGAGTGGATACATTTTAATTTGATAATTATAAACGTTTAGTATCATTTATTATATTTAATAATGATCTTTCTTTCTGTTTAGGGAAACTATAGAATGATAATGAATGATTTGATTCTTGGTTATGTAAAAAGAATATTTTTCTTTGTATTCAATTGGTAGATTTATTACTACAAAATCCCCTAGAGCATTATTAAATTCATATAACATGTATTGTAGATCAATTGTAGAATATAAAAACCTAAATCCATTATTTGGTCACCTTTTTCAAAAGTTAGTTAATTTTGTAGTCTCATAGTCCAAATTTAAAGAGTGCAAAGATTATATCTATTTACTAGAAGATTAATTACAATATGTAGAGGGCACACACGTTAATAACACATTAGTTATTAATCATATAGATAGAGGTTGGAATATTTTAAATTATAAGTACTCAAACTTAGAATATTGAAAATAGATCAAATTAATTAACCACCATTTTTAAAATTTAAAATAATTATACAGATAGGTAGAACTAGAGGTCATTGTAACAAAAATTAAATGTAATACATAGATATCAATGTAATACCTATTTATGATAAACAATTACAAATATAATTAACAATTATTAATTATAATAGATACATTAATTAACCAACTTGTATCTGCATGATTTATCTTGTGATCGACTATGACAAGTATGTTAATATTGTTCATTCTCATGTTATTTGCAAGTTCTTCTATTTTTGATTTTAAACGGATTGTTCTAACGTTCATAATGGATATATTTAATATTTATCTGAATTTTAATAATTTGTTATTAGCCCTTATGTATTTATTGTCGAGTATCTCCGATATTGGAGATACCTACCTTCTTTTTGGATTTCGTTTTGATCCACATCTACAATCGGAAGCTTGGTGGTGTTTTATGCAGGAGCTTTAACTCTGGAGCTGCTTGTTGTAATTGTTATAATTGGGTTGTATTTGCTGATATATCAACATTGGTCGCCACTCCTAATGTCGGTTACTTCCATTTAGTCAGTCATCTCATCCCTAATCTTTGTAACATGCTTGAACCTTCTACAGATTGTTAATCCCCGTTACCATAGCTAAATGAATCATTCATGCGCGTAAGCCTTTCTACCACCTCAAGGCGGAAGCGTTAGAAAGGAAAAATATGCATACGAAGAACTCAAATAACATAATTAAAGTAGTATTATATTGATATAAATTAGGAAATTAGGAAATTAAACGAATACAAATATAAAAAATGAATGCTCATCAACAAATAATTTACCATCATAGCATATCAATACGTTATATTATAAACCATCTACGCGACCTCCTTATGATTACTCTCAATAATCGAAATGATATTACTATGTTAAATCTTAATAACTGCCTCTCGCATCTGTTCAAAATTAAATATATTATTGATACTAATAATAACGATTCGTTTAATTTTTAAACATAATAGCTAAACAATATGTGCATTAAACAGAAAGATGTTTTACCAAAAACCCTATAGATAACAATACAACGGTTGTTATTGAAGCCTCAAACTACTTCAAAGAATATATTAAAATATATAACATATCCTATTACCATAATAATATAGTATAATGTGTAATATAACTAAGCTACATTATAATGTTAGTGACAGTCTTATGTAAACAAATAAGAGAACTTTCTTCCTGGTATTATTTCTTTCATCTATGCAACCAATTGTCCATTTTCTTTACTAATGCTATCCTAATAATTCGACATAGGGGAAATTAACCTAATACGGACACTTTAACAATATATGGTCTTAATATTGTATTACTCAATTTTTGTATTCTAAAATTATAATATATTAATATTATATGATTATAGATATTATTGTGATTTTAAAATTTTAATTAATATTGTTATTCAATAAATAACGGGGGTGTCCGTATTTGGTAACCATGTCCGAATACGAACACCCTATGTTATAATACGAATACCATATATACCACTAGATAAATATAGTCTTGATGAACCAATCAGATAAATTTCAATTACATTATTTATAATTAATTTTATGAATAATATAATATAATTTATTTGTATTAATTTATTAATTTTTATTAATTTATTAATTAATAATACAAGTAAAGTATCTAAATAATAATATTTTTAGATTTAGCTTCATTGGTGGTATTAATATTATAACGCACCCGATTTTTAGGAAAATCAGAATAGTTCACACGCTACGAGCTGATTGATTATACGCTGTTAGAAAAAAGAGTTTTCCAGCGTGTATTAAAATTTAGAAAACTCTTTTTTTTATAATGTAGAAAACTCTTTATTTAAAATCAGTTTTCTATATACTAAAATGGCCAAATAATCTACAAAAGAGTATTCCATATATCATAACATAAATCATAACAGATATAAAAACTACCCAAAGAGTATTTAATATAATATACATTCAAGTTCTATTTTATAAAACTCTTTTTATATAATGTAGAATACTCTTGTAGAATACTTTTATATTTATTAATAGCTAGAATACTCTTAAAGTAAAATGTTTTTATATTTACTAAAAGTTAGAATACTCTTTTAGTAAAGAGTTTTTATATTTATTAAAATCTAGAATATTATTTTACAAAAGAGTTTTCTATTGCTTAATGCTCGAAAATAGTTATAATACAGGGACACTTGAAAACTCTTTTTCTGTAGTATAGAAAACTATTTTTTATAACAGTTAATGTGTCCGTATTATGGATTTATATGACCTCTAGATATATGCATATAATTTAATTAATATTTGATAACAAATAGAGAAATTATGTATATAATGTTTAGAATGATTTAGTTTATAATAATATATTGTTATGTTGAAATTGAAAAGAAGGTTTTAAGTTGACATTTTTGTTCATCAATTTAAAAAGTTTCCGGACTATTTTGATTAATAAAAAAATAAAAAAATACTTATTAGACTATTTATATAATTATGAATATTGTATTCATTAAAATTTTTTGTAGGATTTATGGTTTCTGAGATACCGATAGTGTCCGTATTCGGTTACTTTCCCCTAATAGTATCAGTAGTACTACAAAAACCACTTTACATAATAAACACACACTCGTTTATTGATAACTTCGTTTACTCCACCATCCACTGACTATATTAAATTACCCATGTTATCTAAATATTCCTCTGACCTTGACCCCATTCCATTATGAAAAAATGGTACCCAAACTTTACATTTATATAACTACGATATTTAGAAATTATTTTAAATTATGACGTTGTCCAAACGACCTTAAACATACACTAGTATCACCTATATTAAATACACATAATTTTATAACAACTCTGTGCATATACACTGTTAGAAAATAACCTTTAGTGACTAGCTGAGAAAACCTTACGAAACTCGACCTATGTGTGAAGGTTTCATGTACCTTTCGCATTCGTTTAGCGAGCACTAAAGGTTTTCATAACCTTTACTGATGTTTGAAAATCACTAAAGGTTTTATGCAGATAGAGGATTAAAGGTTTTCATAACCTTTACTGATGTTTAAAAAGCACTAAAAGTTTTATGCAAATATAGTATTAAAGGTTTTCATAACCTTTACTGATATTTGAAAAGGTACTAAAGGTTTTATGCAAATATATAAATATTAGTATAAATAAATAAAAATAAATTAAATTAAAATAAATATAGTATCTTAACATAGTAAGTAGTATCATATCAAAATAATAACTTATATATTATAATATATTATATAATTTCATTTAAGTTAGATTTAAAACTTAAATTCAATACTAAATCATTTTAATATTGAATACAATATTTAATAAATATGCAATTGCTATATATTCAATATTGGGCAATTAGTTCAACATGATTTCCAATTGTATTATCAATGTAATTATGATTAACATTATAGTTCATGAGTCACCCGAATTAGATTATGATAATGTAGTAAAATATAGGATTACTTAAATAATTTTAGTTTTTAAAATAATATTTTATTTATTAAAAACAGTATATAAACTTAAATATAAAAGTAAAATAATAATTATTAATTAATTTGCATAGATACAAATTAAATCAATATTTCAAAATAATTAAAAGGTATAATATTTTATTATTTCTATAATAAAAAAATTATATAAACTTAATAATATTTAATTATAATTAAAAACTAAAGGTTTTGGGAACCTTTATTTAAAACCTTTAATGATCTCATCAATTCGATTAAAGGTTATATGTACCTTTACTGGTCTCATAAATTCGATTAAAGGTTATGTGTACCTTTACTGGTTTCCTAAATGCGAGTAAAGGTTATGTGTACCTTTACTGGTCTCCTATGTTATAACATACAATTACTATTGTTGTTTGCTGGGTACACATAACCTTTACTCGCATTTAGGAGACCAGTAAAGGTACACATAACCTTTACTAGAATTTAGGAGACCAGTAAAGGTACACATAACCTTGACTCGCATTTAGGAGACCAGTAAAGGTACACATAACCTTTAATCGAATTTATGAGACCAGTAAAGGTACATATAACCTTTAATCGAATTGATGAGATAATTAAAGGTTTTAAATAAGGGTTCCCAAAACCTTTAGTGCATAGATGAATAAAATAACTCGTAATGCGCGTCATAAACCTTTTACACCGCTTCAGCATTCATTAAAGGTTTTAAAGGAGAAATATTTTTAACAGTGTACCGTCCAATTTCTCAACTCTCTACTATCTCTAAAATTATTGAAAAGTTTGTTTTTAAAAATACTAATGCATTTTCTTGAAATTAATAATCTCACCCACTCTTATTAAAGTTCCTCTAGACCAAACCACATCACAGAAATATATATAAATTATGTTATAGCAATAAATGAAATATCAATAAATGTAATATTAATTTTAGAATTGGTAGTATAAATATAATAAGTAAATAATTGTATTGAATTTTAATTAAATTATTAATCGAATTATCAGGAGATATATATATGTTCTATATACTTATGTATATATATATATATATATATATATATATATATATATATATATATATATATGTATATATATATATATATATATATATACATATATATATATAGAACATAGAACATATATATATCTCCTGAGAATTCGATTAATAATTTAATTAAAATTCAATACAATTATTTATATATATATATATATATATATATATATATAATATAACAGCGAAAATATATGTTTATATAGGTGTGTATGTGTACACATATACACATATATACATTATACACATATATGTATATGTATTTATGTATATATATATATATATATATATATATATATATATATATATATTTATGTGTGTGGGTGTGTGTGTTTGTGTATGTATATAGGTATACCTATAAGAAGTATATATATAAATATAAAATAAATATAATTATAATTAGTTACAACTTGTATATTGGTAGATAATAGAGATGACCTGTATGTAACAGATAGTGAATAATATACATAATATATAGAAACAATATACATATTATTTCATAAAGGTTACATCTAGTTATGTTATGTTAGCAAGTTTATTCAAGAATTGGTAATATATATATATAATATATATATATATATATATATATATATATATATATATATATATATATATTTATATTTATAAATATATATTTAAAAATTCAAAAAATCCATTTAATATTATATTTGTACATACATATTTTATAGGCATATATATTTAAATAAAATTGTCCATACATAGATATTTAGATTATTTAATATAAAACAACAACATTGTAATTAAAGTTATATGATATTTTAATTTACTAATTTTAATTAGAAATAATATATATTTCCCAATTACTTAAATATATGCATTATTTTATAATTCTATTATTAAAATACATAGGAATTATCCTAAATTAATACGAAGTCAGTTTCCCGCTCTAAATTATATTATAATATGTTAGAAATAAAATATAGTTAAAATCATTATATATAATTATATAATTAATGATAATGGAATATTTAAAATAATAGTAATATTATTTGATAGCTCGTATACGATTATATATAATATAGGTAGGTATTTAATTACTACTTTTTTATAATATGACATTAAATGCAATAATTTGTAAATTGTATTATATATATATATTAATAAAATATAATAAATATTTACTAAATTTAAAAATATCATATAATATTAATAATAAAAATTCTAGTTTTCTCTATAATGAATTATGATAGGAATAATTAAAAAATCATTTAACGATTTATACTAAATTGTATTAAATATTATTATAATAATTATTTATTGAGAATAGTATCTGTAAGATAATTTAAATTTAAACAAACCGATTTAGTCAACTTACAATTTAAATATTAAATTATAAATTACTCGCTAGGAAATATTTATTTTACTCGCTAGGATATTTTATTTTTAAAATAATTGTTATTATGATTAATTAATAACAAATGTTTGTAATGTTCGTCGTACAACGTACGTATTTGTTAATTTAATTTAAATGTATGATTTAAAAGATATTAACTTCGAATTAATAAACGTAAAGGTTATATTATATGATATATAATATAATATATTATAATATATATTTAATTGTTCGACATATGCCTATTATAACACTATCTATAATTAAGTCAATTGTTTAATTATTATTTTTGAATTAATTATTATTCGATGTCGTTTGAATTATAATATTATAATACGTATATACTTCTAATATTTATTGTATTATAATAATAATAATTAATATTTTAATTATTAGTTTTTATTTAATTATTAATTATTATTCGTTGTTGATTTAATTATAATATGTTATGTTATTAATTATTTAATTATTATTTCTTATTTAATTATAATTCGTTGACTTAATTATAATACTTATTATTATTTATTGTATTATAATAATAATAATTACAAATTTAATAATTAGTTTTTGATTCAATTGATGCGTATTAATGTTACGTAGTTAAATATTACTAAATGCAATAACGTAAATCTGACCTATATATAGGATATGTTTACATAGATATGGTTACCTCATTAATATTAGCTATTATACATTATTTTTATAAATCATTGTTAGTGAGTTTCACGGAAAGTCATTGCTGTGAAATACCAACTTGAAATAGATGTTACTGCAAGCTGTTATATATCATATTGGTTTGTATTTCAGATTGCTATATATATATATGCTATAGGTGCACTAGATGATCTGTATATGTATTAATATTGAATATTAAAATATACGGTATTTATGATATATATATATATATATATATATATTCTACTTATATAAACATTACCATTATATAAATTAAAACACAATCATAGCTTATTACTACAATGTTATTCAAATACAATGAATACGGTTTTATTAACATTACAATTATTAATTTAAATATATTAATAATATATTATATATTTTATTATTGATTATATTATATATTAATAACATATTAATTTAAATAATATGTTATATTAGTCAATAAACAAATATTATTGACAATCTATTTGAGAATGCGTATACGCTTATACGTGTTATAACACATTAATATGAAACATAACTTATGGAACACCTCTATTTAGATATGGCTTACATTTATTTAATTTGTATGTATTATTAATTTAACTAGGTGGTTTACTTAAGTAACTAGAGACTCCTTAATAATAATACATACATCAGGAGTCAACAATATTATAATGATAATAGGTGTTAATAATACTATTAATGCTCATGTTGAATACACACAGCGATGATATAGATGGCATCTGATCAGGAAGTATGTTCCATTGTTGAGGTGTTGCAGTTGAACATGATGAGTCACCGGACACTGTTGACGGAGAACACAAGCAATTGTTGTAAGGAGGCATGCCTTAATGCAGAGCTGCGGCTAGTCGTTAACCTTACTGTAACACATGTGTCAGATGTCAGGTTCATTATAGCATAGAGCAGTGGTTCCCAACCTTGACGTCACCTGACTTTTTTTTGATAATTCTTAATTTAAAAAAATATACTATGACCCAATACACAATTTAATTGTGTTATTATTATATTTTAATCATAAACGAATAATAAAAACTATAGTATTAAATATATATTTCCATCTTACATTTTTCTCAACCATTGACGTTATGCATAACGCCAATTTTCTTATAAAAGCCTTTAAAGGCAAACAAATAATATAATTATATTATTTTTTTAGAAATTGACCCATAACAACCTTATTCATAACCCATAGGTAGGGAACCACTGCTATATAGGTGTATGCGTTATCTTAAGTAGTCCTATAGGTAATACGTATTACGGATTATAATACGAGCATCTGTTTAAAAGGGCTTAGTCACTCGATAGATTACATCATATTAGTTATTGAGATATGCACATGAAGAGGTATCATGCCAACTCATCTCAATGATCTTATCTATATTTCTCACAATTTAAAATATCAATATTAGTGATATTGATTAGTAAACACTTATATATCTAGTATACAAGATATCAAACGTGAAATAACTAGAGTGTATCATTATATTAGGAATTGAATGACGTGAATTGTGAAGTTAATTATTTTCTAATTGATCTAATATTTTGAAGATTAAAGTTGGTAGAACGGATGCTATTAGAAATATGATATATATATATATTTATGATAATCTATAGATAATAATATATTATTATAATAATAATACTGACGTGTATAATGTAGTGTATTCTACCTGCCATTGTTACACCTAAATGACTTCGATTACATAACGTATGGCACATGTGTATACGTTTGTACAAGCATTGTACTACAATGTACATCTACTATATAAACGAAACTGTATCTAATTGTATATTTACTATATAAAAGAATTTAATTTCGTAACAAAAACAAGAATTTTCAGAATTTTAAGAATTCGTATTTTCAGTCATCTCTATTCTACTTTATATATTTGAGTATTTCTTTCTTCTAATGCATAATTAGAAGTTGATTTTTTCCAAATGTGTGTATATACATATTAGTTATATGTGGTTTAAATTTGAAGCTATTCGTGAATTTAGTGAAATATCATTGATTTTGTAGTCACGTGACAATCGGGACGATTTTTGGAATGGGGACGATTTATTATATGACACCGGGTCTAATACGGTTTGGGTTTGGGTTTTCGACATTTTATTAAGTTATATTATGTAATATTGGAAATATTTGTTGTATTTAAAAAAATATTATTTGAAATATGTTTCTATTAATTTTTGAAATATTAAAAACAAATATTTTTCTAATTTTGTTTGTATTTTATTAAGTTATATTTTGTAATATTGGAAATATTTGTAGTATTTTTTAATATATTTTTTGAAAATTTTGTCACTATTTTATGGAATATTAAAAACAAATATTTTCTACATTTGTTTGTATTTTAGTTAACATTTATGTTATTGTATATACAATCAATGCAGAATAAAGAATAGCTATAATAAATTAATAATATATAGACAAACAATTACAAATCTACCAATGCCTGGTAGGGCAACTAATATCTTGAAATATTTTTTGTATTTTGTCCAAAGATTTTACAAATAAATCTATAAAACGAACAACTCTGGGTCGATAAATTTAGAATTTGTTAAATATTTTTTTATATTTGTTTAAAATATTTGGGGACATTTTTTGGACTTTTTTTAAATACTATTTATATTTAAAAAAAATATTTTTCGACATTTTTAACAAATATTTTTCGATATGTTTTTAAAATATTTGTTTGTAATATTTAAAATATTTGTATACTCTACATTTTTTTAAAATATATTTTATAATATTTAAAAAAATATTTGTAGACATTATCAAATATATTAAAAAATATTTTTCGAAATATTAAAAAAAAAATTTATTCTACATTTGTTTGTATTTTACTAAAATCTATTTATTTTATACAATATATATATATATATATATATATATATATATATATATATATATATATGTATTGAAGTAGTAACGTTGTCGTATTCGCTTTTGGTGTAAAATAGCGTTTTCAAATTATTACTTATTTCCTCATCTTTAGTTTTCTCCTTAATCTGAAATATAACAATATACGTTAATCAATTGCAGTTGTGCATATTATACTATATAAATACGTATAGATATACGTTATTTATTGTTAAATATTGAGCAATAAACTATATATTGTGAACCATAAAGGAATATTTATAAACAATATAATACATTATTCATACTCGATAACATGTAATAAAGTATATTTATTTAATAAAAAGTTGGTTTTCAATTTTTGTAGAGATTATAATTCAAATATTCAAAATTAATAATGTTAAACATTAAACATATATGTTTACATTTCGTTTATAACTACACACATATTACATCATGATGTAATATGTGTGTAGTTATAAACGATATGTAAACATGCATGTATATATTATATCATAAATATATATATATATATATATACATATATATATATATATATATATATATATATATATATATATATATATACATTATTAACCGAATAGTCCCTATCCATATATAAATCGTTATTCACAGACATTTTTTCTTGTAATTTCTAGATACCATAATATATTTATTATTAATTTTATTTGTTATTTATTATATTATTAAAACGGAATATATATATAACTAAATAACAGTTTATTTATTAATTAATTAGTATAGTAACATATATATATAATTATTAAGTATTAATGAATAGCTATTAAACTAAATGAATAATATTAATTAATTATTAATAGGGTACCTAGTTGGGTATATTTAATACTTAATAATTAATAACATTTATATCTTCTGATGATTGTTCTACTTTACTTATTTGTAGGTCTAGTAGATTTGTCATATCCTAATTTAACATCATATTATATATATATATATATATATATATATATATATATATATATATATATGATAATGATGAGGATGATGAGGATGATGAGGATAATAAGGTTTATTAGCATTCGTCATAGGTGTGACCACCATGGTAAATAATTCTACCTCTTAGTCGTGTGTGAAAGGGAAGGTTATGGAAGGCGAATGAATATATGGGCACATTTTGTATTTTTTCTAGAAATAAAAAATCCATGGAAAAATTGGTTGACGATATATCGACGATATAATTCTATAGAGGAATAAATGAGATACATCTTGGCAGAATGGTTATTAAATGTTGTGTTATATATTTAGTTGGTATATTGAGATATTTAATCTGGGTGTAGATACACTCTGTAATTAATTCAGTAGAGGTTAGATGCCAAGGGAGTTTTCATTGTTTAAGTTGTTCAGTTGTGACACACGGCAATAGTTAGGGGTGGATGAATAATCATTGAGATAATTAATATGCGAGGGACAGGAATGCCGCGAGGATGATGGGTTATAATCATAAATAGTAGGTTGAGATAAAGTGATTGATTTGGGGTTGAAAGTTAGATGAAATATTTTTTATATTTAAAAAAAAAATATTTTTCGACATTTTTAACAAATATTTTTTTGTAATATTTAATATATTTTTTATACTCTACATTTTTTTAAAATATATTTTATAATATTTAAAAAAATATTTTTAGACATTATTTTAAAATATATTAAAAAATATGATTCATGTATATGTATATATATATATATATATATATATATATATATATATATATATACATATATATAAAATTAATTCTAATATAGAAAAAAAAACAAATAATAATGTAACACATATCTTTTTAAAATAGTAATAAAGTACATTTATTTTAATCTGATATATCTGATATAAAGGGTATACCCTTTATATCAGTATATACCCTTTATACCGGTATATATACCCTTCATCCATATATGATGTCCGTAGGAGTGTCCAAGATAGTGATAAACTAGTAATGGTGATTATAATTTAATTAAGATTTACAAATAAATAATAATAAGGAATCTATGTAATATATTATATTGTAGTAATTCATATACATATAAATTAATCTCATTAAAATATAAAGTATGTATTATACAAATATAAGTGTATATAGCATTACATAGATATCTATGATCTAGACTCGAGTATAACAATAAACATATTTATATATATATATATAAATATATATAAAATTAATTCTAATATAACAAAAAAACAATTAATAATGTAATACTTATCATTTTAAAATAGTAATAAAGTACATTTATTTTCGGCAGGTTTAATATTAAATTATTTGAAAAATAGTTGTTATATTATCAGATTTGATAATTTGATAATTTATTTTATGTATAATACATTTGTTAGAATATGAAATACAAATTAAGACACATACAGCGAGTCTATATAGGTATACCCTTCAGCAATTCTATATTAAGGACACGGAGAGGCCATTTGTATATAGGGTATACCCTATACGTATATATACGGTGTATTTAATTAAATATAATTATAGAGTACAACTCAGGAGCTAAGTGTTCGGCGCGTAATAAATGATGCTCCCGTCATGTATCACTGACCCGGCATACACCTATTTATAATATATATATATAGGAATATATGTAATTATAATTTATATATATATATATATATATATATATATATATATATATATATATATATATATATCTAATATATACACACACATATATATATATATATATATATATATATATATATATATATATATATATAAGATGTATATGTCGAAAGAGATGAAGACAGTTCGATAGAAGTATCCCACTTCTGACTTTATATATGTATATATGTATGTATATATATATATATATATATATATAAGTCAGAAGTGGGATACTTCTCTTGAACTGTGTTCATCTCTTTCGACATATACATCTTAGTGATGCATATTCCAAGTTTAAGTTCAGTTAATTTATCAGAATTGTCACTCTTTACTTCCTCAATAATCGTAAGGTTCTGTATTTTTATCTTATCCAGAGTGATCTCACAATCCTCCTCCTAATTCTCTAGTATCATCTTTAGATAACTGATGAATTTAGAGTTATCTTAGCGAATACTTAATTCTAAGTCGTGTTTTTCTTTTTCAAGGCTCACATTCAATTTCTACAAATCACTATTATTTCTCTCAACTATTGAATTATTTTTAGTTTGAAATTCTAATTTTAAATGTATCGATCTATTCGAGAAAGAGACATATTATTATAATGAAATATGTTATACATTTATAATATATTTCACTTAAGTGAAGTATGCAGATTTGACGATTAATGTAATATACATTTATTTTGAAGTTAATTAAATTTAATTCAAATGTATCGTACATTAATCGTCACATCTGCAGACTATAATGTATAACGTTACATGTACATGTATATATATATATATATATATATATATATATATATATATATATATATATATATATATATATATATATATATGATAATGATGATTTATTAAAAAAAATAATATAATAGCGAAAACTATATATAATCCCATATGTATTTCAATTTAATGAAACTTTTAACATGTTATTGTGGAGGTATCTCTTAAAGACGGCAATATCCTTCATCACATTAAAATTAGCTACTGTTTCATCAGATAAACCGGTAATAGGGCAAAGTACGGGAATCAATAATATTGCACCTTGCATTCCCAGTAAACAACAACATACACATATGAACATATTATGTTCATAATATGAACATATTTATATGATTCTGCATATTTATTTGACAACATATTATTATGAACATATTATTAGCATAATATGTTCATATTAATATGTATATTACACATATATAATTTCCATAAACATATTTATTTGACAACATATTATTATGAACATATTATGTGCATACTATGTGCATATTAATATATAATATTGATATATAATGATGACTTTATATATATATATATAACCTGAGGAATACTAACGATATATTTAGAGCTATATAAATAGTATTAGGATATTAAGTATTATTCATTTTTGTTATGATTTTTCTATCTACTATAGTAAATAACTTTTTAGACAAATATAAGAATATATATATATATATATATATATAACTCAGAAGGTGTAGCGAACTACTGGGTAGAAAAATCTAGTTATACCCGGTTAATTATTCGAGAATGGAAAATAATAATACAATTATATGATAAAAATAATAGGAAATTTATTAACCTTATACAAAATTTAAAAAAAATTTAAAAAAATATGTTACCATATTTGAAAAATATAATTTAAATAAAAGAATAAATATATATATATATATATATATATATATATGATAATGGAGGGCGGGGTAATATTGTGATATAAATATGACGTGCGACAGTGATAGTAAAGGCACTATATATAGGGTATACCCTAGCACATATAACACACGGGTAACACACCTATACAATAATACCCTGCAGGCATACACATATATCACGTGACACATGTAAATATAGTATACCACGTGACCCCAGCTAAATTAAACACGTGATACACTAGTCTCTACTTTAGTGGCCTGGTCAGCAATATATATATATATATCCCCATTCCAATGGCACTATGATACATAATTTAATATGTATATAAAATAAATGGTAAAAATAAAGATACTAAAACTTAAGGTTAGGAAATATTAAGATTAATTTTTTTTTTAAATTACCATGGATGTTCAAGAATTTTCTAGAATTATAAAAAATCCTATTTTTATCAAAGTGAAATTTTTTATTAATATATTTAAATTTAAGTAAGTTATATTAACATAATATACTTACCATTAAAAAAATAATCCCTATAACAAATTTTTATCGCAATTTTAGATGAACTTTACAAATAAAATATTACATATTTTACGTCAACAATTTTTATGATTTTTTTTGTTTTCAAATTATTTTTTAGTATAGTATTAATTAATATTTGTTATCATTATTTTTTTAATATATGGTTTAAACCGTTTAAAATGAATTCATTTTAATATAAATTAGAATGTTCATGTTCTATTTTCATTTTTATTTTTTTAATATTTTATATACTTAATATAAATACTTATAAGTATTTATATTATCTAATATATTAGATAAAATCAGTTAATGACTTTATTATACTCTATAATCTATTTAAAATATATTACTCAATATTTTTTTATATTTTTTCAGATTTGATATTGTTGATATTTGTATTCATTTTAATTTTGTGTTTTCATTTTAATAAATTAAAAAAAATAACCGCATCATCAACATTACTGAAAACAATATTTGATATATACATATATTATTATAATGTCAATATCTACCTATACAATGTCCCCAATCAAATATGTGTTCCTATGA
>OZ025239.1:1028373-1125873 GCA_964019155.1 Osedax fenrisi
GCATCGAGACAGTTTAAAAAAATTTTAAATATGATATTCTAATAAAACCTTTATTATATATGTTTAAAGATGATATACTATCCAGCAATATAATATTAATATTATCCATTACAATATCCTTAAATTTAAGTGAATAATATTCTTTCATTTTTAAAGTAATATCTAGTATTAAACAAATATTATTAAAATCATTATCTATTTATCATAACTATATAACTTTAAATTATATTTATTATTTGTTGTGTCCATATATCTTAAGTTCATCGATTTAATTCACTTTAATGTAATGATAAATCTATGACTAATCCTAGACATAAAGAATTCTATTTTTAACTCAATAGTATGTTATATTTATAAAGGGAAATAACTTCCAATATTATTTTAACTTTCAATATTTTATTTTAAAAAGTCTACATCAAGCATCTCTTAGTATTCAATTCTGCTGAATCATAATGAGAATCTCTTTACACTGGAATCATAGTAGAAATATGTTAACTTGTACTATATATGTACACCAATGACATACCGCCCAGCTCAGGACCGGCATCTTTGGGCAGTATATCAAGGATTGCGCTATATAAATAGATATGAAAGATATATGGGAAAGTTACCTAATACGGATAGTTTAACAATGAATAATCTTAACTTGTTATGACTTAGTACTTTATTTCACAAATTACAATACATTAATGTTATATGATTATAGATATTATTGTGATTTTGAAATTTTATTTAATCTTTTTATTCCATATATAAAAGGGGTTTCGGTATTATGTACCCATGTACGAATACAGTAGATAACATATATATATTGTTGCTAATGGATAAACTATATATTATTGATGAAACAATCAGATAAATTACAATTACATTATTTATAATTAATATTATGAATACTTTAATTAGTAATTAATTTATTAATTTTTATTATTTTATTAATTAATAATATAAGTTAAGTATCTAAATACAAATATTTTTAGATTTAGCTTCATTGGTGGTATTAATTAATATTAATATTATCGATTTTTATTAAAATCAGAATAGTTCACACGCTGTGCACTGATTGGTTATAGGATATTCGTATTAATACATCTAGAGTGTCTGACGGACACTGTCCGTATTAGGGACTTATATGACCTTTAGGTATATGCTTATAACTTAATTAATATTTGATGACAAATATAGAAATTATGAATATAATGTTTAGAATGCTTTAGTTTTTAATAATATATTGTTATGTTTTATATCGATATATTTGTATATTCTTTCGAAGGATTTAAGTTGATATTTTTTTTCATAAATTTAAAAACGAAATGAAATAATCAGTTTATTGGATATATCAGCACTATTTTGAATAATTAAAAAATAAAAAATACTTATTTAGACTATTTATATATTTATAAATATTTTATTCATTACACTTTTATTGTAGGATTAATGGTTTCTGAGACACTGGGATTGTCCGTATAAGGGCACTGTCCGTATTCGGTTACTTTCCACTACTACATATACATATATTTTAACTCCATTTCATCCATATATATTTATCCTCCCTCTATCCTAGAGAGTCATTGAATCCTATTGTATAATGTGTAACCGAGGGTGTGACTATTGTAGTATCTATAACATAGTCAGGCGGACACACTACCTTGATCTCTATATGATGTATCAACTGACTATAGTGTATACTGACACATATTAATACATTTGGGCATATTTATTTGTTATTAAATGTATTGTACTTAATTATTATATATTATAACTAATATATAATGAAGTTACATTTGAGAAAAAAAGTTATTTTGTTAAATATAGTCACTTTATTGGATTTTGTAAATAATTCAATAACCAATCTGTTTTATAAATATTAAAGTTAAAAATACGAATAATTTGCATAAGTTCTTAAATGGTACAGGTAACGGATTCCATAGATCGGCTGCAGCTACTTTGAACATAAAAAAATTATCTACAGTATAGAAGTTATATAATATAGAATTTATCATTAATATGTTGATTCCGTAAATGATATTCTTATCAATATATGCAATTTTAAAAATGGAATGATTTTTAAAAATCACAAATTTAATTGATTATTTATAAACATAAAAAGTATTTTTGAAAATTAATTTGTATGTTTAATTAAAATAGAAATTAATAAAAAATAGAACCTATGTAAACATAAAACATATTTGAAATTGAATCTTTATTTATCTATTGATTTTTATAAATTTGAAATAATATATGATACAAATTGATATATAAGTAAAAATAATCGAACGTTTTTAAACTAATATAACTAATATAACACATGAATACTTTAATTAGAAATTATGAAATAAAATATGACATTGAATTATTATCAGCAATCAAAAATAAGAGTATGTACACAAAATATAGATAGATATAAAATAGTATTATGCACGGAAGAACAATTCGAATAGTGGTATACCACCATATATGGTATGAACATATGATATAGCTTCATTAACATCACATAATCGAGACACGTGGATAACTGATTCTAGAGATTAATTCATATTACTTTTATAACAAATTTAACATTATTATTATTATTATTGGTAGGGGACGGAGCGGGGTAGTGGCCGAGGAGGGAGTAGTTGTCGTTTTAATTAACGCTTAAATGGTGCTAAATAGGATAAAAAGTTCTATATACAATATTTAGATAATCAAAATGTCTATAATATAAAGTAATTTTTTTTTAAATAATTAATTAATTACTCTAATTTATTACATAATCATTTGTTGTCAAATTTAAACAAACACATCATTATATATATTTATACTTATTTATATGTGTGAGTGTGTGTGTATATAATTAAATCATTGAATCAAATAAGGTGCATATACATCATAAACATAATTATTTAATGTTATATAATTAAACAAATATAAATCGAATACATTACGAGACACCTATTGCATATTCTTATACTATCGGCCACTACCTCGGACTTGCTTTATTATAATGCTTTTGTATGCCTTTTGTAATGCCTAATAAATAGTTAATACTATTCAGTAATATATAAAATGAAATCACAGTATTATAAACCTATATGACTTATAGCATATTCAAAAAATATAAGATATTATAATTCAGTATTTATCGATATATTATGAGTATGCTAAGCATATAAATTATCGGCCACTACTCTATTCTCTCCCCTATATAAAATATAAAACTTGGTCCACTTATATCTAAACAATAGTAACTTCCCCACGTGAACAATGTTTCACTAAGGACATATGTCTCTACTTTATCCCAAACGTTCGCAACTCCCTTCTTTATATACCCCCATCAATAATATTATACATACGATACCCCTCGCCACATCACATAGCATGCGTATTCATCGTGTACACAGAATAATCACTTGTAATGTATTCATACGCTATATTGTCTACCTTATATCATACCTGTATACATTACTACTTACTTCCTAACACATGTTATCATTATATGTATATAAGTATGTGGTATATGGCTCAGTGGGACAGTCAAAAGCGAGTAAGCGAGAGGTCCCGGGTCCGACTCCAGGCAATTCTTGTTTTTCTCTTGTGTTTATCAAGAACTTAATATAAGATGAATCAAAATAATAGAAACAAATGTTACTATTTTTATTGTATTTTCCTGGTCCCCTTACAGTTATTTATAACATGACAAGTCTACTAAGATTTCTTGAAGGGGACATTTGTATTCTATATTTATATTGTATTTAAGGGTAACATATAAATATATAGGTAGGGGAAAGTAACCGAATACGGACACTCTCGGTATCTCAGAAACCATAAATCCTACAAAAAAATGTGTAATGAATCAAATATTCATAATTATATAAATAGTCTAAAAAAGTATTTTTTAATTATTCAAAATGTTGCTGATATAATAAACTGATTTTTTATTACATTTTTAAATTTATGAAAACAATTTCTACTTAAAACCTTCTCAAGAATATACAAATGCATCGATAAAATATAACACAATATTATTAAAAAATAAAGCATTCTAAAATTATATATATAATTTCCATATTTGTTATCAAATATTAATTAAGTTATAATCATATATCTAGAAGTCATATACGTCCTAATACGGACACTGTAGATGTATTAATACGGAAACTCTATAATCAATCAGCGCGCAGCGTACGAACTATTTCGATTTTTATAAAAATCGCGTGCGTTATAATATTAATACCACTAATAAAACTAAATCTGAAATTTTTATTATTTATATCCGTAAAGTTTATTATTAATTAAAAAATAATACAAATAAATAAATTATTAACTAATTTAATTAGAATACATTATTCATAAAATTAATTATAAATAATGTAATTGTAATTTGTCTGATTGATTCATCGGTAATATATAATTTATATAGTGTATATAGGGTATCCGTATTATTACATAGGGTATCCATAATCGGACATGGGTACCGAATACGGATACCCTCGTTATCTATGTAATTAAAAGATTAAATAAAATTTTAAAATCACAATAATATCTATAATCATATAATAATAATATATTGTCATTTTTGAATAAAAATAATAAGTCATAAAATGTTAAGACCATTTATTTTTAAAGTGTCCGTATTAGGCTACTTTCCACTATGTATATACATATATGGTTTCACTAAGTAGGGGAGGGAAGGGGGTAGTGGCCGATGAGGGAGTAGTGGCAGTTTTAAGTAACGCTTAAATGGTGCTTGATAGGATAAAAAGTTATATATACAATATTTAGATAATCAAAATATCTATAATATATTATAGTAAATATATATATAGTAATTTTTTTTTAAATGATTAATTAATTACTCTAATTTATTATATAATCATGATTATATATATGAATGCTTATTTATGTGTAAGAGTATGTGTATATATAATTAAATAATTGAATCAAATAAGGTGCGTATCATAAATATAATTATTTAATATTACATAATTATACAAATATACATCGAATATATTACGAGACACCTATCGCATTTTCTGATACTAGCGGCCACTACTACGGCCTTGCCTTATTTGAGTGCTTTTTTAATGACTAATCAAACGTTTATATTATTAGGTTAAACACTTTATATATAAAAGTGAAATCACAATATTCTAGAACTATATGATTTCTAGTTAATTCATAAAAAATAAGAGCCTACAATTCAGTATTTATCGATATATTAGAAATCTTCTGAGGAATATTAATTATCGGCCACTACTCCCTTCCCTCCCCTACATATATTATATTGTATTAATTCATATACAAATAAATTAATCTCTTTAAAATATAAAGTATGTAATATACAAATATAATGTTATATAGCATTACATAGATATCTATGATCTAGACTCGAGTATAACAATAAACATATGTTGATGATAATTATACATATATTGTTACTTACCTGTTTAATCTTAATAACCCCAATCTTGATGATCTCAACATCTATATCACATTTACCCCATTGTAATGTCTATAGGTAACAGTAATCTTAATGTTAATATTTAATAATGTGATATATATATATATGTGTGTGTGTGTGTGTGAGTATTTATAATTCCTCCGCGAAATCATGTCTCGTCATATTTGATTAAATTAAAATGGATAAATTTCTTTCAACTATATAAATATAGCCTAATATTTATAGAAGGTGGTGTATAAAATTACTTTTATAAAAATTTAAAATCACTTATATAATATATCGACACTTAATAAGCCTATTAGACAAATGAGATGACCATGACCACATGAGATAATATGACGATACATAATTTCGCAGAGGAATTATAAATACTCACACACACACACACATATATATATATATAATATATATTTATTATATATATATATATATATATATATATGTATATATGTTGCACCCGCTCTTCTCTTTAGCAAATCGTTATACTTATTAATTAACCCTTTGTTCGGTCTGTGTACTGATATATTCGGTTCGAGCCATTCGGGTAGTCTCATTGTTTGGAAAGTGATCGATTTCAATTGTTCTCTACATCTCTTCCTGTTCTCCAAACGACTCGGTAGCCATTCTTCATCTTTATGATATTGCACTGACATATTTCAATTATTGTAGAGAGGTAGGTGATCTTTCGATTATATTTATCGCGTAATACTCCAGTTATCTTATCCTGCGGTCTGTACTGGAATGCCGTCGTATACGTGTCTTGTGATGAACACTCTGCATTGTTTACCTGTGAGTCATTCTCCTTGTTATTGTTCACCTGTCACTCATCATCCATCACATTACTAACGCGTATGCTAGAGTAAGATGATGTATTTGTCGGGCATCCTGGCATGTCGGTCAATAATTCAATGGTATTAGATTAAGGTTGAAGCATTCCGTGTTTCAATATTTTGTTCTATACTTCCAGATATTCCTTACGTTTCTGTGATCGCTTCATATTTAATCTCTTTGTATATATTTGAATCCATTTTTGTACTTTTTACGAACTGATAAATGTTTTTATTAGATAAGTATGTGAATATATTTTGATGGTAACATTTATTATTATTTTTCTTAGTGTTAACTCTTTAATAATGAAATTAATATTTATTTAAATATTAATAAAAGTTTTATATATATTTTAAATTCATTGTATTTTAAGTATTAGGTGTATACATAAATAACTATAACAATATATATATTTGTTATATATATAGGTCCATTTGTATCCGCTAGTTGTATTGTATTCAATATATATATATATATATATATATATATATATATATACATGTATATACATGTATATATGTACATATATGTACAATCAAAAATTAACTTATAGGTTAATGTTTGATTGTACATATATATATATACAAGAAAAGTATATTTTAATTAATTATTTAATTTCTTTTATAATTACTTTTCCGACTATATTTATTGAAGATAATCAGACATATCTTGCATATATATATTTACAATCAAAAATGAACCTACTTTAATTAATTATTTAATTTCTTTGATGATAACTTTTCCGACCATTTTTGTAGTAGATAATCACAGTTATCTTAAATAATGATACACTATGTCTAAGCTACTAAATAAGACTTTATCACGTGATTCTATATGTATTCACTTTATTTATTTTTCATTATATATATATATAATGCAATATAAATAGAGTGAATGAATATAGCATCACCTGATAAATTCTTATATATAACATATATGTTAACTACTATAGTATATATATTTACTTCAATTGGTGAGCTACAATTGGTTACCACGACATCTTAACGTTGTGTGCGGGTAACTCCTTTCCGACCACATATTTCGCGTATTCCAAGACTTCGGCGTAAATATCGAAAGTCACGTGTACACTTGCAACCACAAACATCCGCTTCAGACCACGTGATACCACGTACACTAGCGCTACCTAGCGGCTTCTCCAGATGAACTAGTTTACCTCGGTCAAGCCTCGCATCTAGGTCATATATATATATATATATATATATATATATTAATCAATATATACAAAACTTCATCTTTAATACATTATAATGTATTATAATATATATATATATATATATATATATATATATATATATATATATATATATATATATATACAATATTGACTCATCAACTGTCAATACCCGACTAACTTATTATTGACGTATAATAATATACTAATTTATTATATTATACATATATTATTACTTATAGTGTTACCTATACAGAGTTTCACGAGCTGTAACGTGTTTCTGAGGTGTCAGCGTAACTGTCACTTTAACTAAACCAGTCATGCGTGACGGTCTTATTACCCGCTTGCGATACAGTGGAGTATTGATCACCATCACTATACGACTGCAATATTCTCTCACTGAGTTAAGGATCGACGATGTAGGACGGAAGTTTTTATCGAAAATATCTAATAAATAACATTTTAATATAGGATATATTATATATCACCTATAATACGAATATATGTATATGAATACTTATAATTAAGTATATTTATATAAATATATAATATTTAAAGATATATAATAATATATTTAAATAATTAATGACAATACATTTTGTTTATTTCATATTTATTGAATATAAATATTAATTTTTCATATTTGTATATTTTAGTTTATAGGACGTAGCAAACTTGAACTTTAAACTTTGCGATGTTGAACAGGTTTTTATCTTTTCGCGACTTCGCGATACTTTTGTACGCGTAATTCAACGTAACGTTAGACATTCTTCTTCTATATTGTGTTACCCTATCGTGATTTGTAGAGTTGCGAACAGGACATATTGCACCCGCTCTTCTCTTTAGCAAATCGCTGTACTTATTAATTAACCCTCTAGAGGTTTATATACTTATACCTATATATGGTAGCTATGTAGGCCTGAGACAGTGGCGCCCCCTTGCACAGCAGTTCACACTCATCTAGGGGACACGCGACATATATATATATATATATATATACTTATTTATAAGTACCCTAATAATATTTATATTTATTTATTATATATAATATAGTATTATACTAAGTATGTTATATTATTTATATATATATATATAGATAATCTATATCACTATTGTTATTAATATATACATTAATAACAATAATGATATAGATTATCTGTATAGGATAATATATGTATACATATATACCTACATATATGTATACATATAATGTATGTATACAGATATATCAGTCATGTTTAAATTACAAGTTATTATTAAATCCATGTATGTTTAATTATAAGTTCGGTAGTACCTAATTCAATAGATGTAGTTATCGATGTATTTCTATGTATACTTAGGTTTGATATCGTTACGCTTCAGTAGTTTCGGTAGATGTAATGATAACTTGGATAGCACTTGTCAGGGGCGGATACAGGAATTTTTCAAGGGGGGGGCTGACATTCAAATAAAAGTATATTTTTAAAATAAGACATATTTACTATGATAATATTCAATTGATATATAAATTAAATACTATATTAAATTAAATAGAATAATATTTTATATTTTATTGAATAAAAACTATTAATCCAATATATTAATCAATTGCATTATTCTTGGAATACGTATTTCAAATTTGGAAATAATATAATCACAATCGATCTCTATGTCTTTATGTATATATAAAGAAATTATTTTTAGTTGATCTTCACTCATAATCGAAGGTAAATATGTATTTATTATTCTTAATCGGTTAAATGAACGTTCACATTCACACAAGGTAACTGGACTAGTAGCCATCAATAAAAGAATGTCATAGATATTAGGACAAAATGTATATAATAATATATATAAATTATAAATTATTTAATAATTTCAATTTACCTTGCCATGTTATCGAGTAGTACCTACTTGAGTACTGGTCATAACAATTTTTATTGTATTAGGTATACCTATATCTATAGATATTTATTTTCTGTCCATTTAACTTCCCAACAAATCAATTCGGTTTATATTAAATGTATCTTTGGTAAATCATCTTTTACTAATTCATAAAACTTTAGTATATTTTCTTTTCATGAATCCTTGTTTTCATTCATTACTTTTGGAATTAATAATGCTCCAAGCGATATATACAATATGTATGTATTGGATCCTTCTTTCATCTCCATTATCAAATGATCCAAGAATGGAATATATATTACTTTTTTTAAATACTCTTCAGATGATGAAGCAGGTGTCTTTATTTAACCTTGGTAAAGAAATTCCTTCATTTGAATATGATAATAAATGTGACGCTTCTTCATTCCATTCTAATTGTACTTCATCAATATTATCTCTACAAACTTGTATCCCTTTAATTACACTTTGAATATCATGATTTGCCTTATATGCGTCTATTGACCTACCCTGGAGAGCATTTGTTAAATGTTCTATGAAAGTAATTGAATTATTACATACAATTAATGACATACTAAATTGAGTATTAATCATAGAATTGTAAAGACCGTTAGCTTTTGTTATACTTTCTGAATTCCATGTTTTATCTTCATATATTTCTAACATTTTTCAAGTATTGCTTGATACAGTTTGATAAATACTCGCAAAGTATCATGTCTGGCAACCGATCTCGTTTTACTTTAACTAATTTCTTTTTAGAAGATTCAACACAAATTTGTGTACAATTTTCTTCTAATAAACCTTGCCTCTTAGCAGAATATTTAAAAAATATGCAGATTTCTAATAATATGCTTACCATATTTTGAATTAACGATATGTTGCATTCATCTACTATTGATATATTTAATACATGTGATCTATAGTATACATGTGTAGAGTTAGTGTTCTTATTCAGAATTATAGTTGACGCTCCTTTTATTTTTCCAGATATATTTCTTGCTCCATAGTATCCTTACCCTCTTAAATGTTCAATATTTAATTCTGATTTAGTTAGTGTATCCATAATCAAGTTAGCTTTACTTTCTTAAGATGTTCACATCCTATGAAATAATTCAATTTTTCAGTGATACACTTTCCATTATAATATCTAATTTATAAAGCCATTTGTTCAGTATTATATACATCTATGGTTTCATCAGCTAAAATATTTAGCTTTTTTTATACCATCAATTATAATTGAAGAATAATTATTCTGTCTTTAATATATTCACCACATTCAAATATCAATTCATTCTGTGTTGTTTTTGAAGTGTATTTAGCATTTTTACTACACATTAATAAGTGTTCTTTTAATATATCATTTCCAGAGTTTATACATAGTTTTAGAAGTGCATTGAAATTTCCTAGATTAAAATGTGGATCAGTATACTAATCTATAGATTATAGAGAATACTCATTATGACCATGTAATGAAATATTGTATCTTCTATAAAGAATGATTATATCTAAAGGGGGTATCCCACTACAAATATTTCCGGCAAGTTGCCGGAAATATTTAAACTTTAAAAACATTTTCTATCAAGTTAACTACAATTTTAGTGGGAAACCCCTTTACTTTCCGGCAACTTGCTTGAAATATAATATCTTTATAGGAGTATTCCATTACAACTTGATATAATAATTTTTAAAGTTACAATATTTCAAGTAAGTTGCCGGAAAATCTTATATACAAGTATAGTGGGATACCCCTTTAATATTGATTTAAATTTTTCTCTGTTGCATTAAATTTACTTAGATATGTTATTGTTGACTTGCATTATAGCTGATTGCAGCATGATTCTTATTTTCTATCACTGCAATAAAACGAGAATTTTCTTCCAAAGAGTTATTGTGGTAAATATATCAACTATAATTGATTCAAATTTTCTTAAATCTGCAATCGAATCTTTAAACTTAATCATGGACGAAGTGACACATTTTCCAACTTGATTTTGATTAATTTTTAAATGAAAAATACATGGTATATACAATCGGCTATTTAAAGATTCACCCTACCTATAATTGATATTGAATGTTTTGCTGATTTAACCATATTATCTATTTTTAAATCATATATTTTACAATCATGAGGGGGGGGGCTAGAGCCCCCCTAGCCCCCCCCTGTATCCGCCCCTGCTTGTTGTATTCGATATAGTGTCAGTAGTTTCAATAGGTTCTCTTTGAATAGTATCACTTGTAGGTATCAACTCTAATGGTATATATATATATATACCATTAGATCTGATACATACAGGTGATACTATTCAAAGCATACTAATATATATTATAAATTAAATTAAAACATATTAATAATAATAGTATCTAATATTTAATAATATCATCAAAATGTATTTATAGATATAAATATAGTGTGGCAAAGAAAAAAATAATTAAATAGCTCCTATTATAATTGCGATTATTAATTATATTAGACGCATTGGAATCTTTGATTATCACATGATGTCTGATTTACAGATTTACATAGTTTTAGAAGTGCATTGAAATTTCCTAGATTAAAATGTGGATCAGTATACTAATCTATAGATTATAGAGAATACTCATTATGACCATGTAATGAAATATTGTATCTTCTATAAAGAATGATTATATCTAAAGGGGGTATCCCACTACAAATATTTCCGGCAAGTTGCCGGAAATATTTAAACTTTAAAAACATTTTCTATCAAGTTAACTACAATTTTAGTGGGAAACCCCTTTACTTTCCGGCAACTTGCTTGAAATATAATATCTTTATAGGAGTATTCCATTACAACTTGATATAATAATTTTTAAAGTTACAATATTTCAAGTAAGTTGCCGGAAAATCTTATATACAAGTATAGTGGGATACCCCTTTAATATTGATTTAAATTTTTCTCTGTTGCATTAAATTTACTTAGATATGTTATTGTTGACTTGCATTATAGCTGATTGCAGCATGATTCTTATTTTCTATCACTGCAATAAAACGAGAATTTTCTTCCAAAGAGTTATTGTGGTAAATATATCAACTATAATTGATTCAAATTTTCTTAAATCTGCAATCGAATCTTTAAACTTAATCATGGACGAAGTGACACATTTTCCAACTTGATTTTGATTAATTTTTAAATGAAAAATACATGGTATATACAATCGGCTATTTAAAGATTCACCCTACCTATAATTGATATTGAATGTTTTGCTGATTTAACCATATTATCTATTTTTAAATCATATATTTTACAATCATGAGGGGGGGGCTAGAGCCCCCCTAGCCCCCCCCTGTATCCGCCCCTGCTTGTTGTATTCGATATAGTGTCAGTAGTTTCAATAGGTTCTCTTTGAATAGTATCACTTGTAGGTATCAACTCTAATGGTATATATATATATATACCATTAGATCTGATACATACAGGTGATACTATTCAAAGCATACTAATATATATTATAAATTAAATTAAAACATATTAATAATAATAGTATCTAATAGTTTAATAATATCATCAAAATGTATTTATAGATATAAATATAGTGTGGCAAAGAAAAAAATAATTAAATAGCTCCTATTATAATTGCGATTATTAATTATATTAGACGCATTGGAATCTTTGATTATCACATGATGTCTGATTTACAGATTTTCCTTGCCAATTTAAATTAAGACAACTTAAACTGAAGTCTATACACTTGTTTATTTATGTTTTATATTTAATCATATTTAAAATCAGATAATATATATTTACAATTTAAATAAGTGAAACAATAATTTAAATTGTAAATATGTGTATATATATATATATATATTACTGAATATCTATAGACATATACATATTTAATATATTAAAAGAAGTAATATAATAACTTTTGTAATTTATGTTTTCCATACATCTTATAAATTATGATTATCTAGATATAGAGATGTGTTACTGTCTCTCTCATCTGTTAAGTTCACATTAGCCACACACAATTACAAATATTATTGAAACTAATAATAACAATGCATTGGTTTAATTCTAAAACATAATAGCCACAAAATACGTTCATTAAGCAGAAAGATGTTTTACCAAAAACCCTATAGAAAATAATAAGTCAGTAGGCCTAATTGAAGTCTCAACTATCTTCAAATAATTTATTAAAAAATGCAACATATCCTATTACCACAATAAAATAGTATATTGTGTAATAAAACTAAGCTACATTATAATGTTAGTGACAGTCTTATGTAAACACATAAAGAGAACATTCCTCCTGGTATTATTACTTTTTTTTTCATCTATGCTATCAGAATAGTATCAATATTATTAGTACTACGAACTCAACTTTAACTAACACACCACCACCTACTCGTTATATAAACTTCACTCGTTGATACATTCGTTTACTCCACCATCTACTGACTATATTTAATTACTCATTCTATCTAAATCATTATCACCCCTTGACCCCATTCCATATATGAACACAATTCTAATAACACTGCATTTATCTTACTATGCTATGATATTTAGAAATTTTGTAAATTAAAGAATTGTCCAATATATCTTAAACATACACTAGTATCACCTATATTAAATACAAATAATCTTTATAACAACTCTCTGAGAAAATACCGTCCAATTTCTAACTATCTACTATTTCTAAAATATGAAAAAGTTACTTTTTTAACTAATGCATTTTCTTGAAATTAATCTCACCCACCATTATCAACGTTCCTATAGACCAAACCACATCACTGACATATGTATAATTTATATAGTAGCAATACATTCAACATACGAGTTTGATAACATTGAACATGACATTCTAGGTGTTAAGTTGCGGAATAGGTGAAGAAGAAGCTTTAGAATACTTGTACAGCATGGTTTAGTGTAACTTACGTTGATGTCGATACTATTACCCTAACGAAATGGCGATATTGTGCGCTAAGTATAAAGCGAAACTTAGGTAAATGTTTATTCAATAAATATACATACCCAATTGTATTGTTTATTTATTATTATTATATACTATACTACTACTACTACTACTTCTATTTATTTAAATTAAATTATGTAATTTATTATTTATTTTATTACTATATATATATATATATATATATATATAGAAATAACGTAGATAGTATCTATTAGATATGTAGGTTGCCTTAGTACACAAGTGTACATTAGTTTAAATCACTGAAATAAATTAAAGTATGTGTGATAAGTATTCATATAGCGTGAAAATAGCAATATCAATATAACAATTCATTTGTCATAAAAATGAAAACTGGTTTCGTCATCTAGTGCTGTTTTATCCGGATCATATTACAAACATTGTTTGCAATACGGGCTGGATACATTTTGGACGATACATAACATTATTACAACTTATTACTACTCTTTAATAGATACTGTATCGGCCATACTGCCCAGCTTTGTATATACCTATAGGATACATATACTATTATATAATTGAACATGTAAAGTATACAAAATAAATGCGTATGTATAATGTACATTATGAGAACCCGTTTTAGTAAATTTTTTAGTTTCCTTCATATAAAATTACTATCTCGCTCGGAATAACTCCTTTTAATTATTCCAGATATAAAAAAAAATAATAATTGAAATCTGACAACAATTCAGAAAGCGAAACCATATTCTAAAATAGATAGGAATTTACATTGAAAATTTATGAAAAAATTTAAATTACAGATAAATGAAAGACAAATTTGTTTACAAGTAAAAATTGCATATTAGCATATGTAGTATATAACATCCTTAACAAATATATTTTTTAAAATAATTAAATCGATCTACGGAAATTTTAATTTAATTTTTAAATTTTTTCTAAATTGAAAAAAAAAATTAGCAATGGAATAATAAAATATATATATATATATATATATTATATAGTCTATCATCATTATATAAATATAAAATTATAAGTATTGTTATAAAAATATCATATATTTATTCAATAAATGACTTTTATTGAGCATTATAACAAAAAATTAATTTTGGGGTAAAATAGTTGTAAACAATTTGTTGTCAGAAAATTAAATATTTTTATTTTTGTATTATACCTCGTAAATATAAATTATAGGCTCACAACAAAGTTTGATCATTGATTCAAATAATTTATCAAAAAAATAGTCGAATAAATTACATTAATTAAAAAATAAAAAAAAATTAAATTAATTTTAAATTTTTTACTTTATTAATATTATAATATATTTATACACGTATTTGCCAAATATTTTATTTTTATGACAACGCGCACTTGCACAAATATATAAAATACATAAGAAAACATTTCTATTTATAGAAATTTACATTGTAAAATAAATGAAATATTTCTTCATTAAAGTACACTTCTCTTTACCAATATTACATATTTTGTGATGAAACTTTCCAAATATGTTTATTATGACATGTATGACCTACTGTAACTGAGAGAGAAAAACTTTCAAAAACGGGCTCCCCTATTGTACATTTAATATACAAGGTATATTCATGTGTATTATTGTATACGTATATTATATTTATATAGATGTTACTCATTCAGAATATTTATGATTGTGCAATATAGCATAACGGTAGCATTTGAATTACACATATAGGCAACCCCTAACTTGAACTTTGAAAAGTAGCTGCGGCCAAGATGAGCTTTCACGTATAATTTAGTAATTTACGTAAACTCATAGATATATACTATAGTATATTTATAAATATAATAATAATGTGATGTATCATATGTCTTTCGTTAACATTAATTAAGAGTAGTTAGATTTTAATTCTCCGAAAATATACTGTATAATTTAGGTTTTATATTTTACATAACAACATATATATTTTTATAATATTTATACATATATTTATAATTATTTCACGGATATAATATTTCACGGTTGGAAATTTCACGAAAGTTAATTTCACGGTTGTTCTTGTACGGTTTCAATTCCGATCCGAACTCCCCAACACAACCACCTGATAACATTAACACCCCCCATACACACCAGCAATATAGGACCGACTCCAGCCTCAGGATCATTCGCCCTCCCGTTACATTCCATAACATCTCTTCTATTGGATGAGGGGATGTCAATTTTGCATTATATAACACATTTATCATATCATTTGAAAATAACTTATATTAAGATAATATATAAAATACATAATAAATAAAGAATATAAATCAATATTTTATTTTGAATTTAAATTATTATTTCTTAGTTCATTTCTGAATTTTGTTCGAGTTTTTATAAATTGCTCGCTATAATTATATAATTATAAATTAATTTAGATTTTCTAAGCACTCTGGGTCAACTTTTATGAGCATTATTTGTTTTTCTTTTTTACCAATAATATAGTAAATCATTAATTTTAATCAGTAGGGATTACATAAGTAAATTATAATATTAACCAAGCATTACATTTAATTTGTATGACTCTGAATATGAACTCAGCTTTTCAAATTCTCTCCCCATTTTATCGATATATTTTCTGAATAAATATATTAAATTTGTATCATTTAATATTATAATTATATTAATTGTTGATAAATTAAAAAATAATAAATTAGTTAATATTTATGTATTAAATTATTGTCTTAGTTGTATTCAGTTCAGTTTTTTCAGTTGTTTTATCTTTTGTTGATTCCCCTAAAAATGTAAATGCATGTACTTTAATTAAAATTCAATAATTAAAAACTAATTTAATTGTAATCACCTTGTTTTAAAATCGTTAAAACATCTTCCATATATGTTTTGTTAGGCACCCTTTGGTAATTATTCCTATCGATTTCTTCGGAATGTCCAAGGTGATTCATCATACTGGAAAATAAAGAGAATTAAAGATATATCTATATTGAACAAAATGTATACATTTTGTAATTAGATTTATGTTATAATATATATCTTGTTCATAAATTGTACATAATTACTTTGTCGCAGATCGTTTGGTTGTTAGCTCAGAAGAAGCAAAATTCGTGGAAACTCTGTGCCGATTTTCCGTCGCATTTATTTTAGTAATGCCCGCAGCTTCGCATATTCGCTGTATACACATATCTCCATATAAATGTGACATTTCACCTAATAATTATATAATTATGTATTAAATATATATAATAATTTCTATGTGTAGAGTAAAATCGAGAACTTATGTATTAGAACATATGTACTGAGACATTGTATTTAGTAAATATTAGTTGGGGAAAATCAAAAATGATCAACGAGTATACCTACACAGCTATATTTGTAAATATTAAAAATAATAGATATAACAAATTATATTTATCATGTATAGTATATTAACCAAAATTTAAAAACTATGTATAACTTGTAATTAAGAATTATCTTTTATATTTAACATATTTCCTCATTGAAAACATATATTAATTACTAAAAATCACTTAATGGACAGTTTTTCATAATGTATATCAAAATCAACACATCATATTTATATCATTATTCCAATTTTACAAACAGTTTAGTTAAAAAACAAATTGTTTATCTTATAATATATATATATATATATATTATGAAATATATATAATTAATATACTAACTTTTCGTAGCAAATAAATAATTATTAGAATCAATAATCCCCCTATTCTTTCTCATTGAAATAAGAGTTGTTATAGATTCAGTAATATTTGAAATTAATACCTTTTAAAAATAAAAATTGTATATCTTAATATTCTATTTTAAATAAATCGTGAGGATTATTGTTCGATGATTTACTAACTGTAACAAATCTCTTCCCTTTGCCTTTTAAATTGACTAGTATAAACTCAGCGTTTGACTTTGTATTGGCAACTTCATATTCTTTAATAGTCATCATTGCCACCTCTTCTCCTCGCCATCCATTAAAGATTGTCAATTGCGTTATTATTAACGCTGCCAGATTTGTATAACTCGAGTGAACCTTAATAATATACAAAGTAATACCGTATTAAAAATAATTATAAAATAATTTGAAAAATTACATAATTAAAAAAAAATTAAATCGAATACATTACAAGACACCTGTTAACTATTTTGATACTCCAATTGGCTTATTTTAATGATTTTTTTAATATATAAAGGTATACCTAATAAATCGTTAATATTATTCAGTAATATATAAAAGTTAAATCACATTATTCTAGACCTATATGATTTATAGCTAATACAAAAAAATAAGATCTTAAAATTCAGTATTTATCGATATATTAGATAAATATATGACACCAGGTCCGACTAGAATGCATATTTGTATAGGTGAAAGTTGTAAAGGTTGAAGTACCGTTGAAGATCATATAGGTTATTATATGCTGTCCTGTGATATAATTCTATTTATTTAGGACACAATTAAAAACCTAGCAATGAAGTAATAGCTATAATTAATAAACAAATGATAGGCAAACAATCAAAAACTAGGAAAAGCAATGCCAGGTCGGGTAAGGATAATATATTTACAGTATACACAAAAATAATATACTAACATATCTTACTTTATTTTCTATATATGCATACAACTTTGTTATGTCATCTTCAGGAGTTGATTCAGAATTTCTATAATTATTTGTAAATTTACAATATATATTATTATTAAAAATAAATACTATAATAAATACTAGTATTATTACCTTATATCAAATTTTCTATTTAGTATAGCCATTTTGGCAGTATTCAAAATCATAGGCACTTTAAATTTATAAAGTTCCGTATATTTCTTTATATTCTTTGACTGCATTTGTAATAGATATATATATATATATATTAAGTATTATATTTAATATAAAATTATAAGCTTTAAATTTATACGTATTATACCTCAGTTTCATTGTCTTCGCTTAAATACAGTGATGACACATACTTTAGTATTCTACGGATCAAATTATCGAGATTTATCAACGATTTATTTATTAGTTTATTACTTATTTTTGTCATCGCGTCAAGTACTCTATCGATATATTCAATTTTAAATATATCAATAGATCTTCTAATATCTATAAAATATAAATATTGTATTATATTAATTATAAATAAGATTTAATTTACTCACTTATGTCGTTATTTGCATTGTTAAAAGTAATAACCAGCCTGGCAAATTCCCTCATGTCGGTCATTACCGATTTCCTCAAAGTATATGTTTTCGAAATATCACTAATGGACATTTTATATTTTCTATATCCGAACTATAAAAATGAATAGCTTAGTTAAGTTTGAATATAATAATATTAATTATTTTATATTTGAAATACAATATATTGATATTTTATATATTCATATTACTAACATCTTTAATAAAAGTATCATGTAATATCAAATTCCGTACCGGACCATTATGGAACCGGTTTAAATAATTAGTAAATATATCATTATATTGATTAATTAGGCTATTAATTGTAAATTATCTACTTTCAAGATAAACGATTTTGAACATTTTTTTTGGTAGAGATAAATACTTTGCAATCTGGAAATGTGTAAAAATAAATTAGAATAATATATAATTGAAATTCTAAAAAACATTATTAATATATAATTGATAATTATTAAAAACCTAGACAGTAACGCGTTTCAGCCGTCCCTTTCCTGACAACCATTAATTATTTGTCATTATTACTGTTTTTCATTAATTTTTTATTATATAAAAACATTCCTTCATTCCTAACAGTATTCATGAATATATCCATACATTTGGAATCTTTTAATAAAACTGACTTTACCTATATAGAATAAATTTAATTACAATACAAATAATAACAATAAAAATCTATATATATATATATATATATATATATTATAAATTAATATGTCACTTATATATATATAAATATGTTATAAATAATCAAATATACCTCTTCTATATCTGAGTGTTTTCGTAATATGTGTCTTTTTAATTTACCCGCACTAATAATCTCTTCACAGTATTTGCAAAATCTAGTAGGACTGGAATATGTATTATAAAGTGATATACTAATTTGTATTATTATAAGTAACATATACAATGTTATATAAGTAAAAATAAAAAATAACACTCCCTATCCAAAGTAAATTAAGTCAAATAGAATCCCTGTCAATTCTATCTTCACCACTAAAATTTATATAAATTTGCAATTATTTGTATATAATCATATTTTCAAAGTTATATTAAATTACATGTAATATAAGTATATAAGTTAGATTTTACTCATAGATATGAATGAATATTTAAAACCAAAGTATAATATTGCTTTGTTATATTAGTAATAAACACTTAATTATATTCAAATAATAATTATAAATGGTTAACCTATTATATACATTGTAAAAGCATATAGTTTGATATGAATTAACACCATTTTTTCAAAATGTATAGGTGGTGTTATTTATTTGTGTACACAAAATCAAGTTATATGATTTCATATAAGTATTATCTTTCCATAGAAAAATATCTGATATTTATATATAAATATATTATATATACTTACGGTTTTTTAACTTGTTTATTCTTCATATACCTATACAACATTAATTAGTTATTAATTAATAATTAGTATTTAAAATATTTTAATTTTAAATTAATATTAATAATAATTTTGTTTAATTATAGTTAACCTTTCATTGCAATTATTTTGTTTAGCATCATTTTCCAAATTTAATATTTCAGATCTATAAGTTAAATATTATTTATTATATATTAAAATATGTTTATAATATAAATATAAATATTCTATTTTAAATGTATGATATTTCGTATAATTTATAAGTATGTTTTATTATTTTACGTTTATTGATTATTTATACCTAATTATTAAATAAAATATAACATTTAGTGCCTAATATATCTTTGAAAGTATACATGTAAATGATAGAAATGTTATGGTCTACTATATACCTAAGATTATCAACAAAATTACTAATTTTATTTACTATAAAAATATGATTTTTATCTATACAAATAGCTATTTTTAGCAATTTAAATTCAATATTTGTATAAATTTCATATGTGTATCATCGATAAAAGTAAGTTTAATAATTATAATTTATCCTAGAAATTATTTAAATAAATTAGTTATGCTTAATTATTAAATATAAAATAATATTACCTCTTAGATCTGTTATCACTGGAGTTCATATCTCTTTAAAGCTAAAAATAGATATTAGTATTAGTATTGAGAATAATTAAACGATGATGCAATCAACATATTAGTTTATTTAATTTACCTTGTACTAAAGTAGTATGTATCTTCGTCTTCTCTGTCCATATTCATAATGGCATCACTATACACATACATATTAATACATATATATATATATATATTAACTATATTACAATGTATTTCTAATTATTATATATATAAATAATATAAATACATTTATGATATTTCGTATAATTTATAAGTATGTTTTATAATTTTAAGTTTATTTGTTATTTTTACCTAATTATTAAATTAATAAATATAAAATGTAAGGCCTGTATATCTTTGCAAGTTGACATGTAAATGATAGAAATGTTATAGTCTACTAAAAAGTAAACTATACCTATGATTAGCGACAAACCCAGCAAACAGTAATAGCAGCATAACAGCATATTGTATAGCCTCAAATATTTACATTATGCTATTATGCTGCTATTAAATGTCTATTATGCTGCTATTAATTTGTCATGCTATTGTGCTGCTGTTATACTGATATTTAAAGTCTATTATACTAATATTATGCTGCTATTAATTTTAAAAGTATATTATGCTGCTATTATGCTGTTATTCTAATAAATAAGAAATCCATCAATCAATACATTAGAAATGGAAATTAAATATGTTAATTATGAAAATGTGCAGTTATAACTTTGCGGTTAAACTTTGATGATATTTGAATGATGTAAAAGTAATCTATTTTACAAAATGCACTTTGTCATTTATCAAAATACAATCTCATAATTATACAGTTGAGATTTATTATAATATAATATTATAAATGAAATAATTGATATAAGTATATAATTGAAGGTAGTCATTGATATTTATATGTACGTTAGAAAAACTGACACATGAATTACATTAATTATTTAATGGAAATATTCTTATTTTGGAGTATTTATATCAAAATGAAGTGATTTTATAAGCATAATCGATATCATAATTATCTGAAATTGACAGGATTTTTGTAAATACTTGTCACATTTAATTGTATATTTCGATATCGTATAACAATATTTTACTAAACAAATTTATAATTGTACATTAAGCATAGATTATAGATACATTCCATATAATTAATAAACACATCACGTATGTATATAACAAGATATCATTGTTTGAAAAGAGACGCTTCCAAACAGAAAATTTAGAAATGTTTTTTCTATAATTAGCTCTTTCTAGTCAAGACGTTATATTCTTGTATTTATTTATATTATTCATTATTTATTTTTTATAATACATTATAACTTTTATTAAACTATTACTATAAAAATAAATTTATATTTTTCTATTTTATAACTTCTATACATATATTTATTTATATATCTCATTATAATATTTGAGTATTCTATATTAGTACTAATTATTATTGTTTCAGAGTTGTTTATATACCATTATATTTTACTTGTCATTTATATATATATATATATATATATATATATATTATAATATTTTGTAATTATTTGTTTAAAAAAACGTTGAATGTCATTTTCTCAAGTTGATTTTAATTATTTTTATCTGAAATATTTACGGTCAATGTATAACATCTATATAAATCCTGTTGGATTTATCATTATATTTTATATTAATTAAATAATGATAAACTTGTATTTAAATGAAAAAAATCAAAAATAAATATTTAACAAATTGAGACTATTTTTGTATACCATTTTAAATTAACTACATTTATATAAAGATAGATCCTATATGATGGAGGAAAGGATCTGTTGAATACAAAATAAACTATGTAATTATCTCCATTAGTTATGTATCCTTAGCGTTTTTAGATAGAGATAAAATAGCATTGTTTAGATGAACGCGCGACTCCACCATTAATGGGATTCACGGTCTTTACAATTAGTATAATGTATGATATGTCAAAATAGCATATGTTAAAAACATATATAAAGCATAAAAACATAATTTTATAACACTACATATTTCTAATAAAATAATGATTAAAAAATGGCACAAAAATTACTGTTTACATATATTATAACACTGTTTTTCAATAATTATAATTAATCTAGATGCAATGTATGTCAAAATAATGTCAAATTATATAAGTTATATAAATAAAATATAAAAATTGTAAGAATTAGCTAAAATAACTTTTACCATAATAATAAGAGTCAAAAAGCAGAAAAATAATATAGTCAATCTTTAACATAAATTATCTCAGAATATTTGTTTTTTTTAAATGAAAATTGCTATTTCTCAGTAAATAATTAACTTAACTTAGTCAAATTTACACAGTATGTTTAGTATTATAGGTATATTGTAGCTATTGAAAATATTTGTGATTAGATATAGAGTTGATAAATAATATTAAATTTTTTAAATAAATATTTCATTTGGTAAATTTTTATTTTTTTAAAATGCTGATATTTTCAAAACTAATATTCTAATCATTACAATTTCTATAGAACAATTAACAAAATATATCTTAATATTATGCAATTTAATTTATATGAAAATCTTAATTATTTCTTGAGATTTTGAAATTAAAAAAAAAAGTCCTATCTAATTACATTGAAATCTAAAGACCATGAACCCCTTTAAGGTCGTATTTTTAAAAGATTAGTAAATATCATGTTATCAAATTGAACACACTTTGAGCGTATAGTATTTGATTAAAATATGAATTACTAGGTGTTTAGGTTATAAAGGAACATCACATATTGAATTCTATAGAAATAGATTATAATCTATTGAAATAAGATTATCAACTTCAAGGATATGGGTACGCCAGTTCCAATGCCTTAGGGATCTTAATACCGCCAATAATAAGAACACTGAGAATACTTGCCCACTCCACAAGTATATCCCATCCCCCGACACGTATCAAAATATATATAAATATATATAAATATATATATATATATATATATATATATATATATATATATATATATATTATATTATATATTATTCTAAAAATATAAATATAATTAAATTTATAATAGTCTATTTATTACTCTAATAATATAAATATAAATAAACTTATATTATTTATTTGTTATATATGAAATTGAGAGGAATATAAAATACTGATAAACTTTAGACTTGATTATCTCAGAATGATTATTTTCATCTACATGGTGTTATAAAAATGCTAATATTTTCTTCATTATTGTATCAATCTTACTAAATTTTTGTCCTATTACTAGATATTATATATACCTATAAATGATCATATCAGTATTATATATAAATACTTATTTATTATATATAACTTTATACCTAATTGTTTATAGAATTTTCATAACAAAAATAACTTTTATTTCAATCATAAATTACATATGAATATCTAATAAATATCAATAAACAATAAATCGTATGTCATTATCTAAATAACACATGTATATAGTGAATATATTAATTAGAAAAATGTGTATATTACAAATTGTAATCATTTATATTATATTAATATAACCATTGTCAAAAACAACAAAATAATATAAAAGATAATCATTATATTAATTAGTTTAGTCATATTTATTAAATTAATAATTTCATCATATATTTAAAATATCAATTAATACATGGAATAAATTAGTATACTATGAATATATGCATATTTAATATATTATATGTAGTAATTAAAATTAAAATATTTTAAATATAAATTATTTTTATAAATATAATTTAATTTAATATTTATTTAAAATGTAGGTCATTAAATTATTAAAGGGTACTGCAGTTATCATATCATTACCTGCATTGCCATATACTATTATACATATATGGAGTATTTGCTACTTATAATTCTATATTTTATATTTATAATAATCTTATTATTATCTAATTTTTTTAATACTATTTAAAAGTACTTATAAAAAAGATGTTAAATTTAAAATATCACAATATAACAGAATATGGAAACATAAAATAGTTTCTTGATATTTAATGACTAGAGTATCCATTTTAATCAAATGTAAGTATAGTTCAATACAGTGTTTTGCTTGAATTATAAGACATAATAGCTTTATTTATTTTTATTAGGTTATTTACATTTGTCCTAAAACCATCTATTCAAATGATATAGCACATTAATAACACAGATTTTTCAAAGGAAAGATATAACACACACAACATCGTGTAATTTGATTTTGTATAAAATATGAACATCGGTTCAATTTTAGGAAATTGTGTTTTTTATATTTTACATTATTATCAAACTACACTTTTAACATTTTTTAATAATATGATTTATATTATTATTTATATGATGTAAAACTAAGTGTTCATTACAAATAACAAAGTAATAGGATATGTTTGTATTAAATGTTATACATATGTATGAAGTGAGTAATATCTAACTTATATTGCATGTAATTTAATAGAATAATTATAGCATTATATAAAAACCACGTAAAACCTATTATTCTATATTCAAATTTAATATATAAATCAATGCAAAAAGTTAAATTAATGATTTCTATATGATTATATTAAAATTTGTAATCTAATTTAATACACATTATATTATTTAGAATTTAAACATAAATAATATAGAAAAACATCTTCAAATTCATACAGAATTTATAAATAAATTTGTATTTAAAAAAAATATAATATATACAAATTAAATAAAATGTATACGCATTTTCATTTTACAAATAAATAAATATTTCTGATTACTTTGAAATCATTGAAATATAATTAAATATAGGACAAGTAACTGTTTAGGAGTACAATAAGTTAGCATTTGCAGAGATAGAGAGCAAATGTCCTATCTTTAGTATCCTTAATAATTATATTTTTATTTAATTACTCTTTTAAGATCAAAATCTAAATATACATCATATTTAATAAAAAAATTCATTAAATTTATCGAATAATTATTAATTTAATATATCCTTATCATTATTTTAAAATTTTGTAATCACATTAATAAAAATAAACTATTAAATATAATGAGAATAACAATATAAATAGTATCACCCGGATACTAATAATAATAAACGTATGACCTCATTAGCTTATGATTAACCTTTATTACCTTATTGTAACGACTACCTTCAGAATAGGAAATGTGGCCTCGATGAGATAGATGTAATCTGTGTAGCGGTGGTAATAGTAGAATAGGCAGCAGCGATACAGAGCTACATATGACAAGTATCACGGTTATAATGTTAAATATAGGTGTACATTGTACACTGTATCACTGCATCAACTACAACTCTTATATTACATTCATAAATAACTTTAAATAAAGATATCTTTAAATTATTTATTAAATTGTAACTAATAATAATTATAAACATGATTTTAATATATAAAAATATTATATTTATAATAAAGTATGATAAATAAATACTTTTTTTATGATATAATACCTATGTATATAAATGTAATAAAGTAAATATCGACAATGAATAGATAAGAAATATATATATGTATATATAATGCATAATATTATAATATAAGAATTATATAATACATAGAAAACATGTATATTAAAATGTAGCCACATTAGTTTAGTTAGGCGTAATACACATATAGGAGATATTAGGATATATTGGTTGACAAACTGTACTGCTGGAGGTGCTATGTAGTGAAGGTACAACATCTCGGTAAGGCCTCTGTAGTGTTTCTGATCAATCTGCTCGTGTGACAGCATCAGACACAGATCCATGTGGCTGATGTTACTGACAAACTATGGGGGGGGGGGGGGCGTGGCTTAAGTTAACTGTACGGCCTAAAAGGGGTGGGGCTTAGGTAGGTTGTACCCGTAATAGGGTGTGTCTTAATTAAGTTATAGCTGTACTAGGTGTGTATTTAATGGTAAAGTGAAGTTGTAGTTTAAATAAATAGATATCATTGAGGAGACAGCGCAGGGTTGAAAGTGTCAACATGTCACGTGATTTAGAATGAAGTAACGGAATATAAAGTATCACCGACAATTGTAGTATTGATGCTAGTATCTTAACTGATTCGTCACGCCTCAGTGAACACCGCACAACTATTACTACTAGTATTGTAACGAGGGTAGTGGGGCTAATAACAAGGGAATGTGGGGTTACTAACTAGGGTAAATGGGGCTACTAATGAGGTCCCAGAGGGGTTACTAACGAGGTACCATGGGGGGGGTTACTAATAAGGGAACACTTCCTTCATGCTGATGTAGAGTTGATTACGCAGCTTGTACTGGTACAACAGTTCCGCTTGAGCGACTCCACTGCGATACCAGCATACCTCTTCAGTTATCTGCAAACAAATAATGGGGCATCGAGTAGCTAGCTACTTATATACTCCGGATCACGTATTGTTATCGTGATGGTAACTCATTGTTTACAAATATAGTCTAGCTGTACATAATGATTTATCTTTAAGGCCCTGCGTAACTTTCGTTTTAATTTATTATCCTACAATTTATTATATTAAAAAACTGAAATATAATTAATATCTTAAAATAAATTAACAAATTTATTATTTACTAATAATATCTAATTATATATATATATGTATATCTTATATGTGTCTGATACATAAGTAACTTTATATAATAAACAAATTATAATAATAGCTTATAAATTGTTATCTTTGAGATACTTTTACATTGGTTAGTGTGAAATAATAATTTGAAATAAGTGAAACTAAATGTGATTGCTTATTGATTATAGAGTGTGCGACTATTTATATATTACGGCTTCACTTATATACCAGTATGTACGATTGCATTATTGCATTAATATAGGCAGTAGTAATATAATAGTACAAACTCACTATACGATTTGTTTGAAAAGTGCCCGCATTAAAAAGTAGAATAGTATTTCAATGTAGAAATCAGCATTACACGCGTGTTATTGATCGAGAGAGCAGGCACAATTGGGCTGTCAATCACAAGTAAAGCCAGCGTACAAAACGTTAACTTTTATTTTACATATATAATATTAATTAATTAATGTTAATATTTGATATAATACTGAGAATAATAGGGTCTATAAAACATAATATCGTACATGTTATATGATATTTTATATGAAACTTTATAGCTACATACATCTAATAATTAAATAAACATATTAAAAAAGTAAAAGATGTGTTATGTTAGTATAAAGGCTGGGCTCGATCCTTTAACCCTTATCATTCAAGGATTTAATAATTACATGTCGCCCAGTTCCGAGTGTTTGTGTTTTTTTAAAAATATGTATGCACTTTTTAATAAATGATAATGTTGATATAAATATAAACAATGTTCTATTACAAGTTATAATTTGTTGGTTTAGTATATAACATAGTTTATTAATCTGGAAAAAATGAGTAATTAATTAATTATTCAAAATATTATAATCAATTAAAAAGTAACGATTATAATTAATTCTTTAAAATAAAATAATTATATTTCAAACCTAAATTAATGTATATAATACTAATATATTGTATATGCAGTTAGTCTTATAAGGTGGTAACAATATATAAACCAACAATAAACTGAAGAAATTATATAAATTTAGTCATTATTGAATAATTTACAAGTAATAGCGCACAAATAAATTAACATATTTTTTCTATTATTAGATTTTTAAATTTAAGGGGATCCCGCACATAACACGCAATTCATTCAATTGACCTACTTTTTTTGTAATGTATTCATAACATATACATGCATAAGAAAATAAAATTTATTTTTAATATTATTATTTATTATATTATATATATCTAAATTAAAAATTGTTGATACTAAATGATGGTATATCTATAGAAATTATCATTTTATACAATGAATTCTATATATTTTATTAATTATCTTTCTATTTTACTATTCACATAATTAAATTCTATAATAAGCAACAAAAATTAATATTATAATTATAATATTTTTTATGTTCTATATTTTTGAATGCACATACCTAGAAATAATTATTCTGAGAAAACAGCGTTTGAAGTTTGACAGCATAAAAATGTAATATTGAATAGTATATAATATAACATTATCTTATCATGATAAAACACATTTTTATGCATTTTCTAGACTGAATTCATGTCTAATTTTTGTACAGATACTAAAAAACACTACAATAAGTATTATTATGTAATAAAACAAAATATAAAAAAAAATTATCATCACTTTAAATGTGCGAGGGATCCCCTTAAAATAAAAATTAACGAAATTATTCTGTACTATCGGTGTACATAATATTGTAATATATACTTCCGCCAATTTTAATATAACTACAGGTTTTATTTATATAATTACGATAAAAGTAGCCATAAATTATTTTTCGTTAAAAAGTTACAACATAAATTAATGGTAATATTTATCTTTTTTGGTAACTTTTTATCAAATTTGAAATTTTGTTATATAAATTTTATATAAAACTTTGGTAATAAAAAAAACTTTTCTAATTTAGTTACTTCTACTTTATAGCTAGTAAATATACATCTAATAATTAAATAAATATAATTAAAAAGTAAAATATGTGTTATATTAGTTCAAAGTCTGGGCTTAATCCTTTAAGGGGATGCACTATGTTTGATAGTTTACATGTAAAAATAGGCAAAGATAGAAAGATAGGCAAATGGCTATTTTTAAAGGCTATGCATTTTTTTATTTAGGACTATTTGATTATAACAATATGTTTTTACAAGTAAACTTTCACATGTAACCTCATGACCAACACATGTGATTATAACATACATATCATAACGTAAGATGTCCTAATGAATCCTATTGGCTAACGGCACCATCGTGTATATTCATATTTAGATAGTCTAACATCAATATCATATACATCAATATTATATACATCAATATTATATACTATAAATTAAATATAAATGGTAATATAATATATCGTTTTTATTTTAGAATATCTAAATATTTATATATAATATATATATATATATATAGATACCTTCGCTATAGGATGCATCTTTATTTCTCTTGTCATTTGAAAGGTTTCCAAAGGAGAAATATAGTTACCAGTGACAAAATGGTCCAGAGATGTCTGAAAATATTATATAAGTATTGTATATATTATATATATATATGCATTTGTTTGTATTTATAATATCATAAGGCAAACTATAAAAAGTTATTTAATCATATTGTATAGATGATTAAGATATTATAAATAAAAGAGGTTATAGCTGATATAGCTGATATAGATAAGATAGTGCGTAGTATAGATAAGCGAGAGAATGATATAGATAATATGGGTATTACCCTGAGATCTCGTTACATAAGAATGCAAAGATCAGAGAATATCTGAAATTATAGAATTATAGTTAATTTAGGCATTAGTAATCATAGAATAGATACCTAGATGTTTCTATATTAAAAGTATTATTTATATGTAGACTACCTAATACACATTATGACATCAATCCAGAAAGAAATGAATACACATAAGGTAAGAGATATGGTAAGTTATTCAATACTATACTACACTTATACACAATTATTATTATGAATATTTTAATACACTAATGACATCTAATGATAAGCTAACAAATAATGAAGCACAAGAAATAATAAGTTTATTAAACACAAAGATATAAAATAGGGTAGGAAGATTATGTTAATACATGAATCAATTGAATGATATATATTCAGAATTACTTGTAGGAAATAGGATACCATATGTATTCTATTACTTTATTTGTATTACGTATATATAATTGCAATGTATTATTATTTATATATTTATTTATTTACAAACATTACGCATGTGATAGCTATTTATTAGATTATTATATTTTTAATTAGTATTCTAAATTACAAATTATAAGATTCCATATTCACGGAGTACTGGCTATTATAGTGAGTGCTAAATTAGATCGACCAAAACCCCCTCACGTCCCCTAATCTAGTTATATAAAAAGAAATCACGTCTAGTAAATTGTAAACTAAATCTTCGTTAATACCTTTTTAATAGTAGGTGTAGTAGAGTAATTAATATAATATTACTCATAATAATATACAATATACTTGTTTAAAATAATCATCAACAGCTTTATTTATATATTATTATATATTAATATAGGGGGAAATGCTAGTATGCATTGATGATTTTACTCACATAGAATTAAAAACCGAGTTGATGTGTTAACCCATTAGACTTACAAACACTGATACTTACAACCACTACACCTACTAATGCTGTGGTTTATATTTAAATTAAATAATAATAACTTATGAGCGGATAAGCCAGTCTCTTCACTTGTGTATACACTGTATACTGCAGCCTTAGACTTACAAACACTGATACTTACAACCATTACACCTACAATACACACACGCTGACAGCACTAAGGCTACGACTAGAGCTATGACTCATACGCTACCACTGATGACTAACAGTATTCACTGACGACGGCACATCTCGCCCTATTCAACAGTCTGTAAGCCCTGTGAGAAGAAGTTCATGAACAGTTGAAGCAGGAATATGTCCTTCAGCATGGACAGTTGACCGAACAGGTCTGACTCCACGATGAACAGTGTCCGCAGTCCCTACAGAAGGAGGAGGGTGCATTACGCTAAGTCGTGACACAATGTTGTCACTGTTAAATATCAATACATTGAATGTATCGTCAATAATTTATAAATTATAAAAGTATGACTATTAAATATCATTTTGTTTTAATACTAATTTTTGTTATTTTTATATATAACTATTCAATTTAATTAAAGTTTATTTTACATAATATAGATCATGAATGTTATCATTCTCATTTAATATAATAAATGTTGACAAAATGAAAAATTAATTGTAAGTTTCATTTATTATAATATTATTTTTAAATTGAAATATAAGTTTTTTTTATTTAAATAAATTTAACATCTATGTACTTAATACATTTTCATTTTAGAAACTATATTTCTATAGGGTTCAACCAATCGGTGAGTGGACTAGTGACATACTAGTGACATCTGAGATGGTGTAGATTCTCACGATGACCTTGAACCTATCAATAAACACGTCATTCTTGTATAATAGACGTGTCTCTTTGAGGAACTTCCCCTGGTGTTCATTGAGATATTGTACTGTTCAGAGTTAGTGTTATGAGTGGTTGCTACTGGATTAGGCGTAGTTAAAATGTACACTACTGCTCGCTGTGTGTGTAATACACTGTATTAGAATATGTCTATATACTATAGTGGAGATGTAGTCAACAATAATAGAAATTATGCTTATATTTAGTGTTACAACTAGTAGAGTAATATTACTATATACTATATATAGAAGTAGCAACATAATACTATTATATATTTATAGTAATACCTTATGATTACAATAAACTACATTTAGAACTAATATCATAACACTACTATCAAGTACATTTAGAAGTACTACTACTCTGGGTGTACTTTACTATGAGACCATGATACTAGGAAGTAGTAGTAGTACTGCCCTAGCCTACTTTACCCTAGCCCCACGTACCCCTAGCCCTATGAGACCCGGGTCTCACCGGGCTGTAACCTTAGTATGAGTTCTCCTCCTTAGCCTCGTTGAACGATGGACTGACCGATGAACAGGATGTGGTCAGCGGCCGTAATGTAGACCACGGGAACAATGTAGATGTATGTGCAGAACTAGTAGCGGGGATAGTGGGGCTAAGGTGGGGGCAGCTACTCTTGTGCAGCTCCGTGGGGCTGAGGGCAGTCTAGTTGAGAAGTTACCAGGTATAGGGGTAGTGTTGATATAGGCAAGACATAAGGAATGCGTGGAATGTGTGGATAACTAACTGTGCTACGAGAGGTTTTGTTCATCTCCACTGGGGGTTTAGCATGTACGAAGAACTACTTGCTGTTGTACAGCAATCCATGCATCATCCAAATGCAGAGATACTTGTAGAACGCCATGTTCATCGCCGTCAACATCCTGTTGCACGAGTGTAAGGGTGAGGGTGAGGGAGAGTGAGAGAAACATGAACATATTGAAGCACTCTTAACGAAGGGGTAACTAGAGTTAACCCCTCCGTGGATTACCCCTATCATTCTACATCAGACGATATTCTGTACATCTATATCATTGAGCATCCTAGCCAGAATGGTGAATACCCGTTGATACTGTGGCGGTGATCTTGTTATTATGTCAAGGTCACTATTAGAGGTGCATCGCTAGACAGTTGTACGAGCCATATAATGACGTGATACACGTCACGAGAAACAGAAGAATTGCAGCGGGTACGCAGCGAGGATAGAAGCCTAAGATTAATATACAAGTTTGACAATCTCGTGCCTAGTGAACACTATACAAGGATTACACTACGCATGTGTGGTCTTAGCTTTACATGAATAGTCACTCTAATACTGACTGTGACATCAATAGTGACACGGTGGTATTTATTAACCTTACTGAGTTTATACTGCACGTATAGTATGGTCAATAGGTCATCGGCCGGAATGTCTGACTGGACTTCTATGAGTAGAGCGTCGTATCCAACCAGTAACTTCTGTAGAGCTTCAAATAGGCTGTATACGTAGATGTTCTTGTACTCGTTAGTGCTGGCTGATAAGGGAGTGCAGTGATAGTATGTGAGCTAACTATGCTTTATTCATATATTAATATATTATGTGATATATGTATTGATATTGTTATTTTATATATGCGATATTCAGGAATTTAGATGAAGTTTTTACTTCTAATTAAATGGAATATGTTTATTTCAAGCCGCTCTCGACTTAAGGCATAGCATATAGTTATATCGATCGTAAATAGTTATATTTTTATATATATATTTCAAGCTATACTATGTAAAATAAATATATAAATGATAATATAGCTATAGAAAAAAAAACAAATATATATACACTAACATATTTATTATAATTATACGTACGTACCTACTTATTATAAAATAATATATACACAAAATAGATTGAATATGAATTTATAAAATGAAACTGATAATAAATGTACACATAAAATTTACATGTATAAGAGAATATAATTATTATATTGCTTTTTTCTCTTCAGCATGGTATATATATAGTGCTGTGAATAATGTATTCCCTATAATGTAGATCAGTAATGAATCATATAAAATATCAAATACTTTATATTGTAAATGAAAACTAAATAACAATTACATTATATAAAGACAATTTTGTGTTTACATACAGATGATTATTCATTGGTTGTTTATATATCTTTTAGCCACTTCTATTTTGATATTCATACATTAGTTTAAGGTGTGAATAAATAATGTAATGATAGTTTTTAAATTGTTTGATCTATAAAGTATTCACAATTTTATATGATTTTAATCTGTACTATTTTCTAATAATTTTAAATATTTAAAATAATATAAATAGGTATATTTAAAATAATTGTGTACATGTTTATAAAAATATTAATTCCAATTTGTATTCTACTAAAATATGTTTAATTGAATCATTGTAAATCTGTACATGTAAAGATTTACAATGATTCAATTAAACATATTTTAGTATAATACAAAATGAAATAAATATTTTCGTTATGATAAAACAAACGGGCTCGTACTATTAAAGTATTTTGAAATTATAGAACATGTGGTGAACATTGGCCTAGTTAAATAACGATGACATTTCACAACAACACTAGCATTAATACATAACTGAATATAGTATACGTGTGCTGTGGATAATGATGAGGTGGTTGTGATAGACTACATCGCATGCGTATATCATATAAGCCCCACCTCCATACATACATCCCATGTGTAATCTCAGCCCAGCTGACATTCTCGCATTGACAACATCACTCAGACTGAGAATAGAGAAGCACATACGAGATGTGTTTTAACTGAGTTGTATATTGTATACGATACAATAAGTTAAGGAGACTAACGTGTACTTTGTGGTTGTCGCCTAGTTGAAATATTCCGCCTAAATCTCCTCTCAGAAACAGCAATAACTCATACGGCATGCTGATATGCTGTGAATAAGATGATGATGATGATATGATGGTGGTAATGATGATGATGATGATGATGATGATTATGGTGATGATGATGATGATGATGGTGATGATGATTATGACGATGATGGTAGTGGTGATAATGATGATGATAATGTATATTTAATATTGAATGTTTCTTTCTTAATACAAAATGTGTGCATTTACAATTGGATAGATTAAAGCTTCTACACTTAATAAAAGTTACGTACTTAGTAGTATAATAGTTACATATATACGGCGGATTTCTAACTATCTCACAGTCAGTGAATCACTCGATACGGTCGTGTTATACATATTTAATGTGTTTAAGGGATATCAATTAGATTTTATTAACGGCTCTAATGTCCCTTCAAAGCGGCTTTAATATTAAGGAATCTATGGCTTTAAAGAGGCTAATCATTTGTATATACAATTATATGAGATAACTTATAATATTATTTTAAGACCTATTGTATGGGTCCAGGCTCGGTTGAACATACATTTTAATGCTTGCTAAGTTACCCAGGTTGAATATATGATAGAATAATATAAGTACTATTGGAAAGAGGATAAAAAAGTATTGTAAGTATTAATTTTTAAATTATAAACAATAAAAAGTTATACGATTCTAAAGGACATATTTAAAAATATAAAATTAGATAATAATTACATTTAATGTATACAAATATACATTTTGGTTATGAAAATAAATACATAATACGTATTAAATTGTATAGATTAATAAAACTAATATTTAATCATAGTTATAATAAATAATGCATAGAGTATATACAATTAAATCATATATATATTAAATATTACACTGAATATAATTTCTTAAAAATGGATTTTTATTTATGAACAGTATAACATCATTCTGTATTTCAATATTTATAGATATTAAATAGATAAATGTTCAAATTATATTATTAAATAATTATTATAACAAATATAACCACTATAATGAGCATAATTATTGTAATATAATTTAGTATATATCAACTCAAAACAAATTAATTATTGATTAATTTACTTATTAAATAATGTTAATAAAGAAATAAGTAAAACATTGTTACGGGTTTATATACAAACTATTATATAATATATTATAAACATAAGAAATGTAAGTTGGGCACCACATGCAGGTGTTATCCGTTATCAGTGACTTCACTTCACACAAGAACTAGTCTTCACTATGCATTAATTCACACCAGACTACTTATATATTACCTGAATGTAATTCTATTATATATAATATTGTAGCCATAAAAGATATCATGGATTCAATTTAATACGCATGTAGTATGTTGTGGAAATGACCTATATTTATATATTCAATATAATATTACCATTATTCAATTAAGGGCATACGGCAGTGCGCACGCCATTTCACGCATTTACATGTTAAGAGATAGGAAATACAAAGGTCCATTAAAATCTATGTTTAGGTAAAACTATTCAATGAATTTAACTATATATTTTTGTATTGTATACGATATATATACTGCTACAATTTAAAGTTTGTATTTTTGTTAAATATTATTTTTTTCATGTATAAATATATTATTTATTATGTCTAATTTATTTAAACCAGTATTTTTTAAAATGTATACCAATATTGTCTCTTTTTAATAATAATTTCAAAAATTGAAAAAAATATTTTTATTTATTCATATACCATTTAAACATAGCAAAACAAATTGTTAGGATACCTATGATAGATTGTTCTAAACATACATTTATATTCACCTAGGTAGTACAAAATATTTATTCTGAGTAAAATGCATCTAAAGTTTTACTAAGTAAAAATCACTATTATATAATAAAGCAAATACTGTCTATGTAATTATCATAGTAGTATATACTATATACTATATAGAATTAAAATATGTTATTATGTATAGTTTATATATTATGATAAAAAAAAGCAATAATAGTGTTGTATAATTTATAAAATAATATATATATCGATGTATAAATTCAATAAAATAATTATAAATTGGAATTGTAAAATTATAAATTATAATCAAATTATAAATACAACTATGACTCTAATATAAATTCTAATATTATAAAATAAAACTAATACTAATAATATCTAATAATAACTAATACATATATATTGAAATATTACTAACCATAACAAAATGTAATTAATATAAATAAATGTAAATATATGTAGAAATATAATTTGAAAACCATATTATAAATAAAATAAACTCAACTAAAAATCTAATATAAAGGCTAATAATGGTATACAAATAACTATTTATAATATTAATGATATAAAACTAATATATAAATGAAACTGACTATAAATATATGTAAATAATATAAATATAAGTTCAAATAAAGGTAAAATGATGAAAAAATAAATTGTGAAAGTGAAATGATGTAAAGGAAGTAAAAAATATATAGCATCTGTTTATTAGCTTTTCTATTTCACATGGCATATGTTTACAATGGTAATAATATAGAATACATAAATATAGACAATTCAGTTTTTAAATTTTGTAAATCGACAATATATAAGTATAAAAATGTTATAAAATAAAATGTGGACTTTATTATAAAATTATTCATGTAGATTTCAAATAAATTAAAAGCCAACGTTATTTATTTTAAAAGGTGTTTTATAAAATATGCTTTTATGGTATTTTTAGGCCTCTTTCAATGATAATATTTTGACAGATAAAAAATAACATATACTAAATTAATAATATTGAATACAAATTTTTAAATTATTATTGTGATTTTCGCTGATTTCTCAACTGCCTATGCCCTTAAATTAATTATTAATGGCTTAAAGTTGTAGACATAAAAGATAACATTAATTAAATGTTGGCATATTTATATTGTATATATATATATCAATATAAATATATATATATTCAAATAGTAATGTGTAACATATATAATATAAATATGTATGTATTATACATAATGTATATTATATATTTGATATAATACAAGGCAAATTAATATGCCTATGTGAATTTATTGTATACGTATATTATATTATATTGATATAGATGTTACTCGTTTAGAATATTTTTAATTGTGCGATAGAGCTTAACGGTTGAATTTGATTGACACATATACTATATGATATAGGCCTAACGTGAACTTTGAAAATTATCGACGGCCAAAATGCATTGTATTCAGCCGCGTTAGTTATATAGTTTCTGCTTCGCATATAACCAATACATAGCTATTACTTAGCCTAACTATATATTAACCATATTATTTAATTATTACTTTTATGTATTATGTTAGTAAATAGTTTATATTAAAAATGATAAATAATTAAATCAATTCATAACAAATGAAAATTACAAATTATAAACAATCATTGTTACAATGTTATGTAGAACTTATTATTATTAAACATAGCTATGTATTCGTTTAATATGAACTGAATGTTGAATAAATTTAATATATAAAATATGTATATAAATAAAATTTAAAATTGTATGTTAATTACTTACGGAGTATATACAATATATCACCATAAATAGTATTTAATAAAATAAACAATAGTGAACAAATTTAAAATTTAAATTTATATCAAAGATTATAAAATAGGAAAATAGAAAATAAGGACTTCCCTCAAAGATATTCCAAAGAATTATAAAATATTTTCCGAAGGAATCTACTTCGCAGAATCTTTGATATCAAATATTGCCCGAAGGTTTTGCAAACCATTTATTGATTAATTAAATCGTAATTACTAGTTTTTATTAATCATTTGTGAGCCATACAATTATATATAAATATGAGTGGATACATTTTAATTTGATAATTATAAACGTTTAGTATCATTTATTATATTTAATAATGATCTTTCTTTCTGTTTAGGGAAACTATAGAATGATAGTGAATGATTTGATTCTTGGTTATGTAAAAAAGAATATTTTTCTTTGTATTCAATTGGTAGATTTATTACTACAAAATCCCCTAGAGCATTATTAAATTCATATAACATGTATTGTAGATCAATTGTAAAATATAAATCCATTATTTGGTCACCTTTTTCAAAAGTTAGTCAATTTTGTAGTCTCATAGTCCAAATTTAAAGAGTGCAAAGATTATACCTATTTACTAGAAGATTAATTACAATATGTAGAGGACATATAAGTTAATAACATATTAGTTATTAATCATATAGATAGAGGTTGGAATATTTTAAATTATAAGTACTCAAACTTAGAATATTGAAAATAGATCAAATTAATTAACCACCATTTTTAAAATTTCAAATAGTTATACAGATAGGTAGAACTAGAGGTCATTGTAACAAAAATTAAATGTAATACATAGGTATCAATGTAATACCTAGTTATGATAAACAATTAAAAATATAATTAACAATTATTAATTATAATAGATAAATTAATTAAATAATGTTATAATACAATCTTTATATGTTTCATCTTTAAAAAATAAAATAAACAAAACTGTTTTAACATACAAATGTTATTTAACAAAAATTTATAATTTTATATTCCTATTGATTATGTTTTATTATGTATCTTTGTTATCTCTTCCGTTTTTTTATTTGTAGAATATTTGGTTTTTATATATATATTTTTAAATCTACTATAATTAATAATTCATTATTATTACAGATTTTAAAGTGACAAATATTACATTATTTTTGTTTTTTGTGTATTTTATTTTGTTATATAAATATAGATTTTTTTGATTTAAATTTTAATACTATTAATAAAAATTAAACTAAATCTAATTCTAAATTTAATAAATTTAACAATTCAACTATAATAAATTGAAAAATTGCATTATTTATCATATATGGGATTTTTCTGATATGGATATAAATACTGCTTTTAATTATTTTATAGATGTGTTTACATTAATATTAAATAAAGGTTGTCCGTTATATACTTCCAAAATCATAGGTAATAAAATTAAAAATCCATGGATAAATAATTCTTTATTAAAATGTATCCACATAAAAAAAATTATTAAAAATTGTTATAACTAATACAAATAATTTCAATCATATGAAATATAAAAAAAATAGGAATGTTAAAACATTTTAACTTCAGCAATTAGAAATGCCGAGAAATTATTTTATAAAAAATCTCTGACAAATTATTATAATTCCAAAAAACATGTTATATTTTAAATATCTAATATCTAAAATCTAATTAAATGAAGTACTTTTTCAAATGTTTATAAATATATTTAATATACTATATTTTAGTAATGGTGGACAAAATCTTTCTAAGATTTTAACTCTGATTTTAATTCAAATTTACATAAACAAAAATCTATTTATAACTTTATAACATTCGCAAAGATCGTTAAAAAATATAATAAAATACACAACCTACGATTCTACGAGTATATAAATATATATATATATATATATATATATATATATATATATATTTATATACTCGTAGAATCGTATATATATATATATATATATATATATATATATATATATATATATTTATATACTCGTAGAATCGTATATATATATATATATATATATATATATATATATATATATATTTATATACTCGTAGAATCGTAGGTTGTGTATTTTATTATACTTTTTAACGATCTTTGCGAATAGTTATAAATAGATTTTTATGACTTGTTATTGTTTATTTATAATATGTAAAATATCTCATACAAACTCATATTTAACTATATTTAAATGAATTTATACTATATAATACTAAAACCCAGCGTATGATTAATATATATTTATATACATTTAAAATTTAAACAATACATTAGATAACAAATAAATAGGTTATTATTTAGCCTACGAACCAACAAAAATACGAATAATTTATAATTATTCATATAAATTCGTATTGAATATTGTTTATTTTAAACATATGTTGTAATATTTGATCCTAAATTATAAATTATATTTATTTGCATAAACAGTAGTCATTAGTTACAATTTAAAATTAAATTTATTATTAAAATGTCAAAACTTTCTATGAATGAGGTAAGGTATCGATGTTTGTAATTTTTGTTTCTGAATCGTTATATTCATTTTATTTGTTCGCCTATTATTACATCACATATGTATTTATACTTAACATATTGTATATTTAATTAATGTATATATACGTATATATTAACATAGACGTAGATTATTGAATTGACCTAATTGAAAAATTATTATAAATTATTATACGTATAAATTTAAAAATCAATAGTAAAATAATAATTATAATAATAAAAATCAAAATTTTGATTTTTAAAATACTCTTAATTCTTAATTAATACATAGTTTTAGAATATGTTATGGATATATATTATATTTATGATCTATAGATAACTATAGTTAACTATAATATAATAATAAAATGTCTTGATTTTTTTCAAAGGTGTCATACCCATATCACATGTAATGTGTTAAGCACACTCCATTATTATCAGTTGAATACCTGTGAATTTTACAAACATTATTAGAGTTCATGATATGATTTGTTTTAGTTAAAAATATAATATAATTATTTAATTAAACATAATATAGGGGAGGGAAAGGGTAGTGACCGTTTTAATTAACGCTTAAATGGTGATTGATAGGATAAAAGTTCTATATACAATATTTAGATAATCAACATATCTATAATATATAGTGAACATTTTTTTAAAATAATTCATGAATTACTCTAATTTATTACATAATAATTTTTATTCAAATTTAAAAAAAACATGATTATATATATTTATACTTATTTATGAGTGTGTGTGTGTATATAATTAAATCATTGAATAAAATAAGGTGTGTAGGCATCATTAATATAATTATTTGATATTACATAATTAATAAAATATAAATCGAATATATTACGATTCACCTATCGCATTTTGTCGTACTAGCGGCCACTACTGCGGCCTAGCCTTATTTTAGTGCCTTTTTTAATGCCTAATCAAACGTTTATATTATTAGGATAAACACTTTATATATAAAAGTGAAATCACAGTATTCTAGAACTATATGATTTCTAGTTAATTCAAAAAAATAAGAGCCTATACAATTCAGTATTTATCGATATATTAGAAATCTGCTGAGGCATATTAATTATCGGCCACTACCCCCTTCCCTCCCCTATCTATTATTAGTCCCAACTTATTTTTTATTGGAATGTGCTATACTTATTACAAGTGTTAAGACAATGCGTTAAGAAATTTATTTTTATGAGCACCTACTTATTTTATAAAACTTAGATGTAAAATAAAGATAATTCTTAGTATATTTAGTATATTTATTTACTATATATACTATACTATTATATATACTATACTATTATATTTACTATACTATTATATATACTATAGTAACCGTAATATAGATATTATTTCTCTCGAACTTATGTTGTTGTTAGAAAATATATTTTCAAACTTCAAACCTTACAACACAATATTTCAGATGCATATATGCATATTTACTATATATAATAAATTATGCATTATTCATATAACCATAACTACTATATACATACACCACTTTTATTTATCAGTTTTTAAAATATGGATAACTAGGATTAGGTTTAATAGCCTATAAACAATTCACAAATCAAGTTAACTCAAACATCCTAACTAGTCATGTATATTAAAGTAATAACTAATATCACATTTAATAACCAATATCAACTACTAACAATACTATTATTATTTAATAATACTTATATATAATTAATTTTTAATATTTAAATAAAATGTATTTACTATATAATATAGTATACGCTATAGTATAGTTATGGTTATATACAAAAAATAATATAAAGAATTAAATATGCTATAAAATATACTATTAAATAATATATATATATATATATACAGGGCCGGCTTAAGCATACTATGGGCCCCGGGCAAAAAAAAACGTATGGGCCCCATACGAATTTCATAACATATTAAATGGGTCATTCTAGAAATAACAAATATCTATAATACTACAATTTATTTATATATATATATATATATATATAAATGATGTAGGTCCTATTATTATTCTATCAAATTATGTAAAAATAATATTTTTAATATTTATAATCTTTAAAAAATTTTGTTTTTCATATATATTTACATGTATCGTGTGAAGGAGACCCACTTTAAGATGCATCTAATATATATAGAGGGGATCTCCTTCACGCTATGGGTCTAAATAGATATTACGGTACCAACTTAAAATCATTGCAATGTAATATTTTATAATTTACAAATTTAATTTTAAGTTTAGAGAAGCTTAAGCTTAAGTTAGAGAATTCTCCATCAAGTTTAATTATTTACCATTACATATATTAGGATGAAAATGTCTACAATTGGATATATCTATCCCATCATATATATATATATATATATATATATATATATTAATATTTGTATAGTCCATTCCTTTGAGGTGTATATCAATATGATATAATATATGTTTAATATTAAATTATCTTATCTAAATTACCTATATACTAATCATCTTAATTGAATAAATACATTGACTCTAGTAATGTAATTTACGTAATATGTTAACATATTATTTAACATATATAATATCAGATATAAATTATGTAATTTTGGGAAATCCACAAGATACTGCTCTAATAAAAGCTGTTTGTGATGACCATATTATATTCGATAATGCTTTTAATAAAACATATTATATTCTTCTTTAATAATATTTAATTATATTCTTCTTTTTTAAATAAGATGTTAATATATTCTTTATTTAGTTTGGATAAATAAATTATATTTATTTGGGATGAAAGCAAACAATATTGCTACAATTGTCGAAGATTCAACGGCATTTTTCCCAACCAGATTTAAGGAATGTACAGCGCAGATATGGGGATCCATATTGACAATGGACTATGGTATATAATGATATCTTTCATTTTCAGAAATCATAGTTAAAATATATCTTAATATATATCTCATATTTAATTTTAATATAAAGAAGTATACTTTATTTTCGTAAACTAATTATAGAAATATAAATTGTTAAGATTGAATTATGGTTAATATTCCCTTAAATTGGGTAAAAAAGGTTAATAAGTTTATCATGTATCATTTTCTAGTTTAACAAACAATTATTTATCAATCCGTTTCATACTATTTTATCTGACAAACAGAGATGTGTGATATGATCTATGGTTATCACTATTAGCATATGCTCCAAAATCTTCATGTAGCTGCAGGTGCACATACAAACATGTTTCCATCATAGCTTCGTGTAAATTTAGAATTTTTTGTAAAATTCACTTTTCAAATCGATCTAAATGACTCATATTTAATTTATTTATTATATTATTTTTATTTATTTAATTAGAATTAATAATATATAATAAAAATACAGTTAAGACAATTTTTTTTTAGATAAATAGTAAAAAAAATGTTCTCAAATAATTCATGGGCCCCCCAAAATGTGGGGCCCCGGGCAATTGCCCGATTTGCCCCCCCCCCCTTAAGCCGGCCCTGTATATATATAACCATTTACTATACAAAGCTTAGAGATTACTAATTAAGTCATATAATATTACTAAATAAGTCGTATAAGATTACTAAATAATTCATATAATATTAATAAATAAGTCGTATAATATTACTAAATAAGTTAAATAACATTACCTAATAAGTAATATAATATTACTAACTAAGTCTTATAAGGTTACTAAATAAGTTGTATAATATTACTAAATATGTCTTATAAGATTACTAAATAAGTCATATATGATTACTAAATAAGTCGTATAGTATTACTCTCACATTCCAATATACCATACTGTCACATTTCTGCACACAGTACTGTAATGTTCCATTATATCATGTGTCTACATACCGTACTTTCACGTTACATCGTACCACACTGTCACCTTCAAGCACAATATACTCTATATTATATAATACTATTGTATAGTACCCCAATGTATAGTTTAAATAATATATAAAGCACGTTATAAAGGTTGATGCCTAGCACGTTATAATGGAAGGTTCTAAACACAAAATTAATGTTGGTATTAAGCACTAACACAAAATGTAGCAGATTTATTGTGCTTAACACCAACCAATTTTATGTGATAAGCACTTTATTTTTAACAAATTGGTTTACTTAGTAACTAATTACCTTTTGTAATATAATAATTATGGAATATATATTATTAAAAAATAGTAATAATTTATAATAATAGTTAATATAAATAATTATAAATACTTAAAATATATAATATTACTTAATTCTCATTTTGAGTTTATTTTTAAATGAAGTTAAAGATTTTAACTTGATGATCGATTCATCAAGACGATTCCATTGTTTTGCAACACTATTATTCAATACATGTACATCTAAGCGTGAATTATCGATTATTATACGTTGTGAGTTGCCACGTGTAGAAGAATTAGTTTTAATATTAAGAATAGATGAATAATCAATGTCATCTAATCCATTAATTAATTTATATATCATTATAATATGAAATCGTTTCCTTCTTATTTTTAGTGATTATAATTTAAGATTATTATTATTATTATTATTATTATTATTATCATTATTATTATTATTATTATTATTATTATTATTATTATTATTATTATTATCATTATTATTATTATTATTATTATTATTATTATTATTATTATTATTATTATTATTATTATTATTATTATTATTATTATTATTATTATTATTATTATTATTATTATTATTATTATTATTATTATTATTATTATTATTATTATTATTATTATTATTATTATTATTATTATTATTATTATTATTATTATTATTATTATTATTATTATTATTATTATTATTATTATTATTATTATTATTATTATTATTATTATTATTATTATTATTATTATTATTATTATTATTATTATTATTATTATTATTATTATTATTATTATTATTATTATTATTATTATTATTATTATTATTATTATTATTATTATTATTATTATTATTATTATTATTATTGAATTGAATTGAATTGAATGAATATTTATTATGAATTTTTTCAAGTTCGATTTAGTAATAATTAACAATATGTAGTGATAAATTCACAAAACGACAACAAAACGTAGATAGTACACATATAAAAATAACAATAGTAAATTAGAAACGTATCACATGTGCCGGTGATAAAACAATTAATAATTAAAATTAATAATTTATAAAATTATATATATATACATATATATATATATATATATATGTATAAATAAATATTAAGTTATAATTTTTTTAATATGATTTTTAAAGGTATATAAACTATTTGCTAATACAATATGTTCATCAAGACCATTCCAAATTTTAGCTATTCGATTATTTAGTAGATTTTTTGTTACATTTAGTTTACATGTATTCATACTAATTTGCAGAGAATGGCCTCTGGTATTGTAGTTGGTCTTTTTGATATTAATAATAGATGATGTATTCATAGATACCAATCCGTTAAATAGCTTATATACCATAACAAGATCAAATCTAGTTCTTCTGATTTCTAGAGAATCTAGATTCAGGTATATTAATCTTTCATTATAAGGTTTATAAGGTAAACCGCATCTCTCGATTAATCTTCTCGTAAAGAATTTTTGGACCTTCTCTAGTTTTATCTTCAGTCCTTTGAATGTCCTGGCATCTAATCCCGGATTCCAGACTGTCGACGCATATTCAAGGTGGGGTCTAGCATATGATATATATGCTTTTCTAATAGCTGGCATATTATTAGTAATGAAACAGCGAAATATACGATTGATAACACAATATGCACTTGTACAGCACACACCAATATGTTCAGAGAAATGTAATGATGGATCAAATTTGATACCAAGATCACGATACGATCTACAGTTTACTATTGAAACATTATTTATAGTATACAATGGTTTATTAGTATTACCTAATGTAAGAGCAGCTGCTTTTTTTGCAGCGTTTTCTAATTGCCAAGAATTAGACCATTCATAAAATTTATCAATATTATGTTGTAATTTATATCTATGATCTATGTCATTGGATATAAAACTCAATTTAGTGTCATCCGCGAAAAGATTAATGGATATATCTTTATCAATCACTTCGACTAAATCATTGATATATATTAGAAATAGTAAAGGCCCTATTACAGATCCTTGTGGAACACCAGATATTATTTTAACTGTATCAGACATTTGATTGTTAACTCTTACTCTTTGAGATCTACCAGATAGAAAACTACTTATCCAAGAATGTATGTTACCACATATACCTAAATTAGTTAATTTGACAAGTAATTTACTATGAGAGACCTTATCAAAAGCTTTAGCATAGTCAATATATATGATATCAATAAAACTGCCTTTATCAATTGCAGTAATCCATTTAGTATAACAATTTAATAGTTGCAGTTCAACAGATTTTTTATGACGGAATCCAAATTGAGAATCAGTAATTAATGAGTTACGTTCTAGATAAAAATTAATTTCCTCAACTAATATACGCTCGAATACTCTAGACATAATTGAGGTAATTGAAATCGGCCTATAGTTTTCTCTATTTGAAGGGTCACCTTTTTTGAATATCGGAACTATATAACTTACTTTCCACATGTCAGGACATACACCAGCTGATAAAGTTTTATTAAATAATATCGTAAGTGGAATAGATAGTTCATATGAGAATTGTTTGAAAAATATTGAAGGGATATTATCTGGTGGCAATGTACATGATAGTGAGAGATTTATTAGATGCTTTCTTATGTTATGCCTATAGAATAAAAAGTTATTTATAGTTGAATTATGTTTAGGTGGAGATACATGAGGAATATTATCATTATCATTAATAAATACAGAAGAAAATTGATTATTGAGTATATTAGATTTAACTGTATCTGAAAAAATATATGTATTATCGTCTGATTTAATGGGACCTATAGTGGAAAAAGAGGAACATCTTGAATTAATATAATTATAAAATCGTGATTTGTCATTAGATGATAAAATTAATTTTTCTCTATCGATAGTTAATTTTTTAATGTTATAATCTAATAATTTTTTAATATTTTTCCAATTTATAAAATTATTATGTGAATCTAATCTAGTTTTATAATATTTTAAACATTTTACTTTTAAACGTAGAATATATTTTGGATACGTTTTTTTATTTTTGATATGTTTATAAGCTGGAACATTATCATTAATAATATTATATAAAGTATTATAAAAAATATTAAACATATTATTAATATCTGTTGAATTAGATAGTAATAAATTCCAATCAATAGAAGAAAGGGATTGATGTATACTATATAAATTAGACTTTCTAAAATTTAGCCCAACTTTTTGATTTATTTTTAAATTAGCTTGGAAAGGTAGAGAAAATGAAAATGATATATGGTCACTAATATATTTACCAAATCCAAAAGGGATTACCAAATTCATTAATTTTCGAAATAATCATAGGATTATTGGTTAGTAATAAATCCAGCAAATTATTATTACGAGTTGGAAAAGTAATTAATTGAATGAGTGAGTTTTGACATAGACTATTTTAAAATTCGCAATATGTTGATGGGTAATTAGGAAATGTATTATCATTCCAATTATAAAGAGGTAAGTTGAAATCTCCTACAATAATAGTAGGTGAAATTGTATCACATAGTGCAAATACAAATTTACAAATCGATTTATGAGTGTTAAAATCAGTTGAAGGTGGACGATAAATACAAGATAATCTTATATTTTTAGTAGAATGTAGTACAAGAGTAATATGCTCAATATTATTAAAATTATTGAAATATAATTGAATTGGATTTAAATTAGATTTGCAGATTATCGATACACCACCTGAATGAGATTTCCTATCATTACGATATATTTTATAGTTAGTATTACCAAAAAGGAGTAAAGCATCAGTATCAACATTTGTTAGAAATGTTCTAACAAGACAAACAATATCATACATGTTAGAACTAAGAATTAACTCTAAATAAGGTAGTTTGTTTCTAACACTGCGACAATTTGAAAACATTACTTTTAAATTAGATGAATTTGATAGTCAGGTTGAATTGTCATTAGAAGAAAAAGATTTTTGATAAGTTATAAACGATGTGGACCACTTCTCATAATCAACTTCGGGAATTTTTGAATGCCAGTCAATCTTATTATCAACTAATTTATGAAGCTCGTATTTCATTGTAAATTTGTTGAAAACCAATTTAATATTAGAGTCCAACATATTTGATTTTATAGCATGATATAGGATTTTTTTACGAATAATTTCAGAATTTGGAAGAGATGTTCTAGTAAAAATATTTTTAAAATCATGAATTGTATTTAATTTAATTTTAGAGTTATTGATAATATTATTTTTCGAAATAGGTGAATCAAGCTTTAGAATAATAGATTTAAGACTGTAATTAAAGCTAGAGTTAAATTTATAATTTGGAATATCAAAAGTTGTGGAAATAATGTTATTAAAATAATTAAAATAGTTATTATCAAATGACATATTATTAATTGTAGGCAGATTTTCAAAAATAACTGTATTTTCATCGTTAATTTTGATAGCATGCATATCAGAATTAATAGAATTAATAGACTTATTGATATTTATAAAATTATCACTCAAAACACTAGCATATGATTTTGTAGGTTGATTAGATATCATTTCACTAACTTTAGAATTAATTACATTAATTAATTTAGTATTTATCATTATATTATTATTAATGTCAGATAGGTTAAGTGAATGATTATTATCAGATTTACTTAAATTCGATGCATTAGTTTTATCACAAGAAAGACAATTAAAATTAAAATTAGGAGAGTCGAAAATTTCCAGCACATACTTAGGTGGATTACCATTAGACCAATGGTTTGATAATATTTTAGCCTTATGTAAACATTTAATGTGTATATGATTACCACATGAACAACTTAATAATTTTTCTTGAGAAATATTTGTACATATATAGCATGTCATAATACCTATAAATTACTAATAAATAAGTATACTTATTAATAACAAGCCATAAGGCTATTATATTAATACATATATTATAATATATTAATTCAAGAAATTGGATTATATATATATATATATATATTATCTGTAGATATAGAATACAGACATAATATTATAAATGTATTGGTGTGTGTTGAACAAATGCATACAATATAGAAAATCAATATATAACGCTACTAACTATTTTTAGACAATAAAGCAGCAGTATATCTCGAATGCTATTCAATTTTGAAACAATAGAATCTGGATTCGAAATAGTAATTTTAGAAAACACGTCTGTTCACTCTGAACGATAGAGACAGAAATAATATTATTATTATTATTATTATTATTATTATTATTATTATTATTATTATTATTATTATTATTATTATTATTATTATTATTATTATTATTATTATTATTATTATTATTATTATTATTATTATTATTATTATTATTATTATTATTATTATTATTATTATTATTATTATTATTATTATTATTATTATTATTATTATTATTATTATTATTATTATTATTATTATTATTATTATTATTATTATTATTATTATTATTATTATTATTATTATTATTATTATTATTATTATTATTATTATTATTATTATTATTATTATTATTATTATTATTATTATTATTATTATTATTATTATTATTATTATTATTATTATTATTATTATTATTATTATTATTATTGAATTGAATTACTTTTAATTTGATAAAGAACGTTATTAAATACTTATTACACTGCCATTTCTATAACACCCGTTAATTAGTCACCTCTCTCATACCTATATTAACATGCTACCCTATATGTGTACTACAGATATCAATGGAATCTAACCTCGTGACCTCTAAAGATGACCTCCACATACCACACTCTACGTCTCCAACCCAATTATCGTCCAGGGGAATGGACATCAATATACATTGGCCTAGCCTCGACATCACAACATCCTCTAATACTAGAAAAAGAAGCATATCACCCCATTCATCTGGTAACACGACTCTAGCATCTCCACAATCATCGACCAATAGTAATACTTCGATGTTGATACGGTCACGCCTCTTAAACTCCAGCATCGGTAGCTCCACCTCGCGTGAACAAATACTCCCGTTCTACTTTCCCTACGGAACAGCTAATAAGGACGAGGAATATGCCTCTTTAGATGCGATACGTCTAGCCTTCAGCGATGCCCCCACCCCTGGTATCGTCACTCTGAAGGACATGACCCCTATTGCTAAGGTAACGTTTATGTACCACCATATATATATATACATGCTAGAAAGTATTATATATCATATACTTCATATTAAATACTATTTATATATATATATATATATATATATATATATATATATACTATTTTATATAGCATATATACACACACACACACACACACACACACATATATATATATATATATATATATATATATATATATATGTGTGTTATATCACATATATATATATATATATATATATATATATATATATATATATATATATGTGTGTTACACATATTATTTCTAGATTATATATTCTATATTCTATATATTTAATGAAATGACTTTCTAATGAAAATTATTAAATATTATAAGTATTATAATTATTCAACATTATTTATTTTATTTCATATAGTCGTATATACGTATATATAATATAATATATATATATATATATATATATATATATATATATATTATATTATCAGATGTTTTTGTATACCATATATGGTATACTATAGTATTAGTTTCATATTTAAGTGTAATGCAGGAATGATTGATAACCTTATTACAAGTAAAGTAACACCACACGCACACACACGCACACACACACACGTTTACAGGCATGCGGATACACAAAGTACTGGGGCTGTTTGCTGTATCGGTACGCCTCTGACTCTGCGGAGAGCATCACGTGTTACGATTTCATCACAGCTTGGCTACGGTATGCCACGCCCCAGGGGCGTCGCCCCTTCCACCGCTTACTTCCATTGTAGTTATTATCTTTTAAATATACACTCTTATAATTCCCACTCAAAACTATACTCCTATAGAAGTTTGTTTTATGTTATCTGTATATTTTAAATCAATATATATATATATATATATATATATATATATATGTGTGTGTGTATGTGAGAGCGGCATTCGTCTAGAAAGTCTAGAGCCCTCACGTGACATCACGTGATCACATTAAGCCCACGTGACTCTATTATATAATGCACAACACTCGCCATCACTGTTTAGATTAACCAGCCGTTACCATGACAACCCCTCAAGGTTCGTGAGGCTGATGTCGCTGGAACAATACACCTATCTTCTGGAAACTGATTTCGTTTTCTTTTTAAAGGTATTACGAGATTCGCACATCTCTTTTTAAAGCAGAAATATCTATCTATCTTTTTAATATATATATTTATATATATATATAATAATAATAATAATCAGAGTTTAGGAATTAGCCTGGATCAACGAAAAAGTAGAGCGTATCAAGTCATTCACCTATTGTGATTGTGGGGGAAAAAATCATGTATAAAATTAAAATAATATTAAATAAAATATTATATTATAAAATAAAATTTCTATCCAGGATATCAGTAAAAAAATAGTCATAAAAAAATATACCTAGAATACTTTATATCGATTGCCACTGAAAGTCAGCAACATAAATAATCAATATAAAGTACTCGTGAATATTTTATATTTAATATTTAATATTTAAAATAAAAATTAATAGAAAATAATACTGAATGTTAAATAAAATTTAAATAAAATGTAATATGTAAGTAATTAAGTTATAAAAAATATGTACAATTAAAAACTAATTACAAAAATAAAAATAAAATAAAATTGCAAAAAACCCCAAAACCATTCTCATCATGTATTTAAAATAAATAATTGAATAATATGTACCTAAAAAAATGTAAACCAATAAAACACTAATATTAAAATAGTATAAAAAATTATAAAAATATATAAAAAAAACTATATAACTAAAAGCTATAAAATCTATAAAACTATAAAATAAAATATATAAAATAAATACTGATAATATAAGGTAGCAATTAAATTAATTAATATATCACATAATACAATAATTAAAAATAGGATATCAAAATATAAAATTAAAATTAATAAGACGATATCATAAATGATTTAAAAATTGTTTTAAAATGATCCAATTTCGTAATGTTTCTTATTTTTTGTGGTAATCTATTCCACAGCATTGGACCAGTATTCGATAAACAAAATGCTTTTCAGTCAGATCATACTTTTATTCTATGAAACAGATTTCCATTATAAGATTTAGCTTTATGTGATAATTGTAAATTCTTAGGTAAAATATTATTCCTAGCTCGAAACATAAATGTTATACTATTCTTTTTTACAATTTAACGAGAATTAGAAATAGTACACATATAGAAATTGTTATATATAGAATGAGTATTACAAATACATTTTATTGCTCTTTTTTGACAAATTAAAATATTTTTTAAACTGGATTTGAAGGTATATACCCCTAAATATTTGAACAATAATTAAGATGTGATAAGAATAAAGCATAATATAATAAATTTAAAGATTTCATTAATATTTCTATTTTTATTTCTTATATTAAATAATAATACATTCGTCTTACTAATATTGAGTGCAAATTTATTTACATTCAACCAATCGTATAGTTTATTAATTTGAATATTGTTTTTTAATTCTAAAATAGATTTATTTGAACAAATTAAAGTTGTATCATCTGCAAATAAAACTGATTTAAAAGTATCTGATATATTCGGAAGGTCATTAATATATAAAATAAATAATAATAATAACGGACCGAGTACAGATCCCTGTGGTACACCACATTTTATATAATTACAATATGAGTCAGTATTATTATATCTAACAAATTGAAGACGATTAGATAAATACGATTTTATTAATTTTAACGCTATACATCTGATACCATAAATATAAAGCTCATTGATTAAAATATCATGATCCAGTGTATCAAAGGCTTTGCGTAAATCAATTGAAACAATAGCACAGTTCTCTAAATTTTCTAAATCTGTATTAACTGATTATAATACATCAGACAATGCATCAGATGTAGATAAATTCTTTCTGAAACCATATTAATTATCATTTAATATATTACATTTATTTAACAAAATTTGAAATCATAATTAGTTTCTCAAATATTTTTGAAATTTGTGGCATTAAGGATATAGGTCTATAATTTTCAGCTATTGATTTGTGTCCAGATTTAAAAAGTGGATTAACTTTTTTTAAGACATTAGGGAAAATACCTTCAGCTAGTGACCTATTGAATAAGTGTTTTAATAACGGACTTATTTCTAAAATAATTTACTTAATGGTAAACATACTTAACTCTAAACATACTTAAATCAGTAAAATCTGTACTAGATTTATTTTTCGAATTTCTAACCTCATTCAAAATTTCATAAATTGAAATTTGTGTAAAAAAATAATGAATTTTTATTATTACCTTGCATAATTTTATAAATATCATTATCAAGAGATGGTGCATATATTTTTTCAGATAAGTTAATACCTATATTACTAAATAATGTGTTAAATTCATTAGAATTCGGAGAATTAGAATTATTATCTTTTTTATCTAAATTAGGATTAATTAAATTATTAATAATTGACCATGTATATATACAATTATATATAGGTACAAGTATACTCAATATTATTTTTATTATTATTTATTTTATTTAAATAATATAATTGTTCAGATAAACGTAATAATGATGTAAGTATATCTTTTATAATAATTTATTTTTGTACATTTTGTTTTTTTTTATTTATACGTTTAATCAGACTATTTTATAACCACGGTTTATTATTTTTAATTTTATAATAGGATAATTTAAATTAAATAATTCTACTAAATCATTAATTAATTTATTGTCATATAATAATTCCAAGTCCATATCAGAATAGATATATTTCCAATTAAAAGCATTAATGCTACATTTTAATTTATGTATTGTATGATTATTTAATTTTCTGATATATTTATATGTATTATGTTTTGTATTACTCATATTACTTGTATTACCTTCACAAAAATCAATATTTATAGAATTTAAATCAATGTATTTACAATCAATTTTAGGATTATTCATAAATTCATGATACATAGGAATACTATATTTAGTATTCTATTAATATTATATTATATGTATCATTAGTCATAGGATATCTTTAGTTATAAGTACAAAATAAAAATAAAACATTTTAAAAATATATAAATATAAATTATAAACTAATATTTATATTTTATATATATATATATATAATATATTTATTATATATATATATATATATATATATATATATATAATATATATATTATATATATATATATATCTATATATATATATATATATATATATATATATATATATATATATATAATAATATAATAATAATATTTATTAATTGAAATCTCATATATATATATATATATATATATATATATATATATTGAATACAATACAAATATCGGATAAAAATGGACCCCTCAAGAAGTCATAGACTTATATATGTTATAAATAACTATGAGAGGCCACCGATAATACAATACAAATAGTAACATTTATTTCTTGTGTTTTGATTTATCGTATATTAAGTTCTTGATAAACACAAGAGAAAAACAAGAACTGCCTGCAAACTCCATGGAGTTGATACCAGGACCTCTGGCTTACTAGATTGTGGTTGTCCCACTGCTCCATTGACCCTATATATATATATATATATATATATATATATATATATATATTGTAGCGTTAGGGGGGAGCGTTCGTTTAGTTTGTATTCATAAATTATGTTACTATAAAATATAAAATATAATTCATTGTCTTTAAATGATGTATAATATGCCATTCAGGAATAATTATTAGAGGAATAACTATGCATTATAAACATACATATGTACAACATATAATACACATAATTATGCCGTATTATTACATACACAACTTTAGAAGCTTATATCCCGTTATTTTTGTTTACACAATTTATGATGTTTGGAAGGATCAACCGTTTGAACTATTAGATACATTTTATAAAATTTTCTGAGTTTATAAATATTATATAGAAGATATTATATAATTATTTTTTAAAATATAAATATATTGTTTCGATACACTTATAATAAAAGCATATTTTGTATAACAGGTGTATGTTTATAATGCATAGTTAAGCAACTTATAATTAATCTTCAACTAAATAGTATATATCATTTTAAAGACAATGATTTATATTTTAATAATTTAAAGTCAAATAATTTTTGAAAACAAAATTAAACGAACTCTTTCAACTTCATTTATTTGTTTTCCAATAATTATTATTTTAGTTATATATATATATATATATATATTATTTAAACTAATATAATTATGTATACATACATTATTGATATTAGTAAAATATGTCTTAATATCCCATACTTTACGTATCTACTCTATTAATAGAACATAATCTGCTCACATCCGGGACTTCATTTTCTTGAAGAGAAGTTTTATAACAATTACATGATAACCGTTAGTTGTCATGATATTCTATTGTTGTTTAATGTAAATCATACTTTGTTATCTATAGATATCTATAGATAGCAGATATTCTTTTATATAAGTCTCTATGCTATTTATTTATATAAATACGAAAGTATTAATTGTTATTAATGTATCTATATGTACCTATAAATAAATATAAGCCTATAGGCAAGTAAAACTTCATTGAATGATTCAACAATTATTTTAACTGAATAAACAGTGGTTTATTAATTAGTGTTTGCAGACCTATCCTCCATTATTTTTGATTGAATAACCATTAATAGTGATGGTATAATATATATGATAAATATAAAATTTGTATATCAATATAAATAAAAATTAATTTTAAAAAAAACATTTTATATTATATCTATTTTATATTTATTTCGTTAATCATAAATAAATCATAGAAAGTAGATTTTTAAAAAATGTAAACATTTATCTGCAATAAAAGTTATATCTTAAAATTTAATTAAATCTATAAATAATATTAATATATTAATTAATTTATATTAATATAGGATTTTCAAACTGCGTGTTTTATTTTCAACAATTTTACAAAATTTGCGATTTATTTGCAAATGATTTTCGTAAAATTTGTGACAATTATTTTCGTATAATTTGCGTAAATTATTTTCAAATACTGAAATACAAACTTTACGTTTTATTTGTTATTTTCTGACAATGTATGGTGTGCCAATTATAAAAAAAATATATAAAAAAATGTAATCTCGATTTTCTCCATTTTATACGTTTCCTATACGACATTTAAATTTATTTAAATTTGATATGAATTTACAATATACAAATACAGTTTTTATTTTCAAACCTAAAGTAATGTCTCAAATGCAATTATCCATATTTGTTGATACATTATATATATATATATATATATATATATATTAGATGAAAATACTTAAGTATCACCATTGTTCTATTGCTTCAACTGTTGATAGTATTACACAGGTACGATAAGGAGATTTTTATATTGATGATAATATACATTAATAATAATATTAATAATAATATAAATACTATATAATAACATTGGTATCATTGGTTACCATAATTTTGCTTGAAAGAAAATTGTTGCATACATTTAGATTTAAACAGTATTTTAAACGGAAATAAATCATAACGAAATGATATTTATATTCTATATATGTTATTTATAATAATTTATTTAATAAAATATGGTAAAAATAATTCAATAATTTATTATATATAATATATTATATAAATGTAATATTTAAAAAAATATATATTATTTGATATTTTCTCCAATTTGTAACAGTAATGAAATTTTAAATATATTATGGATTTAAAAATTTGTTAGAGATATGTTCAAATAATTATGATTATTTATAAAATATTATGAAAAGGAAATTTTATTTTTTAAATATGTGCATAATAAAAATAATATTACTATTTTTAAATATTAACAATTGTTTAAACTTACTATTTAAATACATGACATTTATATGTTCCTTTAAATATTGATACTAATTTATATATATATATATATATTATTATTATTATTATTATTATTATCAGATTTAGGCAATGCCAGGGTAATTATAGAAGCATTGTTTCTTATCGAGACAATTACCCCTTTATCAACATGATGAATTTCATTATAGATAAGAATAATAAATAAATAATAATGTTATAATAATATGACTTCCTGTTTAAATATATATGATACAAAATAATAAAATAAAACTTATCATGTAACTAAATGTAATCATCATGTAATAATATAAATAATTGATAACATAATAAAATTAAAATCTAAGAAATACATCAAGAATGAAATAAAATAAAATAAAATAATACATATAGAACCTAAATAGGAGAAAGCCAATATTTAAATATAAAAGAAACTGAGAAAAAAAGAAACAAATATATTAGATAAAATAGGTAAAATGATATAATAAAAATGAACATATTATAATACTGAAAATTGTTAAATCATTTTTTTTAATACTGATATGTTATAATAAATAATATTAATTTATATTTATATTTTTGTAATTTTATATTATGTCAGAAAGTAATAAATGATAAATATGTAAAAATAATAAAACAAATTTTATTTAAGTCGGAAAAATAAAATGTGAAATTATTTTAATCAATCGGATAAAATATATAATTTAATTTTTAATTTTTAATTAAATACATTTTTTTTAATACTGATAATTTATAATTAATAATATATGTTTTTGTAATTTTATATTATGTCATAAAGTAATAAAAGTAAAAGCAATAAAACTAATTTTATTTAATTCAGAAAAAATAAAATTTGAAATTATTAATCAACTTTTTTTTTAAAGAATTACATAGTGAATTCCATAAATAGGGACTAATAATTATGAGGCAATGTGAACATATATGTAATTTTGATGAATGAATATTAAAGTTATTTATGTCACGAATTGGATAAATAATAGATTTTTTACTAATTATTGATTATTATTTTACGGTGAACATTATTATATACTTTTAACATGAATTCACAAGTATTATATTTTACTAAGTCATTGAAAGGTAATATATTGTTGAATTTAAATAAATCCTTAGTATGAAAAAGATAAGGTTTATTAATACGAATAATTCTTTTTTGTAAAATATTGATGCATAATGTGTTAGTCTTATAAGTATTACCCCATAATATTATACAATAATTAATATGTGATAACAAAATTGAATTATATACATGCAGCAAGGCCTTTTGGTTTACAAATTTAGAAATTATATTAATTATCCAAATTATTTTTTAGATATAATATGTGTAGTTTCCAATCTAAATTCTGATCAATTATTATACCTAAAATTATGTAGATTTAACTCTTGTTAAATATATATTATTTATTGAGATATTAATATGCGATAATTTATTATTGAATAACATATAACAGTTTTATTAATATTTATAGTAGGTGTATTTGAAAGAAACCATTTATTTATATTTAATAATTCCTTTTTTATTAGTGTATCTAGAAATACTTGATCACAATCATCAACATACAAAGTTGTATCATCGGCAAACATAGTAAAATTACATATTGAAGATGAACAAATTAAATCATTAATAAATAAGAAAAAAAATAGGACCTAAAATTGTTCCTTGTGGAACACCAATTTTTCTCTAATTTTATCAGATAAATAGTTTTTAAAGTCTTAAAGTCTGATATCTATTTGTAAAATAACTTTTAATCCATTTTAAGGAAATTCCACGTATATTTTCCTCCCTATATTTTCTAGTTTACTAAATAAAATGTCATGATTTGTAAAATGCCTTTTTAAGATCAATAGAAATAGCTGCACCTATTTTATTATTTCTAAAGCTATTACATGTTTGAGTTTGAAGATTAATAATTGCATGAATAGTATTTAAATTTGTTCTAAAACCGAAATGACTATTAGATAAACTATTAAAGTGATTTAAAAACGAATAAAAACGAACATAAAATACTTTTTCTAAAATTTTGATAATTGACTTGTAAGTGAAATTGGACGGTAATTAGTAAATATTCTAGAAATTTTCAATATATTTGATAAATACCAATTTCAAGAGATACATTACTTAAATAAGATAAAGGAGTTATTATATTAATTGCAATACATTTTAATAACTTATTTGAAATACCAAAATTATCTATAGATGTTTTAGATTTAAATGTAATATAATTTTTAAAAGCTTATTTTCATTACATGGAGTAATATAGAAACTATTAATATTAGGTGATTTTAAGAAATATTTGTAATTATCGACATTATCCTTACTAATATTTTCATCTAATTCAATACTAATATCTCTAAAAAATATATTAAATGTATTAGATATTTTAGGTGGATCTGTGATTTCAATTCCACATGATTTAAATGTACCAGGGAGTTGGTTAGGCTTTTTTTTATTCATCACATTATTAAAAATATCCCAAGTATTTTTTACTATCAGAGCAATTTTGAAGTTTATCTGAATAATATGTTCTTTTAGTATTACGGATTAAAGTAGTTAAAGAATTTTTAAACAACTTGTACTTGAGTAAGTCATTTTCTTTATTAGTTCATTTATATTTTTTATAAAGTTTATGTTTATAAACATTATAATCCTACATTTTTTTTAATTTCTTTTGTATTCCATGGAATATTCCAAAAATGTATATAAATTTTTTATATTTTCTATTTTCATATATAGGGCAATAAATATTAAATTTATGAATAAAAAACTCAATAAATAAATTCCATGAAGTTTCTGAATTATCAGTTTAAAAAAAATGTCAATTGACAGTTTTTAAAAAATTTGAAAAATGACAAACAGTAACATCATTAATTAAATTAGGTTTAGTATTATATTTATTAACAATATTTAATCGATTACTTTTATTTATATCTAATGTTAATATAATTGGAAAATTATCTGATAAATCAGATATAATAATGCCAGCAAATTTTGCACAATAAAGATTTGTAAAAAAATTATCAATTATAGAAAAATAATTTTTATTTAAATCAATTCTAGTTGGTCTATTTATCAGAGGAGAACATCCTAACTTATGACATTTTTCTAAAAATATTTCTGCATTTTTACAAATGTTACAATTTTCAAAATAAATATTGAAATCACAACAAATTATCATTTTGTTTTCAACATATTTAAATAAAGTTGGGAATAATAAATTGAAAAACATAGTAAATGAAACATTATCGATGTTTGGAGTTCTATATATATAGAACTACAAATAATTTTTTTATTATTTAATATTAATTCAATAATAATACCAAAGATTTTGCGAAGCAAAGATATAACACTCCCTATGCATGCAACGTAATTTAGTAATAGCCCCAACCGCTGCTAGCAGTAGTATCGAAATCACTGAAATAGATTTAGGTTCGGCTCTGTTTGCATACAACAATGTTTTCATTGCTCTATTAAATTACATGCAATATAAATTAGCTTTTACTCACTAAATATATACTTATAGCATTTAAAACATACATATCATATTTGTTTGTTATATATTAGTAATGAACACTTAGTTGTCATCATATAAATATTAATTTAAAGCATATTATTTAACATTTTAAAAGTGTATAGTTAAATACGAATTTACATTATAAACAACGCATAGTTCCTAAAAGTAACCCGCTATAGGTGGCACCAGGGTATTTTGTATACAAATTCGAATTACACGATTTCGCGTAAGTGTTATATCTTTCCTTCGGAAAATCTTTGATAATACTATCAACTAATTTATTAGAAATTAAAGATAGTATATTAAATGAGATATTTTTTTAAACATAAATTAGAACTCCACCTCTGTTATGAACTCTGCTAGATAATACTGTATTATAATCAGGAATATCAAATTCAAAATTATTATCAACATTTAACCAAGATTCAGTTACTGATATTATATCAAAATAAATTTATAAAGAAAATTTTTCAAAGTTTTTTTTTAAACTTACCTTACCTTACCAGGTCGAGCTTGCTCGGCAGTAAAAACTTTAAACTTATAATATTGATATTAATTACATTAAGCCCATGTTGAAAAATTGATTTATGATTTAAATTAAATTCATCTGAAGTATAATATTTAGAATCAATTGTTAGATCTAAATTACAATTAGAAGTATCAACATCATTTAATAAAGTATTATTATAATTTATAGTTGATTGATTAAAGTTAAAAGGTGTATACGTATTATTAAAATCCATATATTAAAAAATTAAAATATACTAAATAACTAAACTGTACAAAAAAAGAAAAAGACAAAAAGACAAAAAAGAAGAAGAAAAAAAGAAGAAGAAAAAATAATATACCAAAACTAAAATTATTCAGAAGATGGAAACTCAGTTAAATTCAAAATTATTTTTTTAGTACTATTTTCTTGTAATTTTATGAAGGTAATACCATTAGATGTCCAATAGCTATGAATTAACTTATCTTTTCTAAGTACCCGAGCCCTGCAAAATATGTCTGAATTTATATTAGTCAAATTTTCATTTATATATATTCAAGTATCTTTGAGTTTTTTTGCATTTTCTTGAATATTATATTTAGTTTCATGAAAGTGTAATTTTACTATAATTTTAGAAATTTTGTTATCCTTAGAAGGTAATTTGTGAATAGCAACTATATCAACATTTTCATTTTTGTCATTTCAGGCTTCAAATCGGAAATTATTAAGTTATTTATTTTGAGTATTGTTCAAGAGTATTAATTTTATTCTCCAAATCAAATATTACTTTATCTTTAATTATATATATATATATATATATATATATATATATATATATATAATTAAGCGTTTAATTCCCAACATTACCCCATCAACAGGTCATAAGACGTATTTATTACACGGTAAACAGTAATTGGAGTGGCAAGATTACTGCTAAAAATATAAGAAACAGTAATCTATTACAAGTTTGTTTTGACACTATATCACGCCATTTTTGTTTAAACACCCCCAACTTTCCCTTTAATCGCATCATCTCCTCGATATTAGACAATAGCCATATCGCCATCTATCCAGTATTACTCTAATTATTTGTATGATTTAGAATATTCCTATTATAAATATCTCCACTGTTTTATATGATGAATATCGTAAAATATCATTTTTTAATAAGTATTACATGTTACACATTATCGATTTTGTACACTAACAAACAGCATTTCAATAGATTATAGGTATACCCATATATATATACCAATTATATTGATCCATGAATATTACATAATTATATAGAGTTAAATTTTGTATTTAGTTTTTGTGTGTAAAGTTATAATGTATCAATATTTCTCTCTCACATTTCTTTACAAAAATATCACTGCATTTATAACCACGCCCATCCTCACAAACCATACCTATAACCAAGTCCCCTCATCAGGTAATAGATTCACTAGAAGAGAATGGATGTACCATGGACTACTTTTCATACGTGGATCATTACGTGATATATACCAAGTTTTGCGAACTTGCCTGTGGTAACCTTATCAACCGCAAAAACCTGTATACATATGATAGATGTATGTATATATTACTATTAGCATTGCTGTTAATGTTATCGATTATTTGTTTAATTAAATGTAATAATACATTGTTTAATTATGGATTAGCCCGGGAATTAATATTAATGATATTTTGACTTATAAAACATATTTATATTTTCCCCAATTCAATATAAATAATTTATTTAATTTATAATATGTAATTTAAATAAAATATTATATTATATATATATATATATTTAAATTATCACAATGTATTGTTATAATAATTATTGTATTATATAATTAAATATAATAGTTTAAATTTAGTTATTTTACTTATACAATAAAATGGTTTATGAATTTATAGAAATTTGATATTAAAATTAAAATATAAATATACATATATAAATACCACATATATATATATATATATATATATATATCATAAAATTAATAATTTTATTTTAGTCTTGTAATATTAGATTTTTGTTTTGTCTCAACAATTGTTTTATTATATAATTTAATATAATAATTTAAATTTAGTTATATAACATATGTTACTTATACAATTAATTGGTTTATGAATAAAGTTATAGAAAGTTGTTATTAAAATTAAAATAATAATATTTTCTATGGTATATATACCATATATATATATATATATCATAACATTAATATTTGATTACACTGGCCTGCATTTTTTTACTTTTTTCAATAGGATGAAATTCTGTCAATTGATTCTAGACTTATTTTGGACACTGATCTCAAATGTGAAAACCGTTTTCTCAATCACACCTTTTTTTTTATTCACCTTTCAAATATTTTCCTAAAGTGAGATTTCTAGAAAAAAAATATTTTTATAATTTTTAAAACCTTAATTATTAGTAAAATATTTTATAAAATCATATAAATATGCCTGAATATATTTTATATATATATTCAAGTATACATTATACATTTAAAATATTATAAAATATGTTTACAAGTCGTATACGAATATGATTTTTAAACTATGTACCCCAAAAATATTTGATTATTTTCAAAAAAAATTAATAGGTCAATATTTAATGACAACATTATAGAATACATATGTAATATATTTTTCTAGATAGATTTTTAACGCTCCTTTCAGATATGTTTTTAGTTTTTACATATCGGGTTTAGTTTTCTTTTTTTTTTCAATTTAAAATATTTTTTTCTCAATTTTTTAAGTTATTAATTTATGCTATTTAATGTATTTAAAAGTACTCAATTTATAACTATATTATATTATTAACCATATATTATACTTATTTATATATTATATATTATTATTTTATAAATATAAATGAATATATTTATTTATGAATAAAATAAAAAATAAGTTTCGGGTAAAAAATAATTAAGTTTATTTAATATATCATCAAGTAAATTCCAATAAAAATGGTTAATAATATAATATAGTTATAAATTGAGTACTTTTAAATACATTAAATAGTATAAATTAATAACTTAAAAAAATTGAGAAAAAAATCAAAAAAAAATATTTTAAATTGAACAAAAAAAGAAAACTAAACCCGATATGTAAAAACTAAATACATATCTGAAAGGAGAGTTAAAAATCTATCTTGAAAAATGTATTACTTATGTATTCTATAATTTTTGTCATCAAATATTGACCTATTCATTTTTTTCGAAAATAATCAAATATTTTTGGGGTACATAGTTTAAAAATCATTTTTGTATACAACTTGTAAACATATTTTATAATATTTTAAATGTATAATGTATACTTGAATAAATATATAAAATATATTCAGGCATATTTATATGATTTTATAAAATATTTTACTAATAATTAAGGTTTTAAAAATTATAAAAATATTTTTTTTCTAAAAATCTCACTTTTTGGAAAATATTTGAAAGGTGAATAAAAAAAAACTAGACGTGATTGAGAAAAACGGTTTTCACATTTGAGATCAGTGTCAAAAATAAGTCTAGAATCAAAATACAGAATGTCATCCTATTTTTGATGCAGACCAGTGTTATAGTCTTTATATATTCATTAAATAATAACATTTTATTCATAATAATACTATTAATATTTAATATATATATTTACTATTTGTGTTGTTGTTTCTTTACAGATATACAAAAACGAATGATTGATAGAATCTTCTGTGGAGTGGTAACGAGGTATTTATTAAATCGTTTATAATATCATCTATTACGTCATAAATTACTTTTAGATTTCTTAGTCTACAGGTACGTTTTGGTTATAATTTACAAAGCCTTTATTTAGTTATAATATAGGGTGGATATTGAATCTGGCCGCCTAATAATTTTCATATTTTATGGGGCGTGTCTAACTTCTCAAAGATATTTAAATATTCAAATATTTAAATATAAATGACATTTCTGTAAATATTCAAATATTATAATATTAAAACATGTAAATAAATGTAATGAGTATTCAGATATATAGAATATATACAAATATATACTAATATATTGTATATTGCACATTTAACATATATCATATTGTGATACGTATAGATATTATTTAAAATGTCTAAATAATAACATTTAATAAAATAAATACGGAAATATTGTATAAGAATTATTCTTCGAATAAATAAACATCTATTCAATACGCATATACACTTGAATAATAAGTTTATGATAGTATATATGTTATATATAATTATATATGATTCATTTAACTTATATTTTATGATGATGCGTATTGATATTATTTAAATGGCAAAATATTCACATTTAATCAATATAAATAAGTAGGTTTTAACCTACTTTATTTAACAACTTAATTTAACCTATATATCGTATAAGAATAAATAAACAACTATTCAATATCGTATATAAACTTGAATATTCAATATATTACTATGAATTATATTTATAATACTTATATAGTGGATTATTTATTAAACTTGCCTGACAATGTATTCATTTAAATTTACTAAATATAAAGTTTACAATCATATAATTATATTTTATTTAAAATTACATTTATTTATTCTAATATGATAGCGCGTCATTACCTATAAATAAACTATTAGTCATATAAATATGGCGCCTCTAATTCACAACAATATTTCCATATGTGTAATTATGATTGTAAACTTTATATTTAGTAAATTTAAATGAATACATTGTCAGGCAAGTTTAATAAATAATCCACTATATAAGTATTATAAATATAATTCATAGTAATATATTGAATATTCAAGTTTATATACGATATTGAATAGTTGTTTATTTATTCTTATACGATATATACTTATTTATATTGATTAAATGTGAATATTTTGCCATTTAAATAATATCAATACGTACCATCGTAAAATATAAGTTAAATGAATCATATATAATTATATATAACATATATACTATCATAAACTTATTATTCAAGTGTATATGCGTATTGAATAGATTTTATTTATTGAGTTTATTTATTCGAAGAAATTCTTATACGATATTTCCGTATTTATTTTATTAAATGTGATTATTTAGACATTTTAAATAATATCTATACGTATCAAAATATGCTATATTTTAAATGTGCAATATACAATATATTATTATATACTTGTATATATTCTATATATCTGAATACTCATTACATGTATTTACATGTTTTAATATTATAATATTTGAATATTTACAGAAATGTCATTTATATTTAAATATTTGAATATTTAATTATCTTTGAGAAGTTAGACAGGCCCCATAAAATATGAAAATTATTAGGCGGCCAGATTCAAGTGTAACCTAATATAGTAGAATACCGATATCTATCTATACAATTTCATTTTATTCAAGACGTTTCACGACAGACTTTTTTTGGTCGATATAGATATGAACTCATCTATCGACCACTACTGAATAAAGTATCTAGTGTAGAATGAGGTATACCCCAGTGCCTTTTCAGAATTTGAAAGTAGAGGTACACATTTCAAAAATAATTATTGTTATTCAATTGTGTATGAAAAACAATCTAATTAAATATATCTACTGATTTATAATAAATAAATAGAATTATGATATATTTGATTTTGAAAAATCTAATATTTTGTGGGCAAAAATAATAATGAATATTGGGGGCATACAAGTCGTCCTGTTAGATTTAGTATAATCTTGAACTTCGAATGAAATCAAACACATACACTATGTCATTATACCTTATATCTTACTTAGCTTATTAAATCATAGTTTGTATTGTCTCGCTTATCTAATTATCAACAATCTCACTGATGCCGCATTCTCTAGGGACTTAATCAAAAGGTCAATTGATTACCGAGATTTTGTATGGTTTATGCTGGCAGAAGTAGATACAACCACGTCGAGAAGGTTATTACTAAAACATAATCTATTTTGTAGGTTATCAAGCTAATCAAACAACATACTCTCCAAAAGATCAACCTCTAGAGGTCATTTTCTATTAGAGGTCATGTCACTAATATAGATCGGCCCCTTATTGACGTATAATTATAATCGATGAACTTAACTTCATTACCGATACGTGACATTAATAGTCTATTATTGCATAACTCACTATAACTGAACAGTGATCCATCATTGAATTACCCCATGACCTATACTCTCCACTAGCTCCCACACCAATTATCTTAACCCCGTCCCCCCACTATCGAGTATTGGTGTAGGTGCCTTAACCTCGATGAATAATCTGTTATTGCATGATTCACTACCACTGAACAGTACATCATCATCGCTTCACAGTAAACCCCACGACCTTCAGTAGCAATTTGTCTGCAACATAACATTATCTTAACGTTGATACCCCTCTCCAGTATCGAGTACTGGTTTCGCTGCCTCGACCTCGACGGAGATGGGAAGCTGACGTTATACGAGATGAGATACTTCTGCGAGGAACATGTGGAAAAGCAGTTAGACCTTAACGACGAAGAAATGACGATTGAAGATGCACTTTGTTTGGTAAGCTACCTATAGGTATACGTACAATGTATGTCATACATGGCCTATGTTAGTTTCGATGAATCTAAAAGAGGCCATGGTACAGACTATGTGTATACGGTCCATTGTTATTGTTGCGTTGGTCCATTTCGTAGAGGATTATCGATTAGTGGAGAAATCAAGCGTCTTGATCTAAGTATGTTTCTCATTTCATTATTAGTTTACTATTTCGGTAAACGTAACCTTTATACGACCTCGTTGACACATTAAAAGCTACTGTACATAGATAACCCAGTAAACATGACATACATAAACTACAATTGACATACATTAACAGCTACTGGATATGGCGAGACCATCTAACGAGTCGTACATAACATTGAACGACTTGAAGAAGAGCCCCCATACCTCTGAATTCTTTAATGTATTATTCAACTATGAAAAGTTTTTGGCTAAAAAATCGAACTATTCTTTTGAGGAGGTTAATACTACAACATCGGTAGCCTATTTAACTAACTAGTAACTGTTATTGTTATTTATTTTGGTGCAGTCCTAAGGGGTTACGCTTGTTTTGAAATATTTGAAAATTCAATGTAAAAAGATAGGGGTTTTTATATTTTGTTAATTTTCAATAAGTTTAAAAATTCTTAAGATATTACAATTCTCTAAATTGCACATCGAAGGAGGACTGTTCTGTATAGTTTGATATAGCATAATGAGAAAATATTATATATTTTTAGAAATAAAACTCATCTAATTATGGTAAAAATTTAGTTTACTTTTTATTTTTTTTAAATATATGTTATATATTATATAATAAAAATATCTATATAATAATGATCATCTATTCAGTCAATAAACACATAATAACTAATATATTCTGAAAATTTCATCAATATTTGAACCTTATTTACATAGTTATTGAATTAATAGTTGAGTAAATCAAGTTTGAAAATGACATATCCCAGTATTCAATACTCGTGTTTAACTTTGATCTAACTGGGAAACTGGGGGAATCTGGTCCAAACTTGGATCTAGGTGGTGTAAACTTGGATTTATCTGATCCATATTTAACTAGTTGAAACTTGGATCATCATATCCCAGTTTAATCCAAGTTATTTTTTTAAACCGAGTACAACTTGGATTTAGCTGATCCATATTTAACTAGTTGAAACTTGGATCATTATATCACAGTTTAATCCAAGTTATTTTTTAGTCCAAAATATTTATCTATAATATTACCAATTATTTAATTATTTATTATTTTATTAAATTTAAGTAAATTTATTGAATCTAAACCAATAAAAATAAATAAAAAATATTGAATATTTTTTGATAAATTTATCATATTAAAAAATGTTTTTTTTTTAAAACAAATTATTTAACCTATATATAACAATGTATAACTATAATATATATATATATAAATATATATATATATATATATATATATAAACTACCATATATTTATAAATACAGTAAAACCTCTCTATAAGAAACCTCTTTATAAGAAAAACCTCTTTATAAGAAAATTGTTCACACATTTGGTTGGAATTCAACCTTTTCTACATTAAAAAACCTCTTTATAAGAAAATCTTATAAGAAAATATAAGAAAAACCTCTTTATAAGAAACTTATTGTATACAAAATAATTACATATAAATAGAAGTATTGTATATTGATAACAATTATAGAAATATCTTATATAATAAATAATTTCTATAATTTGTATCTTTAAAATAATATTATATTACATAAATAGCAAGAAATGAATTAAAATGAATTAATAATTGTTATTGTATATCACTAAATTTATTAAAAAAAATTAATAAATGTTATTATATCCTTAAATGTATTGATCTGGGTATTGTTGATTCAATTTATTATATTATACAATTAATTATTAAATAATAGATTATTATAATATTCATTATATTATATTCATCAATGATGATTCATAATTTATAATTTCTAATGTAAATCTAATAAAATGTCATTATGTATTAACATGTCTAAGCGCAAACAATACAGTATACATTTAAAACAGTATACAAAATAAATATACTATATACAAAGATTTTCCGAAGGAATTGCTTCGCAAAATCTTTGCTATATATATAACCTATAGATATGCATTTCAATTATAAATTAATTCTTAAAATCATTGGAAAAGTAAAAACCTCTTTATAAGAAAACCTCTCTATAAGAACAAAAGTACTGAAAAAAAATAGTTTCTTATAGAGAGGTTTTACTGTACTTATAAAATAATTAATATCATATAGGTATTTAGGGATCATACTTATATTAAGGGGATATAGGTAACATATCATACATGATGTAACATAATATTATAGATCTATAGTTTCGCCAAAATAAAACTGATATAAAATTACTAATATGGAAATTACTTATCTAGCTATAATATAGCTGATGTACGATAACAATATAATATAAATTATTAGGTATAATATATTAATATATAGATATAATATTAATATAAATTTGAATTATTTTTAAACTTGGATTAATCTCGAGTTAAACTTGGATTTATCTGGGATTAATCTCGAGTTAAACTTGGATCTAGCTGGTGTTAATAGTGTTACCAAATTAGCGGGCTAAACACGAGTTTAAACTCGAGATAAATCCAAGTTAAACACGAGTATAGAATACTGGGATATTTGTTATTAAAATATATATATTTTACTCTATAGAGCTTATTTGAATAAAAATAGTATAGTATATGTGTTTGTATGTTTATTATAAAAATATGATATGTATATGTATATTAAACATAGTTATGATAATAATTATTATGATAATATGATATGTATATTATATATATTTTATAGTAATCAAAAATTTATATTTATATTATAGTAATCAACAAAATGATATATATATAATTATGATAGTAATTGTAATCCAAAATATTATATTAGATAACAAAATAATAATTCTGCAAAATAACTGTATACAACTTTAATAAACATATTTTTGCAGTATATTTAAAGATTATTTCTTATCATTATTTATTCTCAAAAATAGGTCGTGTATAAAACCTTTTTTTATAGTTGATTAATCGTTTAATTCCCAGTAAACAATAATCTAAAACAATGCGCAAATAATCCGCAATGTTCTGTTCGCAAGAATATCCTTCTTTTTTGGCTATGTTTTTCTTGCGCAACATAATTTGCGTATAAATTGCGCAAAATAGTTTGCGCATTTTATGTGCACTTTATATGCAAATTATCCTGCGCATTTTATCTGCAATATGTTTTGCGCAATATATATGCACATTATTTTTGCGCAATAAAAACATAGCCAAAAAAGAAGGATGTTTTGCGCACATAACATTGCGTATTATTTGCGCACTGTTTTAGATTATTGTTTACTATATATATTTAGTGATTCCTAAATATTATAATACTGTACTCTATTAATTATATTACCATTTATATATAAGACAAACTTATCTACATATTTGTTATCATTAAACTCATTGTTATATTAATGTTTTAGATTGTTGTTTACTGGTATATGACCCATATATATGCATTTATAATAACAAAATTAATACAATTGTTATTATATACTTTTACTTATTTATATGTATTATTTGTATACATATAGAAATGTATTTAATGTTTATTAACATGTACTATATAAATAAACTTTAGTTTAAATTATTTTAATAATATTTTACATATAATAATAAATTAAATAAGACATTTTTTATTTTTAATATTTATTGATTAAGTAAAAAAGTATGCACCTTATATGTTCCCACATCATTATATACATCTATAAAATAAATTATAATTAATGTTGTATTAAATTAAATAAATTCTAACCAATTATAATCTTATGAATTTCAGTTCTCCTAAAGGGAATCTTTCCACTGACCCGTCCATATTATATTGCGACCAGCATATGTTGCTAGCCAGTGATTTCATTAGCCTACCAGGCAGCATGCATTTTGTTATGCTCGATGCTCGTTATCTATAATATAGGTTATCAATAAATTTAAATCTTCATATATACATGAATACATAATCATAAATTTATAAAAAACATCATATATGAAAATCAGACATGTATAAATTGTTAACAATCAGATATATTGATGTAGGATATATACATTGTGAATGCCAATATCACATTTATATTTATTTATATAATTTTTAATTGATTTATTTAACATTTATAAAACATTATTTAAAATTTATAATAGAATAATTTATTTATTATATATAAATAAAGTATTTATATATTTTAATTTTTTTTATAAATGATATAATATTTAAATTTAGTTTTCGTATAATAACTCGAATTGGTATATAATGATATTATAACCAAAGATTTTCCGAAGGAAAGATATAACACTTACGCGAAATCGTGTAATTCGAATTTGTATACAAAATACCCTGGTGCCACCTATAGCGGGTTACTTTTAGGAACTATGCGTTGTTTATAATGTAAATTCGTATTTAACTATACTATTTTACTTTTAAAATGTTAAATAATATGCTTTAAATTAATATTTATATGATGAAAACTAAGTGTTCATTACTAATATATAACAAACAAATATGATATGTATGTTTTAAATGCTATAAGTATATATTTAGTGAGTAAAAGCTAATTTATATTGCATGTAATTTAATAGAGCAATGAAAACATTGTTGTATGCAAACAGAGCCGAACCTAAATCTATTTCAGTGATTTCGATACTACTGCTAGCAGCGGTTGGGGCTATTACTAAATTACGTTGCATGCATAGGGAGCGTTATATCTTTGCTTCGCAAAATCTTTGTTATAACTATAATATAATATTTTAATAAAATAATTAGTTATATAATCTTATATAATACATATTTGATATTAGTATAGTTATAAAATTGCCATTAGTTATAAGTGTAATGTTATAAACATAGAACATATGAAAGACGTCTCGGGCAATAACGGAGATAATCTTTATCATATTGATGGATACATTCATCTAATCAAGAAGGAAGATAACCATTTACGATCTTATTTATCCAGAAATTATACATTGTATATTAATATAAATTAATTCTCATATCACAATAATATTGATATGTATATACTAACTTCTAATCTGTGCATCTTGATTATCCAATTTTTCTGACTATAAGCTGGCTTACAAGTGTAGATACACGGCATTCATAAAGACGAGACCGGATTCAATCCTGGAGAATATATGAAAGACGTCTCGGGCAATAACGGAGATAATCTTTATCATATTGATGGATACATTCATCTAATCAAGAAGGAAGATAACCATTTACGATCTTATTTATCCAGAAATTATACATTGTATATTAATATAAATTAATTCTCATAACACAATACTATTGATATGTATATACTAACTTCTAATCTGTGCATCTTGATTATCCAATTTTTCTGACTATAAGCTGGCTTACAAGTGTAGATACACGGCATTCATAAAGACGAGACCGGTTTCAATCCTGGAGAACATATGAAAGACGTCTCGGGTAATAACGGAGATAATCTTTATCATATTGATGGATACATTCATCTAATCAAGAAGGAAGATAACCATTTACGATCTTATTTATCCAGAAATTATACATTGTATATTAATATAAATTAATTCTCATAACACACTCATATTTATGAGTATACTAACTTCTAATCTGTGCATCTTGATTATCCAATTTTTCTGACTATAAGCTGGCTTACAAGTGTAGATACACGGCATTCATAAAGACGAGACCGGATTCAATCCTGGAGAACATATGAAAGACGTCTCGGGCAATAACGGAGATAATCTTTATCATATTGATGGATACATTCATCTAATCAAGAAGGGAGATAACCATTTACGATCTTATTTATCCAGAAATTATCATTGTATATTAATATAAATTAATTCTCATAACACAATAATAATTATAATACTATCTATCTTCAACTTATTAATAAAATCTATTATAATTTATAATCTTACTCATAAATATTCGTAATATATATACACAAAATTGCAAGATTATCGTGAATAATATTTGATGATACGTGTTCTTTAGAAGAACACATGTAGTTTATAATATACAAATTAATATTTTAAACTAATTGATATTATGGTTATTTTTCATTATATTTCATTAATTTCATAGTATCATAAATGTTATTAGAGTTTAAATTACTTCTTAAGATATTATAATATATAATTTAACATCTATTAATAATATTCGTGATATATATAACAAATATTCAGATTATTGTGCATCATATTAGGTGATATCCCTCCTATATCCCTCTGTATACAGAGGTTATAAAGCGATACATGTTTAGTTTAGACTATGTAAATTAATATTTTACACTTTAATACTTTAATAATGTTATACTATACAATAATTTATAAGGTAATTTTGAATATATCACATTAATATCATTTACAAGTAAATTTATTAGTGTTTATATTACTTCTTAATTTAATTCGTAGTGTCTAACTTAAAGAATATGATGCACGATAATATTGCAATTTTGAATATAATATTATATAATATATATATATCACGATAATTTATAACGGTAGTAAAATTATATATTATAATAGATTTTATTAATACGTTTAAGTTTAAACAATACGAATTAGATTTAGAAGTAATTTAAACACTAATATAACTAATGATACATATGGTAATGAGATACAATGAAAAATGACCTTATAAATAATTGTAAAATATCAATTTACATACTATACAACTGAACGGGTTATCACTTCATAAATTGTAAAGAAAGTGTATCATAAAATATGACACACGATAATATTGCAGTTTTGTAAATATATACATCACATATATTTATAACGATAGTAAAATTATATATTATAATAGTTTTTATTAATACATTTAAACTTTAATCTCTAAATTAGATAATACAAATTAGATTAAGAAGTAATTTAAAGAATTCTAGTAATCTAGTGCGAAGTTATTTCTTGGGGAGTGATATCGTGCGAAGTGTGATAATATATATTAATGTAATTAATTATTTATAAATAGTAGAATTTATACTAAATACTAAATAACAAGCTGAACTAGATCACTAGTAACCAATTTAAACACTAATAAACATTATTAAACCTATTAAAAAAGTACCTTATAAAGTAGTGTAAAATATTAATTAACAAATATTACTATTAATTTAGGGATGCCACTATTAAAATTTACATCACCTAGCTACATATTAAAAACACTAGAATTGTACGATTTAATTTCATAATATTCTTCCCATAATTCACCTAATAATATGTAAATCCGTCATACAGTCATATATACATATATTATTATATGTATATATTGGGAATAACATTAATGTTATTCCCAATTATAATTATAATTACAATTATAATTATATATATATATATATATATATATATATATATATATTCAACTAAGCAATAATGATATTTAATATATAAAATATATCATGTTCTGAATTTTTATTTGCAGGTTATATACCATAACCGTATGGTTATATTATATAATATATATTATTTTAAATTGTTACAATTATTGAATAATTGTAATACTTTATAATAAAGTTTATTTATATGATAATCTCAATCATATATAATATGACCGGTACTACATTATCATATACCATATATCATTTATATATATATATATATATATATATATATCAGATATATGATATAATATAGTTTATAAATATTTATTCATAGCATAACGTATGCACTATTTAAATTAAAATAATTTAAATAAATTTAAAATTGGTGATAAATGAGAATTATATTAAATTGTAACTGTATATTACCTTATATTACAATCAATATTCGCCAATTTTATTTTTTAAATTACTATATTAAATAATTATATTAAGAAATATGATAATAATATAATATATAAATATTATATATTATATAAAGGTTTATAAATATAAATTTTAATAATGAATTAGAGTTTATAATTTAGTTTATTATTAATTATATTATTAGGTCAATGCACAAACTTTGAGGGGGATTTAAAATATGTGGGTCAATGGCATAGATTTAGAGTACCAGATTTTGGTACTCTACATATATGGTCAATGATTAAAAACAAATTTATTATTTCCAGAAGAGAGTAGAAATTGATGTGTATAATAATAACAGATTTGTATTTTATGTAAACTATAAATATATGCTATAAATGATAGCATAGATATATAGCCTATAGGTATATAAATATATCCTATATATATAATATAAATCAGTGATGAGTAAACTATTATAGTAATCCTAGTATTATAGAACTCTATAATACTCATATATATATATATATATATATATATATATATATATATATATATATATATATATATATATATATATGAATATAAATTGCAATTAAAAGTTTATTTTAAAAACCTTATAGAATTGTATTCTGTAGGTAAATTGAAAACTCCGGAATAAATTATATATTTTATATGGATTTCTATCAAAATATAGTATATACATTAGAGTGAACCCCACTCAATATATATATATATATATATATATATATATATATATATATATATATATATTAACTATAGTGATATGCATATATCCAATCTATGATATAATTGTATATATGTTCCATCCGCAAATATCCTGCCTTGGATGTAGACTTCACAATATTTTCGAATAGGAATCATAAAATTATATTGGTTTACGTTTATAATATACTTTTAATAGTGTATGATAAAATCCCATTAACATTATACACAGTGTATAGTATTCAATGTTCATAACACCCTTAACTTATAGAATGATATATGTAATGGTACTTGACATAATTAATAACTTATACTACATTTACTATAATAATTATAAGGGTTTTAGAGAAATATTTTTAACATTATTTAATAATTAAAAGGGCATTTACAATAGATGAATTAATTAAAGCTACTAAAAGCATACAAAAGGGAAAATCTGTTGGCTTAGATGAAATATCAACTGAAGTATGGAAACTAGATGAATTTCAAGAAATCTGACTAAACGCGTGCAATAATTTATATTCTCAAGACTAATGGAATGAATGATGCTTATTCCTTTCCATAAAAAATAAGATTTTTATCAAATCTATCAAAAAGAATAATCGGGGAATTACACTAATTATAATTGCAGCTAAGATATATATGATTCTATTAAATAGGATAAGTTCAGATATATCGTTGATAAAGTAAAACAATGGTTATAATCACAAATTTGAATAAATAATTGGTAAAAATTGTACATAGTACAGATAGGAATTATAAATGTTTTTATAAATTATTTATAATATATATTAATCCATCTCATTAAATAATGAATATTTGTTAATGAAATTAAGACTATCTTTATTATATATGTAGATATAACAAAATGATCAGCATTCCTAACCACTATGAATAAATGAATAATGTTGTTATCTAAAATTAATATAATTTATATTTTTACAAAGCTTTTTAACTCTTAAATTCTATTATATAACTTGTTTTTATAAAAGAAAAAATATTATTTAATATATTTGATCAGCATTCCTAACCAATATGGGAATACATTAATAATTGCTTCATCTAAAATTAATATAATTTATATTATTAATTTCTAATCTATAACTTATATTTTAGTTTTTGCAAAAGAAAAAATATGATTTAATAATTTTATAAATCCTACATTATTTATTTATCATTAAATATAATTAAAATTATAAATATTAAACCATTTAAATAATACATGTTTAATAATTTATTTTAACCATCAAGTTCATCTAAAATTAATATAATTTATAATTTTACAAAGCTTTTTAAATTCTATTCTATAACTTGTATCTTGGATTTTACAAATTTACAAAAAAAGTATAGCAACAAATATTATTTAATAATTTATATAAATTTCTAAATCCTACTTTATTTATTTATTATAAATATTATAAACACATTTAAATAATACATAATTTATTTTAAACAGCAAGTTCATATATAATATATACAATTTTTGTTAACATTAAGTACTAACCTATATATATAACTATTTTAATATATATTAATAAAAAGTACTAACCTATATATATATATAACTATTATAATATATTATATATTTAATACAATATAAATAGAATTCATATTACAATTCATATGGAAAATTTACAATGATAACATCTTTTTTTCTTTCTCTTTCCTTTAGTCATCAAGATCATCTTGATCTTGAAGATGTATAACTATCCAGCTATAAAACAATAATAAATTAATGATGGATACATGTACAATACATTTAAAATTAAATATACTAAACTTGTATCAATTCTGTTTTATCACTTTTCTTTAGTTGTACACCAATGATACCTTTGCTATGAAACATTAACAAATGTATTATTTTATGAATAAAACTAATATAAATATATCATAATATAGAGTTTAATATTTATCTAAAATATATTTTATTGATAAATTTATATATTAAACATTAATCAGAAATGTATTTAAATATTAGTATATATGTATTATTTAGTGTATTTATATTTGAAATTTAATAATTACCAAAATTAGATTTTCTGATTTGAATTATTAACCAGAAATATATTTGAATAATATATTAATAAACATAAATATGTGTAAAATAAGCTGTCATAATTATCAAAATCAGATTTTGATCATTTGTAATTGTATTTGAATAAAACATATACATATACATATTTGTATTTGACCAAATACATTTTTTAAATTAGTAATTTAATAATGATAAATATATGATCTTCTCTATTTGTATGTACTAGTGTAAATAAATATATGTATTTTTGTTTTGATCTAAGGTTATATTTGATAAAATAAAAATAATTAGTAATTAAATAAAAATTTGTTATAAAGAATTTAATAGTTATATTTACTAGTGGGAATTTATCGAAAGTAAAAGTATTCAATGAAAAGTATAATGTATACTATATTATTTTTATTCTTATTTTTAATTGAACCCATCCTTGATGAATACCTATCAAATTCACCTGAGTATAGGTGTTTTAATCTTACTAACTTGCATTTAGTCCCATGTTTCATGAATCATAGGTGGATTTTCTCACTAGCTTCAAAACCAAATCATCTCAGGTCACATCTATCCATGTCCAGTATTTCACCGGTGGGAGGACATCCACGGCTTGATATTACACTAAGTTTTTTTCGCTGTCTTCAACTATATAATAGTGAGTGATATTAATTAATATATATTTCATATCGTGACTGATAGTTTGATCTATACCAAAATATTAGAATTAAAGTGATGAATTTAAACCAAATAAAATAACCAGCATAAATCTACATTTATTTAGCTATAGTAGGGCATGTGGATGTAGATGAAATATGGTTTTTTTGAACACAAAATTAAATGACATGTATATATATTTATATACATATACTAACTTTACTTACCAGGTAGAGCTTTATCGGTACTCCAGGGAATGCGTGCTCAGATTATTTCTATCGCTCATTACACAGTAGGTCTCCTGACTGTATATGCATCGCCCATCAACTTTTGTATATAGTTCTTTATTAGACAAGTGACGTAAATCATGCGATGAAATCCAGATAAGAACATCTCTCACAAGTTTCTCCTTATTGTTTCAACAGTGTCCTAAAAATTCCATATAGACAAATATATTAATGTATTGGGATAGATAAGTTAAATTGATATATTATAAATAGAATTAGTTATTGGTCAATATTATTCATACATAAATTTGTATAACAAATTATTACACATATAATAAAAACAACTATTAATTATTATGTAATCATAGTAAATATATTTAGCTACACATATACTGTATATGATATATATATATATATATATATATATATATATATATCAATCAATGTATTGTTCAAAAATCTACACATGTACTACCCACCGCACATTAACTAGCTAATATTTAGATCGACTTTTGTAAATAATAGTATTCAAATATGCTAGCATAACAGTAATTATATAACATTTATGAGAAATTAATACTCACAATTTTAGTAAAATAGAAGTTATTAAATCTTGTTATAATTATGTTATAACATATCATATAAATAGTATTTATTAGTTATTTTAAATTATATATAATATATTTAGACACTTTTATAGATAATAAGTCAATACTTATGTAGGTTCAAAAATAATTAATTAATATAGCATTTTTGACTTTAAAATTACAATAAATTATTAGCTAAACATTATTTATAATATAAATTATAGCTCGCTAAACTTGTAATATAATAAATATGGCGTGAACATCGAAGCAGGCCGCCGTTTGTTATGATATGAATTTTAGAGTTCGATACGGGCGGTGCTTATATATGTCACTCAATTACATATGTTACGCACCGCTGCACAATTTAAAATAATCTGAACGAGTAACATCTATATATACAATGTATATCATATACTATATGTGGGTGCTATACACATACATATAAAGATACACGAATACACATACACGCATATACACATACACGCATATGTACATACACACATACATGTATGTATATTCAATATAATATTGTGTGTGTGTGTGTGTGTGTGTGTGTGTATGTATGTATTTATTATTATCTTAGTATTCCACCTGTATTTTCGGTTTAATAGTAGGAGATGTAATGTGTAAATGCATGTTACTTTATTTTACTATATGAATTATATAATCTATCTTAGATAGATAGATAGATATATACACACACACACACACACACACACACACACACACACACACACACACACACTATAATCAAAGGCTTTGCTATAATGCATGTTATAACCTAAATTTACTATATTAATTGAACTAATATAATCTACAATATATATATATATATATATTATAGATACACACACATACACACATATAAACATACTTACACATATACACATGCATACACACAACCACATACACACACGCGCGTCGCGCGGCAAAACACATATACACATAATGCATGTTATATACTAAATGTACTATATTAATTGCACTAATATAATCTATAATATATATATAATGATATATATATATATATATATATATATATATATAATGATATATACATATACACATATACACACATATACACATATATATACACATACATATACATATACACATACCCACATAAATGCATATACACATATACATATAAAGTTTATATTTATATTATAAACACATATCTGTAATGCATGTTATATCCTAAATTTACTATATTAAATAGTACTATAATAGTACTAGTAATTGAACTAATATAAATATAATCTATATATATATATATATATATATATATATATATATACTAAATTATTACTTTCTTTTGTTATTTAATATTTTTTAATAATTGAATAACAAATTTGTTATTTAATATTCTATATAGTCTATTTATGATTTAATTAAATTAAAATATTGAATTTGATTCTATTATATTTATTTATTATATCAGTTATCATGATCAAAGTGATATAATTATATTATTTAATTTGTATCATATTATTACCCGGATTATTACTTTATTTTATCATTTAACATTATTTTACAAAATGTAATAACAAATTTGTTATTTAATATTATATATATAAAATAGGCTAAATCCATGTATATTACTTAATTATTATATTTTTTAGTATATATTATTATATTTTATATAATATATATAGTGAAAGTTGCTTTTATTATCTAAGTTTAAACTGTTTTATTATTTAATACTTATTAATAATTAATTATTTAATTATTATTAATTATTATTAATTATTATTATTATTATTACTATTATTATTATATTTATTAATAATAATTTTTAATTATTTATGGTTAATTAATAATTAATAATTATTCTTATTAATAATTATTAATTATTTAATTTTAATAATTATTAATAATTATTAAAATTAAATTATTATTAATTATTAATAATTTTTATTATTATTATTATAATATTTATTAATTATTTATAATAAATTAATAATTAATAATTAAATAATTATTAATTAATAATTAGTTAATGCTATTAATTATTTATTAATTATTTATAATTAATTAAAAACTAATAATTATTCTTATTAATTATTTCTTATTATTATTATTAATTAATTTTAATAATTATTAATAGGTATTGAATAAATAATAATTATTAAAATTAAATTATTATTAATTATTAATAATTATTAAATAATTAATAATTATTTTACATTTTTTTATAATTATTATTATAATATTTATTAATAATAATTATTTATAATAAATTATAATTAATAATTAAATAATTATTAATTAATAATTAATAGTAATGTTATTAATTATTTATTAATTATTTAATAAATAATTATTAATTATTATAAATTTGTATATTATTATTATTATTATAATATTTATTAATAATAATTATTAATTATTTATAATTAATTAATAATTAATAATTAATTATTGTTATTAATTATTTAATTTTAATAATTATTAATAAATAATTAATAACAATAATTATTAATTATCAATTATCAATTATAATAAATCATTATTTATTATTTGTTAATTTTATAATATTTTAAATTATTAATAATTATTATTAATAATATTAATAATTATATAAATATTTTATTTATTTAATATTTAACTCTCCAAAATACATATATTATTTATAATAATGGTGTATTTTTAAATCACATATATTATATTATAAATATTATTTTAAATTTTAAATTTAGTATTATTTTAAATTTATTATTAATACTTAATTCAACTATAACCAACTATTTTGTATAGAGCTTAGACAAAATCTTTTCTGTAACTATGCCCTTGTGATAATAAATGAAAGAAAAAAATAAAAAGAAAAAAATTAACTGAAAAAAATGACAGTCAAATATTATAGATATATAGATTTTATTGAGTTTATAAATTGTATTTTGATATATATACCGTAAATTCCCACTAACTTAGACTTGAAGAACAAATGTATCTGATATATCAACTTTCTGAGATATCGAATTGTGCTTATATATTTATGTGGATACAAAACAAACCATACTAAAAAATTTGAATTATCAGGGTTTCTGAGTTAGCGTTTGACTCTATATATATATATATATATATATATATATATATTTATATATAAAGTTAATTCTAGATTTCAACCCATATCAAAAATCTTGGTGTTATATTTGACAATACTTTTAGTTTTTTTTGACAACTGTCACACATAACAAAGCTACTAAACTATCAACTACGTTCACTATTCCTTATTCGTCATTCAATATCAATATCCACAACTACTATTATAGATTCTGCCTACATCCTACCTCTATTCGAGTACCAAAATGTCATCCTATTTAATATCCCCTTATCATATATTATTAAACTTCAAATTCTCCAAAATTATTTAGCTAGGTGCATATTCAAAAAACCAAAATAATGGCTACCTGTATGTCATAGAATCCTCTAGAAAACCATACTACTGGCACATAAAGCAATCCATAATAACTATTATGACTACCTAGCAGCCTTACTCAAACTTAAATTAATAACTAGTAACACTACACACGCTCCACCAATAAGTTTCTATTTCAATTACCTACTGAACATAACTTACATTCAACTTGGTAAATATCCCTCACACCTGGTAAATATCCCATACTCCTGGAATATTATCCTTACATCCATTCATAATACATCATAATCTTTAATCTTCAAGAAACTACTGAAAACACATTTATTCAATCTCAAAATTAATTTCACCCATATATTGACGGCCGATTGCTTTATAAGCACAGTTTGCATTCAGAAAACCGAAACATGTAATGTAATGTAGATATCTAACAATTCAAGGAACCGAAGAATTTTCCTGAGATATATAATACTTGCATGAGGTTACATAGGTACAAAACCAAACTAATATTTGTAAAGTCTGAGTTAGCGTGTTTCTGAAATATATAGAGTTAATTGTATATGTAATAATATTTTTATTAAATATCACTATATACATTTTTTCTGTTATTTTTGTTCTCTATATTTTTACCTGGTCTCTTTTTTGCGGATCACCATGATAATAAGTTATAACCAATTACACAGTCAGCAATATAGGCTAATAATATCATATTGATAATATACAGTAATTGGCAAAAAACCCAATTGTACTAATGGTAATAGGTCACCAACTTATAAATTACTTTATTCTAAAGACATATTATATTTAAAAAAAATTATATTATTTAATTTTATAATATTAAAATTATATTGTGTATGGGATTATAGCATATATATTCAGTTGGGACTTCACTCTAATATCTATGGACTATAGCCATGTCTGCAGTAAATACTCTTACCATAATAGGTAAATAATTTACTATTTGAATAAATAAAGAAATATAAATTTAAAGTAATATATTGTTAATAAATTGTATTATATAGAATAAATATAAAAATAATATTAATCATAATAGTATAAATACAAATAAATATTATATAATTGTTATTTATTTAATATATACATCTATTTACTATAGTAATTTAATTATTTATTATAATAAATCATTATCTATATCTTGTAATATATATTGATTAGTTAGATAAGTGTGTGCTCCTAGAAACGGATATGGGATTGGGAATTGGGATAACTCATAAGTGTTATTACATTCATAACATTTACATATATGTTTTCATTATACTTTTCTTCTAATCTATATGCATATTTATTTATGGGTAGTGTATTTAATGCTTGTTTACCAATGGTTGTTCTTCAATATGTATATATGCCATACTCAAAATAATTCGAATTGGTATATTGATCCTAGTATTTAGAAATGTTCTTGCTAGACTCATGAGATAACCAATATATTATTTTGAAAATATTGACTTTTATAATCCATCAATTGAAGTATGTGTAATATGATATTTTAAAAACGATTGTTTAATATTTGTATGATAGATATAAAGTGTAATGTTGTAAAATAAAATCAAAATAACACGGAAAAAAAAAATATTTAAACAAAATAATAATAAATAAATAATTGATATATATGGGCTAATCAAAATAAAGCCTACTAGCATATAATACAAGAATGAGAGGAGCATATGAAAGTGATGATTGTATGTTATGTATTACTAGAGTAATACATAACATTTCGAATATAATGACTCAATATACATATAAATATATGTAGTAGACAAATTTAAAGCAAACAACTACAATTAAATAAAATTAAATGAGATTATTATATATATGGAATTCTGTATACTGTAATATAGATGAATTAATATCATTTAGAAAATGACTAAGGTTGATTTAGTTTTTACTAAGACGTCACTCTATATCCAAATTAGTTCAGGTGGATGATCCACCGTGGATCTGCACTTGGAAATCAACTTTGATCCAAGGACCTCTTTAGTTATTCCTTTATATCGCAAATATCTATGACACTTCAATATTCATAAGTTCATGTAATAGCTTGTATGTGAGAAACATGTAATTTATGAAATAAACCATTTTTATTTTGAAATTCATCATATATTTGAAAATATTTAATTTTAATTATATTTATGTTATTATATAACGATTATTTATACTATTATTACTCTATAGATTAATATGTATTACTTTAAATATCAAATATATTTATATAAATTGTTCAAAATTATATAATATATTTATATTTAATACATACTGTTATGATTAATTATAGTATTGATTTATTATAGTATATATATAAATATAATATTGATAATAATATAATATATATAATAATATATATTAATAAATTTATTATTAAATTTTTGTATAATAATGTTAACTAATAAAATTAAACCGCTAACTCAGAAACCCTGATAATTAAAATTATTAACATTAAATAGTAATAAATAATTAATAAATAATTAATAATTATTATTAATAAATATTATAATAAAAATATTAATACAAATTTATAATAATTAATAATTATTTATTAAATATTTAATTTTAATGATTATATGATTAATAATTATTAATTATTTAATAATTATTAATAATTTATAATAATTTAATTTTAATAATTATTAATTATCCAATAATTATTAAAATTAAATAATTAATTAATAAATATTATAATAATAATTACTAAATTAATTTATAATTACTAATAATTAAATAATTATTTATTAATAAGTATTAAATAATAAAACAGCTTGAATAAACTTAAATAATAAAAGCAATTTTCACTATATATATTATATAAAATATATAACTTATAAGTAATACCAAAGCCCTTTGGTAATACTATAATATATAAGGACTTTAACCTATATATATATATATATATATATATATATATATATATATATATATATATATATATATATATATATATATATAATATTGAATAACAAATTTGTTATTAGATTTTTTACAAAACAATGTTAAATAATATAATTTAGTAATAATATGATATAAACAATATAATTATATCACTTTGATCCAGATGACTAATATGAAATAACAAAAGAAAGTAATTATTCAAAATAAGTAAGAATTACTCTATAGAGAAGTATACCTATTTGCATAAGCTCACACAAAACACATACACACAAAACTTTATAATATATATAGATTATCTAAGATAGATTATATTTGTTCATATAGTAAAATAAATGTAGGCTATAACCTCCCTGCTATAACATGAATTTACATATATATATATATATATATATATATATAAGATAGATTTGATTTATTCATATAATATAATAAATATATAATTCTTATTATATTTTATTCAGTTTTATTTTAATATTTTATTCATATTTTTATTATTAGTTTGCGTTTATTATATTTTATTTAGTTTGGCTCAATACGATGATGAAGAGGTCGAAAAATTCATTTTTAATATTCCATATATTTTTTATTTTTACACCCTTCTGAGTTATATATATATAATTTATATATATATATATATATATATATATATATATATATATATATTAGTTCATATAGTAAAATAAATGTAGGATATAATATTCATTTACATATTACATCTCCTTACTTAAATTAAGAAAAACATGTGAAAATACTAAAATAATACAAATACATATATACCTACACACAATATACATACATGTATGTGAATATATATGCATGAAGGTATGTGTATGTGTGTATATATGTGTTTGTGTATATATGTGTATGTGTATGTGTATATATGTGTATGTGTGTATTTGTATATGTAAGTATATCATATATATATATGTATATATATATATATATATATATATATATATATATATATATATATATATATTAGTTCATATAGTAAAATAAATTTAGGATATAATATGCATTTACATATTACATCTCCTTACTTAAATTAAGAAAAACATGTGAAAATACTAAAATAATACAAATACATATATACCTACACACAATCTACATACATGTATGTGCATATGATTGCATGAAGGTATGTATATGTGTGTATATATGTGTTTTTGTATATATGTGTATGTGTGTGTGTGTATATATGTGTATTTGTATATATAAGTATATCATATATATATATATATATATATATATATATATATATATATATATATATATATATATATGTATATTAGTAGATAGATTATATTAGTTCATATAGTAAAATAAATAAAGTATATAACATGCATTTACAAATTACATCTCCTTACTTAATAACATACAGGTGGAAATACTAATATAATAAAAGATACATACACACACAATATATATACATATAATACGTGATGATCATGTATGCATGTGTGTATATGTGTATGCGTGTATGTGTATATGCGTGTATATGTATGTATGTATGTGTATAGAATACACGTATACACTTTATATATGTATTTGTATGTATAGATGTTACTCGGTCAGATTATTTTAAATTGTGCAGTGGTGCGTAACATATGTACTTGAGTGACAGATATAAGTACCGCCCACCTCGAACTCTAAAATTCATATCATAACAAACGGCGGCCTGCTTCGATGTAATTCTAAATATGGTACGTATATTTATAATATATAATTATATATATTTATAAGTAACAAAATAATATTATATATGTAAATCAGGCATTAAATGAATTATTTATTAAGTTGATATTGAATATTATTAATTGACAAATTATTTTGAAAATACTATTTTTAATAAATATACCATTTTGATGATTTAAAAACAATAATTTTTATAAAACATTCGTTGACTTTACACTATATAATAGTTAGTTATATTATTAATATAGATTTCATATAGAAAGTTTGAGCTATACAAAAATATTAGATAATAAATACGATTTAATAGTGATATGTATTGAACCAACTAAAGTAAGCGGCATAAATTTATTTAGCTATAGTAGGGCAGGTGGATGTAGATGCAATATGAATTTTTGAACGCAAAATTACAGGATATGTATATATATTTATATACATATACTAACTTTACTTACAAGGTTGAGATTAATGGTACTCCAGGGAACGCGTTTTCAGATCATTTCTCCCGCTCACCATATTTGTATTTAGTTCTTTATTGCACACCAGGACGCGAGCATCACTTGTGCGATGATATCCAGATAAGAACATCTCTCACCAGTTTCTCCTTATTGTTTCAACAGTTTCCTAAAAATCCCATATAAAGACAAATATATTAATGTATTGGGATAGATAAGTTAAATTGGTATATTATAAATAGAATTAGTTATTGATCAATATGATTCATACATTAATTTGTATAACAAATTATTACATTTATAATAAAAATAAATCCCGATTATTATGTAATCATAGTATATATATATATATATATATATATATATATATATATACGGTATATGATATACATATCAATCATCCCTAACAAAGCGCCCTTTTTTTGATTACGATATATGAGATCAAATTCAAAATACTCTTTTTATAATTTGACTAGTGTACATGATAAAATTATATTGAAAATGCACATGTAGTATATATTATTAGATATATATAAATTAGCTTTTATTATAAATTTGATTTAGGCGTAATCATAATCGTAATCAAAACAAAATGGGAGCCATATTAAATTTTCTCAAAAATAAATGATTACAAATAATTATCTAAACATTAATTATTTACTCACTAATTTAGTGTATATATATATATATGTGTGTGGGTAAATTTAGCATTACATACATGATTTATTAAGTTTATATACAATATTATTTATTGAAAATAGTTTATTTTTTAAAAATATATTGATAGCACATGTTTTAAATTTTTATATAAAAGATTTACTTATTAGATTAATATATATAATATATTTATACACTTTTATAGATAATACCAATACTTAAGTAAGTTCAACAATAATTAATTAATATAGTATTTTTGACTTTAAAATTACAATAAATTATTATCTAAAAATTATTTATACTATAACTTATAGCTCGCTAAACATGTAATATTATATTACATATAGTAAATATAGTACGTATATTTATGATATACAATTATTATAATTATTATTTAATAACATAATATATAATAACATTATAATAACTTATTATATATATATTTATAAGTAAAAATAATAATATTATATATGTAAATAAGATATTAAATAAATGATTTATTAAGTTGATATTGAATATTATTAATTGACAAATTATTTTTCAAATAAATTTAATGTGACATTAATAAATCTATCATTTTGAAAATCATTTTCAAACAATAATTGAGATAAAACATTTTTTCAATATTTATGTAAATTTGTGTAGTATTTTATGAAGTTATTATAAAGTATATACAATATATTTATGGGCACTTTTATAGATAACACTTTGGTTGATAACGTTCAATGGTACATCCTAAAATTATTTTTCTAAAATATATATTTAAAAAAATCACATTTGTAAAATTATACTAAATTGTGATACAATTCTTTGCAATCTACAATTTATTTATATGATTATCATATACATAAATTGTAAATCATAATGATATCTATTAAAGTATTATTAATTGTAATTATTATATATTTTAGATTTAAAATCTAATTTGCCACCATTTAAATGTCAATATTTATTTAAAATTGTGTAGTATTTTATGAAGTTATTATAAAGTATATACAATATAATTATGGGCACTTTTATAGATAAAACGTTCATAATTAGTTACATTGTAAAATTATTTTCCTACAATAATCATTGTTAGCGTACTCATAATGTTAATAACACACATGTTTTCATACCTGTTTCGGGAGAATTCAGAGCAGAGAAGGGCAGATAATCCAAGCTTGACGCTGATTGGACATATAAATGGATATTTACATTTTAAGGGTACAGTTCAATCAAGGACATGTTTTAATTTTCTTGGTTCAATTATAAAAATTGTTTAATAAATAAGTGTTTTATGATCAAAATAAAACAATTATTTATGATATAAACCGTGTAATATATTGTATCCACCAAGGAAAAATAAAATCTGTAAAATAATCCATTTTTGAATATCGCATCCCTTTTAAAAATAGTTTAATCCATACAATATTTATAAAATTAATATTTCTAATACCATTAAACATTTAAGTGAATATACTTATAAATTAGTTATATTACAATTTTATTTTCGATAAAATAATATATTAAATATATAAAAATTTATATTAAGTTAAAAGTTATAATTGATTATGATAATATAATACAATAATAGAAATCAAAATGTTTACATTAATGTCAGCATAATAGCAACATAATAGCAGCATAATAAACTTTTAAAATTAATAGCAGCATAATAATAGCATAATAGACTTTAAATAGCAACACTACAGCAGCATAATAGCAACATAATAGACATTTAATAGCAACATAAAGTAGCACAATTGTGCTATAGCATATATAGCATATAGTTAGAGCTGGGCAGTATCGCCGATACAGTATCTATTAAGGCAAAAAATCAGTATCGTAGATATATTTGTATTTATATTTGTATTTGTATTTGTATTTGTATTCTATTATAAAAATTACAAAAGTATTTGTAATGGTATCTTTTAGTCATAAATAGTATCTACGATATGTATCTATTAAGACAATTATTTAAACAGATACATTTTATTAAATAATATATTATTTGGTCATTATATTTATTTTATATCAATATTGTATAATATCATTTTATAAATTAATTGTAATATATATACATTATATATATAGTTTTTAATTAAATATCTTTTGTAAATATTGAAATTAATTCATTGTAAAAATTATGATATATCAATTATATTGATTTATTCTCAAAAACCATTATATACATTTATTGAAAACAAAGAAATTATTTTGATAATATATTTTATATAATAATTTATTTATAATTCAAAATTATATATTATATAGAAAGATAAAATCATTTTAATAAATATGATAATTCTAAATAATAATAATTAATAATATATTAATAATTTTTTGTTATATATTTGATAATTTACTATATTCATGTTTATGTTTCGAAAGTAAAGTTCGCTGATTATTTTTAGTTGAAAAATAGTATATTGTAATAATGTATATTTCTCTATAGTCTGTAATGGCTCATAGTATAATTTCAGATGAAATAAACACTAGTACACTAAAATATTCATGGTGGGCATCATTAAATGTCAATAAATATCAACAAATGTATTCTATATCATCTACTGAAGAACACGTTATAAGGTGTAAATATGTAATATGTCATTTTAAAGGAGGTATCCCACTATCCCTAGTAGCTATAGCAGTATTTCCGGAAATAATGTCCTGACATATTTTTAGGAAGTTATTTTCTAGCAAGTTAACTACAATTTTAGTGAGTTACCCTCTTACTTTCCGGAAAAATAGTAACTTTAAAGGGGGTATCCCAATACAAATTGCTATAAAATCACTTTCTATAAAACATTTCCGGACATTATTTCCGTATAAATGGGGTATCCCACTATAAGATTTTCCGGCAACTTACCGGAAATATTGTAACTTTAAAACCATTTTTTATCAAGTTGTAATGGGATACCCTATAAAGTTATTATATTTTAGGCAAGTTGCCGGAAAGTAAGGGGGTTTCCCAGTACAATTACAGTTAACTTTATAGAAAATAGTTTTAAAGTTAAAATACTTGTAGTGGGATACCCCCTTAATGTTCCTTGATATGTAATTTCAAATCAACATCGATGAATATATATATATATATAAATATAATGTATACCTATATACATTGTATATAATTATAATGTATTTGTATCTACTAAGATGTATCTACTAAGAAAATTATTTATTTGTAATTGTATCTATAGAGTATACTATGATTTTTTTTAAAGTAATTGTAGTAGTATCTATTATAATAAAAAAGTGTGTAATTGTAATTGTATCTATTATACATTTTTTGAGTATCGTGCCCAGCTCTGCATATAGTATACTATTATGTTACTTTAATTACTTTTTACTTTTTTTGGTTTATGGACTGCAAGTACGTGAGCAATCGGCCGTCCATGGGAGGACAATTATTGAGTGGGAGGGAAGGCAAGGGAGAAGTAATGAGTCTCGAAGTGGCGTTTAAAGGAGGGAGTTGATGAGTTTATTCGTAGGTGTTTGGGTAGGGAGTTCCAGTGGTAAGGGGTAGAGAGGGCAAAGGAGCGTATATTTGAAGAATGGAGTTTGTATAAATGGAGAGTGGTAAGGATAAAGGTGTTGGAGGAACGGGTCTGGAGTGTAGTAATTGGTGTTTGTAGATGTAGGAGGGAGGCAAGGTAGTCAGGGGAATTGTGGTGAATAGCTTTGTGGATGGTTAGGGAGAGTTTGTACTTTATACGATAGGGGACTGGCAGCCAGTGTAGTTGTTTTAGGAGTGAGGTAATGGAGTCAGGGGAATGTCGGGGAAGTAAATGGACGCAGCGAACTACAGCGTTTTGGAGTCTCTGTAGTTTGATGAGTTTGTAGTCCGGGAGGTTAAATAGTAGGGAGTTGCAATAGTCGGATAGGGGTGGATGAGGAAATGGTAATAGCGATGGGGAGGGGAATGGATCGTCGGATTAAGTGGAGGCAGTGTAGGTGGTAGTGGATGGATGTATGCATGTGTATAATATGATATTCAAGGGAAAGGGTGGTATCAATATGGAAGCCAAGGTTTCGGACGTGTTGAGAGTAGGGGAGTGTGGTATTGTCGAGTGAGATGGGGGTGGTTCAGGGAGGGTGGAGGAACGTTGTGGTAAGTGGAGAAAAATAGCTTCCGTTTTAGTGGGGTTAAGTTTTAGGGAGTTTGAGATAAGACATTGGTGTATGGACTTGCAAGTCCATACACCAATGATACACGAGGAGAGTCGTTCACGGGCATAAGTAGGGGAGTCTGTGCAGTTTAGATATAGTTGAAGGTCGTCAGCGTAAGTATGGAAGGAGATGTCGGGGTGGTCAGTGAAGATGTCAAACATGTGGAGGAGGTAATTATTGAAGAGGACTGGGCCGAGGACAGAGCCCTGGGGGACACCATGAGTTATGGAATCCTGTTTGAGGAAGAGCGGTTGGTAATGTAGGAGGTGAACCAGTTGAGGGCAATGCCTTTGTTGCCGATGGCGGAGAGTCTGTGTATGATGACATTGTGATCAAGGATGTCGAAAGTGAGGACATATCAAGGAGGACGAGTATGGTGCCACGGTTGTTGTTCAGGCCAGAGAGTAGGTCGGAGGTTATGAGGGTTAGGGCGGATTCAGTAGATTTGTGGGGGAGGTAGGCGCTTTGGAATATGTTAAGGATATTGTTGGCTGTAAGGTAGGTGATGAGTTGGGAGGATACAACACGTTCGAGGACTTTGGAATGGATTGAGAGGTTGGAGATAGGTCGGTAGTTAGAGGAATTCAGGGAGTCAAGATTAGGCTTTTTAAGGATGGGGGAGATGGCATCTACTTTGAAATCAGGAGGGACGGAGCCGGATGAAAGTGAAGTGCAGGTGATTTTGTGGAGGGGTGAAGCAACGGTGTGGGTATAAGTAGGGGAAGAGGATCAAGGTATGAGATTGAGATGGTGGAATTAAGGAGAGAGATTTTGTTGCCATTAAATTTCTATTATGCTGCTATTCATTTGCAATGCTGTTATGCTGCTGTTATGTTGCTATTTAAAGTCTATTATGCTATTATTATGCTGCTATTAATTTTAAAAGTTTATTATACTGCTATTATGTTGCTATTATTATAATAGCCTCATAATATACTTTAAATAGAAACATAACAGCAACATAATAGCATGACAAATTAATAGCAGCATAATAGACATTTAATGGCGACATAATAGTAGTATAATGTAAACATTTGAAGCTATTAAATATTCTGTTACGCTGTTATTATGAGACTATTACTGTTTGCTGGGATAGAATAATATTATTCTATCACAACCAAACTTACATACTAAATATTGCATTCTACTTTGCGAATTTATTGCACAACCAAAGTGCATACTAAATACTGCATTCTACTTTGCGTATTTATTGCACAACCAAAGTGCATACTAAATAGTGCATTCTACTTTGCGCATTTATTGCACAAACAAACTTGCATACTAAATACTGCATTTTACATTGCGTATTTATTGCACAACCAAAATTGCATACTAAATACTGCATTATATTTTGCGTATTTATTGCGCAACCAAAGTGCATACTAAATACTGCATTCTACTTTGCGTATTTATTGCACAACCAAAATTGCATACTAAATACTGCATTCTACTTTGCGCATTTATTGCACAAACAAACTTGCATACTAAATATTGCATTATACTTTGCGCATTTATTGCACAAACAAACTTGCATACTAAATACTGCATTCTACTTTGCGTATTTATTGCACAAACAAACTTACATACTAAATACTGCATTCTACTTTGCGTATTTATTGCGCACTAGACTATTTTATTCATATTGCAATAAAATAGAAACACAAAATGCGCAAATATTACGCAAAGTTAAATCTGTTGTTTACTGGGTTTGATCTCTAATATTTTAATGTGAGTATATTAAAATCTCAGATATTACATATTTCAAATAATTTTAAAAGTTATTTTTTAAACGCTCTTTTCCCCTTAATACCATCTTGGAACTTAGATGAAGTTTTTACTTATAACCATATGACTCTAATGTCCCTTCGAAGCCGCTTCCATATTGAGGAATATATTGTTTAAGGCATCTAGTATTTAAAAATTAATTTTAAATATTTTAATTACTATAATGTGTGTATATATATATATATATATGTATAGATGTATATTATTACAATTCTTATTATATAATGTAGAATATTATCTTATTCTTGAATGCTACACCTCAATTCTTATTGGTTATCATGCAAATATAATGTACATCGTAGTATATAACTTATATGATATAATTCATAATTTGCTGCTGCTATTGCTGATATAACTAAACCTCTTTACCTATTAACCCATTACAGGCTAGGCTAGATGAACATGAAACTGTCTGGAGCAGATTTTCTGATATAGAATATCATAAACTTGTCAGCCATCAAACATAGAACTACGAAAGTGAATAGTTTGTATAAAGTCGGGTTAGTAGTGAGTGTAGAATAATGTAGTGGTAGTGGTAGTATTAGTAGTTATAGTAGTAGTAGAAGTAGTAGTAGTAGCAGGAGTAGTAGTAGAAGTAGTAGTAGTAGTAGTAGTAGTAGTAGTAGTAGTAGTAGTAGTAGTGGAGTCGGTATTTTATTTAAAAACAATATTGACATTTTAGATTTATTGTCATTTCATCTTCCAGAAAGTGAGTTTATTATATAATCTTAAGTTTTATAATAATATTACCTTACAATTTAATAGTAATATATAGAACATCAAATAATGCTTTTTTTATTGTATCAATAAGTATCAAATAGTATTTTATTGAATCATTTCAAGAACTTTTACCTACTATATCCATCAAAAATACAATTTTATTAGGTGACTTAAACTTTCATTATTTTTCTAGTGATACTGCAGTTATTAATTTTAAGTATATGCCATCCTCGGTATCTTTAACTAAGTATGTATATCAAAGAACACATACATTGAATAATATACTGTATCTTATTATTTGTTCTGATATGAATCAACATTTATTAACTGTACAACCTCTTAATCGATCAGTCAATTCTTAATACTGATCATTATGCAATTACATTTATAATAAATATTAATATGATAAAAAATCCAAGTAGACGAATAAATTATAGAAATATTCGTAATATTACCCATGAATCTTCTTGCGATGAACTAAAATCCAGTTTTTGAACCAAATCTCTATTTCCTCCTTAAATAAAATTCTGTTATCACTACTAATATGCACCTATTAAAGTTAAAATAATTTGACATAGATATAATAACTGGTACTCTAAAGACAATATTCTAAATAAAATTGTACTTAGAAAGACAGAGAGGAATTATAAAAGAGATCCATATAATTCTAATCTATGATATATAAACGTATATTTAAAAACAGGGTAATTATTTATAATATATCGTATTATAAAAATGAAATAGCTTGCTGTAGAAATAATACTAGAAAGCTATACTCATTTATCAATTCACTACTTGGAAGATCACACACTAAAGTATATCCTAATATTCCT